>CM040183.1:89596882-89629382 GCA_022606455.1 Callitettix versicolor | reverse complement strand
CAGGGATCTCAGGCAGATATTAGATTAAGGATCTTCGGCAGACCGTAAATGGACAGAGTCCTTGGAAGACATTATAAGGTCAGGAGTCCTCGGCAGACTACAGATCAATTTGTCATTTCCTGTTTGTGTCACATTATTCCTTCCGTTCCTTTCGTTGAGTACAATTTAAAACGATGGCGAAATAAATTTTCACGGCCTTTTGAAGTAGTAAAAACATTAATTCTACAACATGAAACAGAAATGTTTGTGGAATATCCACCACTAATGCTTACAAAAACCGAGATTAAAAATGCACTCATTCTTAAAAATCGTCTGATTGAATCATGATCTTTAAATGCAATTCTGGCCGCATTTCAACCTAGTATCTTTCTCCTCTCTACCCATGGTCGAACCCAATCTGACTTTTTTCGTTTTCCTCTGTTTTCTTTTAATAGCGCCATAAGAAAAAAGCCCAATGCAGCAATATAACAAGTCAACATTATTCAGTCCACTATAGATATTGAACTTGAGTAAACATAACCTCAAAATATATCTAGCTAATAACCCAGTTATTATTTGACAATTATCTTTCATAGTGTAATATGCCCCTTAGGTGGATTACGTATTCAAAAACAAACTTTTTTTAATGCAAGTGCGGCCACTGAAAGCGAAGCAGTGCCACGCGACGCCACTTGACTCCGTTCAGCTCCGTTTGGCTTTCAGAGGCCGCGTTTACATAAAATTGTTTGTTTTGAATGCGTAGTCAGTTCCGCATTTGCTGACCACCCGGCGTTAGTGTTTTCCAAAAAGGACTTAATTAAGCGGGCGAGACAGTTGTGCTCCGCCATTACAAAAGACACGGGAAAGTTTCTGTCAGGTTTATTGCAGGTTACGGGATACACGCGAGCCGAGCGCACTTCCGATGGCCGCCGTTTCGCGTATTGTCGTGCGCACGCGCGGTGATTTGCCGTGATGCGAAACCAATTGTACGCCCGACGCAGCGAAATTGCCGACCAGAGACACAAAATTTACCCACTAATATACGTGTTTAGCCGCTCCACTATAGTTGTATTGAAACTAGCGGATTCCAATTAAGGTACGGTAGACTACGCCCGGATATCCGCTGCAGCAACTGTGGAGCGGATGTCCACGGAACGCGCACGGATTTAAAATAAGATAAAAACAGTAACGAACGCTCTACAGCCGTATGTTTGAAAACATATGACGCGATAATTATTCGTGTGCGACACTTGTAACCGTAATGACTGCGATTGTCGTGTTTTATGAAGTGACATGCATGTCGCTACAGGACATCCTCTCGCTACGCTCTCCCGTTAAACAGTTCAATAACTGTTGGGCCTCGTCTCACTGACGTGACAGAAGCCAAGTATTTCCGAAAGTATTTTTATTTATCTTAACTTTTTGAAGTGACTACTACTTATCGCGGATACGGGTGTATGTTTTGCACGGAAAAAAATTCAGTTTGCCGTCACGGAACGCTCTAATTGAAGTGTTCAAGTGACTAGTACTTATCGCGGATACGGGTGTATGTTTTGCACGGGAAAAAATTCAGTTTGCCGTCACGGAACGCTCTAATTTTTGTTTAATGATTAATAAAATGTAATTTTGAAGTTAAAAACTGTATGGTAGCGGTTGAGAAAACATGGGTATAAACATTTGCTTCTCGCGTCACGCTTGCATACGTAATGCATTTCGAGCAATAGCTTCATCATTTTTTTCCCTTTTTTTTGTGTTTAACGTCTGACTATTGTGCACACTTGGGCCAATGCAGACGATGGGATGTTTTATAGCGTATGAAAATGCCAAACCCTGGCCGGGAATCGAACCCGGGTCCTCGGGGTGAAAGCCTAATACGCTATCCACTAGTTCACCGAGGCGGCTAAATATCATTTCAATTGAGAATGTTTATTGTTCTTGTTAATTTTTTAAAATGTGTATTTCCTAAATTTGTGTTATTTAAGTACTTAAGACCATACTATTTTTTGAACGCCAGAATCACAAATATTATATTTATTATTATACTTAGACAGCATAACTGTCATATAAATTAAGCCGCCTCGGTGGTCTAGTGGATAGCGTACTAGGCTTTCATCCCGAGGACCCGGGTTCGATTCCCGGCGAGGACTTGGCATTTTCATACGCTATACATCATCCCATCGTCTGCATTAGCCCAAGTGTGCACGTTAAACAAAAAAAAATGTCATATAAATTTTAAAAGTAGGGTTAAAAATTAATTATTAAAGTCCCTTATATTGCCTAAGATGCTCAAATTCATAGTCTGTAACAGTTTCAGTTAATTTTTAAGTTGTGTACCTACACACGCGAAATTTAATACGAAAATAATTTTCAAAAGTTGCCCTTTTCTGCATGCATTTATTTTTTTACAAAAATAATAAAATCATAACAGTGAAAAAGTATACAGTCAGACATGCTAGAAGAAGTAGTCACTTCTGTCGGCCAGTCCCGCACTGCCTAAGTTTTTTTTTAATTTTAGTTTTTTTCATCTTGATCAGCATTAAAATCGTTAGAATCTGCATATATTAGCGTTTTAAACTTTCAAATTGTTTTGAAAATACGAAAATGAACCTTGACAGCCGTGAAAATAATATTCTTAATTTCAACGAATTTCGATAATTGTGCATTTTTCAACGCTTATTACGACGGTGCAATCGGATTCCCAAAAACGATAGACGAAAAATATCATGGATTCTTAAAGATCTTAAATGACCGCCATTTTGAAACTGTCGAACGTATTTTACTGGTTAGCGAATACGAAAATCAATTTAATCAAAAACTGCGAAAGCGGGCTTGCTAAAACGCACAGATTTTCACGACCCCTCAAAAAGTGATCTAGTGGTCAGGATCGGTGCTAAATTCAAGGTCACGAGCCTGGGTTGTACCACGACGGCGCTCAAATAGCTCGATTTTTCAACGGCACTTCGCTGAAAATGTTACATTTTTACTTCCAACATGTAAGTTTACGAGTTAGTTCTGCGCCGCGTATATTTAACATTTGGAACCGCCATGTTGAAACTGTTAGAGGGCGTATAAAATTAATCTCGACCTTGGATATCGTATCGCACGACTTTGGCACAATAATGGAATTACACTAGACATGCCAGTGACGCGGTTAAGCTGCTGAAGAGGGAAACTGAATTTAATTCCGACCACATGTGGCGCTCGAAGCTTCGCTACAAATAATTTTGATATTATGTGATAACATGACTGTTGCACACATAAAACGCGCCTGTTAGACCTGCCATATATTTTATGTTCTCTTAACGAGGCGCTTGTCAATACTGTGTCACTTTGCTCATAGATAAACCATTTTGCCTTTTCTTCTTGGCAGACAACATTTACCCATAGATGCACGGCAATTTCAACCGATATTTACAGACGGGCAGGGGTCTTGTCTGAGTTCCGCTGTTGGGATTATTATTATTATTACACGCGTGAAGTTATTGTGCAGCCAAACCACCTTCATTAAAATAGGGCAAGGTTTATTAGCAAATTTATATTTGAAAACATGCCGTTGTAGAGGCCATCATAGTAATACCCAGGTCCGGGGCCGTGATTTTTTTTTTTTAATTTAAGGCGAAAAGCACATTGAGGCTATTATCGCCTCCCTAAATGTAAGTGTGAGTGTAAGGTGTTCAATTTTTTTTTTAACGTCCGACTATTGTGCACACTTGGGCTAATGCAGACGATAGGATGATTTATAGCGTAGGAAAATGCTAAGCCCTGGCCGAGAATCGAACCCGGGTCCTCGGGGTGAAAGCCCAGTACGCTATCAACTAGGCCACCGAGGCGGCTAAGTGTTAAAGTCGTAAGTGTAGTGTTGTACGTGTAAGTCTGTGTTAGATTTGGGTACCGCGAAGGACGTCTAAATCCTCTCAATAGGTGCACCTAGTCTGCACCCCCTGAAGCCCGGGGCCGTGAAATGAACACTTGACTTCTAGATCACTTTTTGAAAGGTCGCTAAAATTTATACAAATAATTACGCAGGAAAGAAGAGGAAACTACAGGCTACATTATCTATGATGTCAGTATTCGGCTTCCAGGACACTGAGGACTTCCAGCAGAATGAGCTAGTTTAAGGACACTGAGAACGTCGAGCAGAATGAGCTAGTTCAAGGACACTGAGGACGTCCAGCAGAATGAGCTAGTTCAAGGACACTGAGGACGTCCAGCAGAATGAGCTAATTCCAGGACACCGAGGACTTCCAGCAGAATGTGCTAGTTCCACTACAATGAAGACTTCCAGCAGAATGAGCTATTTCAAGGACACTGAAGACGTCCAGTAGAATGAGCTAGTTCTAGGACACTGAGGACGTCCAGCAGAATGAGCTAGTTCCATAACACTGAGGATGTCCAGCAGAATGAGCTAATTCCAGGACACTGAAGACTTCCAGCAGAATGTGCTACTTCCAGGACAATAAGGATGTCCAGCAGAATGAGCTATTTCCAGAACACTGATGACTTCCAGCAGAATGAGCTAGTTCAAGGACAGTGAGGACGTCCAGCAGAATGAGCTAGTTCCAGGACATTCAGGACTTCCAGCGGAATGAGCTAACACTTATAGCTGGCACCAACTCTGCTGTACTAGAACCCAAGAGGTTTAGTCGCACAGCAAGTCCTTTTCTCGTATCACCAAGGCATGTAAAACCAGTATTGCAACACAGCCATCGGACCACATTTTTAAACAATCAGGATTATAACCTATTTCCTTCAGTCTAGTGGTCCTTTTTACTCATCTCGTAAAGACTATCGCGGTTTCGAAACTTTACTGTTTCACCTTCAGGCCGCAATACACTGTCGAGGTCGTCACAAAGTTAGCAAAACACTGAAAACACACTTCACAAACACTAAACACAATTACACGATTTTTATTAAAACGCACACGATAAAATTTGATTTGGCCAAAGCCGCCTCGGTGGTCTAGTTGATAGCGTACTGGACTTTCACCCCGAGGACCCGGGTTCAATTCCTGGCCAGGGCTTGGCATTTTCATACGCTATAAATCACCCCATCGTCTGCATTAGCCCAAGTGTGCACAATAGGCAGACGTTAAAAAAAAAAAAAAAAAGAAAAATATTTGGCCAAACACTACCGTACAGCTCGTATGTCGTTACAATCCGGACTCAAAACGACATAAGACTTGCACTGTAGTACGACAGAGGTATTTGACCATTTGTACTACGGACTGAAGATGGAACAGTGAGGTTTCGAAATCGCGGTAGCCTTTACGAGGTGAGTAAAAAGACCACAGAAGAAGTCCTTATTATTTACTTTTAAGTTCGGCACTATATAGTGAGTGTTGGTCCACTCTCGAAAGTCGTTTACTGTTTCCATACACATAACTGATGGCAAATGTCCGAATAAATGATAATAACATGAACGTCATTTAAGTAACAAATTAATGAACAGAACACATCCACGTGGAAATCGGTTGCTTGGAAAATTGTTTGTAACAATTACACCAAAAATACTGAAACGATTGAGCTGAAATTTTACGTGAACAAACAACAATCAATCAGCTGATTTTATAAAAAGATATTTTTCTGCATTAAACGATCAGCTGTTTCCACATGTTTGTAACTAAACACTAAACACAATTACATGATTTTCTTAAAACGGTAAAATTTACCTTGGCCAAACACTACCGCGCATTCGTATGTCGTTACATTCCGGACTGCCGGAGCCGTTACGAGTTGAGGAAAAAAGGCCACTAGACGTAAGAAACTAAGTCGTAATCCTAATTAGATATAAAACCGCCTAACCTCTAAAAACTTATGTGATACGCTTTTTTAAACAAAATCAAATTTGGATACCATCACGTGAGCAGACCGTTTCGCTTCTGAACTCGATGGTCACCGCTTCGCGCACCGCCCAAGAAACGAATCCGTATCAGGATAAAGCCTCCCGGTACGTCACCCTAACACTCGGCATTACGCAATCATAAACATTATCCTTTTTAATGGTTTTTCCTCTCGCTTTATCACACTATTTCCATGCGTGCATTCCCGTACACTATTATTGACAGTAAATATCCTACAGCTGCAGTAAAATACACCGTAAAACATACATAATCGTCTTGTCGAATGGCAATAGTAAAATACAAAATACGGTTGTCAAATAAATTCTCCTCTTGTTTTACTGTTTGCGATGTCGTATTACAAAAAAAAAAGAAAAAACACTCTAAAAATGTCAATTAAAATACAAGCACGTGTTATATACAGGGTGTTCACCGGGAACTGCATGTTTTTGTATTGGGTACACGGCAAGTAATGGGGGAGATGACAGGTGCATAAGGTTCTGTTGTGTAGAGGGGAATTGGAAGTTTCAGTTACACTCAAGATGTGGGACCATGCGTACTGTGCTTTTGTTGAGACGGTTTAACACTAAAGGTGAGTCCCAACGACACTTCCGCCGGCACTTCAATATACCGCCTCGTGGGCCGATTCCGGATTGTAACACAATTTTGAGGTGGATGCATAATGTGAACACGACGGGATCATTAAGAAAAAGGTGGCAGTGGCATGACTGCCGACAGAAGTGACTACTTCTTATCACGGCTGTATATGGCTGTATATTTTACACCACAAAATAAAATTTACAATCGATTTTCATAATCATGAGTACGTTCATTTCAGTTTAATGTATTTCCAAATACAATATTATATGATTTTATGATTTTTTGCCAAGACATACATTTTTGCTGCTCGACACTAGAATAGGCTATAACTGACCATGGGAGAAGCACGGAGTCCCAAATGTATTCCTGCTACTCTTAATATCTGACCCTGTGACTTATTGTCATTGTAAATGCCAACGTCAATGGAAACTGCAATATCTTAATTTGGAATGGCAGGTTGTTTGGAATTATAAGATTGTTTCAATTAAAATCATTGCAAATGTAAGCTTATAAACAATAATTTTATAACAAATAATAACAGGGATTTAAATTTTTAAAACGAGAATACATCTATGTCCATCTCAGGTACCTAAACCATGTTCATTTTAAATTTCATCTCAATCGGTCCAGTAGTTAATGTGTGATTGAACAACAAAGAAAAACACACACATAAACTTTCAAATTTAAAATATTATATTAAGAAGTATAAAATATTATTAAAACGTCACTGTTGTAGCCTACAGTTAACACATATCACAAAACTGAATACTAAATAATTCAATTGCACTGCGTAAGTATTATAATGGCATTTAAATATTTATTATTCACACCTACCAATATATAATAACGTATAAAACGTCACTGTTACACAGTTAACACTTGACAAAAAAATAAATAATCAAGTTGGATTGGGTAAGTAATATAATGGCCGAACATGCAAGTTTTCACTTGAAAAATACATTTTAAAACAAAAATACATATAAGAGCGTGATGCATGACGGCAAACTGAATTTTTTCCCGTGCAAAACATACATCCATACCCCGCCATAAGAAGTAGTATATAAGTATAGCCTCTCTCTCTCTCTCTCTCTCTCTCTCTCTATATATATATATATATATATATATATATATATATATATATATATATATATAAGAGCGTGATGCGTGACGGCAAAGCGAATTTTTTCCCGTGCAAAACATACATCCATAGCCCGCCAGAAGAAGTAGTCACTTCAAAAACCCATCAGGGCCAGCAAAAACTGTTTGTACGCTTGAGGATGTTGAACGTGTGAGCGTCGCTACGTTGGAGAGCCCCAACCGTTTGCTAAGGAAGCGAGTCTCAAACCTCCGCAATTCTGCCTCTACGGTGAGAAACATTATGAGACATTTAACATATAAAAGATTTAAAGACGTCAAGTTCCATCCGTATAAAGCCCACACTGCTTGAATTTCAGTGGAACGTGTCGGACAAGCTTTCTCTCGTTTTGGAAATGTTCGTCGCGGTCCCCCGATCTGACGATCCCGAACTTCTTTCTTTGGGGTTTCTTGAAATCACTGTTTACGTTGAAAAACTACGCACATTGCCAAAGTTGAAGGAAGCCATACGAAGAGAAATCCAGGCCATTCCACGAGAAATGTTACAAGATTCAATGCGTAACTTCAGGGAACGTCCGGAAACACGTGTTCAACCGGAAGGACGCCATCTACGCGATGTTATTTTTGTACTTAATTTTTTATAGATTTTTTTTTTAAATTCCGAGTTTGTAGAACACATTGTTAAAAAAAAAATTAATTTTTGGTTCAAAATTTTTAAATGTGTGGCTTTTTGAAAACCATACGATTCTCAGTAAACACCCTGTACTTCTGTAATCCAGAATTGTATTGTTATTGTGTCACTTTCGATTCTTAGCAAGTATTCGATATACAATCTTTTAATTAGCCGTTTCAAACTTTCGAATTACACTGAAAATACGAAAAAATGAACCCTGACCGCCGTCAACTTCAATCTCTTAATTTCAACGGATTTTTGAAAATTCAAAATGCTAATTTAAAAAGTCTTTAACGCTCGTTTTTTTTTTGTTCAAATTGAGAAAAACAAGTTACGAATTTGTCAAGCAGTGCATTTTTTTTCTAGATTATGCGTAAGTTTCATCCGTCACGCTCGGGAGTGAAACGCTCATTCGGGTATTTCCGGAAGAGGCAAACGTAGCCGAGCGAGGAGAACAAAAAAATTAAAATAACAAATATTTCTAACACCAAACACGAGTTCACTCCCTTCGTGGTTTCAAACACACTTAAAAATATTTTTTTAACGATCGATGTAGAATGAAACAAAACGGACCACTTAAGAGGTTAGGAGGCATTATTAATGCTCCTATCCTACCCTATTAGGGTTTTAACTAGTTAAAGACAATGTCTATTGATAACTATCGACTGCTAAAACGCCGTTCAGTGGGGAGCATGTGGTTAGCGAATCGTGGTTCTAACTTTCGCAACCAGGTTCGTTCCTGTAGCCGCTTAGTGTTGAGTGAACACCGAACGGAAATCGAACTCAGGATCTAACGCTAATAAAACAGAGTCATTAGACCAACAAGGATGACGTTTAGATAGGAAAGCATTACAATTTACAGTTTCCGGGGAATAAGGTGTCGCCATTACTAATGCTCCTATCCTACCCTATTAGGGTTTTAACTAGTTAAAGACGATATCTATTGAGAACTTTGGACTGCTAAAATGCTGTTCAGTGGGGAGCATGTGGTTAGCGAATAGTAGTTCTAACTTTCGCAACCAGGTTCGTTCCTGTAACCGCTTAGTGTTGAGTGAACACCGAACGGAAATCGAACTCAGGATCTCCCGCTAATGAAACCACAGCGACTAGATCAACAAGGATGACGTTCAGAAAGGAAAGTATTACAATTTACAGTTTCCGGGGAACAAGGTGTCGCTCGTATAACTGATTCCGCCTAAACAGAGATGTTGTTTGATAATTGTGCGTGTACTACACAACACGTGCTGCAACGCCAACGCCTGAACAAGACGTATCGTCGGCCACCCTGGTGTCTCTTCCACAAACTGTAGGAGGCATCGTTTCGAAATAGGATTCTTTATTCCAACCGGTTGCGGCCCACTGCACCCATTGTGTCGCCCAATATAGAGCACTCCTCGGTTGACAGGACAGTGTGGGATAACGACAGGTGTTGCGAATTTTGTCTAAACACGACATTTACTGCGCGGGCTAAAAGTACTGTATTGTTTGTGTCCACTGCGCGAAAATGTTTTGGGGTTGTAATGCAGTAAAAAGGTAAAAAAGTTTCTTATTAAATCAAAAATAAAAATCGTGTGTCATGTTTTTCTTCCATTTTTTAAATTTTAATTACGATAATTTGTTCGAAAATACGACAAATTAACATAGCTAGTTTTGAACAACATTGTTATAGCCTATCATTCTTAAAACTTGTTATAGCCTATCAGCTGTTCAATGAAATCAGCTGATCTTTACTAATTAATATAAAACAACTGACCTTTCAATATAACTACCAACATTAGAATTATGACAAATTTTTCAGTCTACTAGTCTATTTACTCATCTGTAACAAAACCTCTTACAGCGGTTTCGAAACCTTACTGTTTCATCTTCAGGCCGTAATACAAAATGTCAAATCCCTCCTCTGTCGCGGTCATCACAAAGTTAAGTGAAACACTGAAAACACACGTCACAAACACTAAACACAATTACACGATTAAAATAACCACGAGCCGCCTCGGTGGCCTAATTGACAGCGCACTGGGCTTTCACCCCGAGGACCCGGGTTCAATTCCCGGCCAGGACTTGTCATTTTCACACGCTATAAATCATCCCATCGTCTGCATTAGCCCAAGTGTGCACAATAGCCGAACGTTAAAAAAATAAAATAAACAAAAATAAAATACCCACGATAAAATTTGGTTTGGCCGAACGACGTGCAACTCGTATGTCGTTACATTCCGGACTGCGGAGTCTTCAGTAGTAGCACGCCCGTCAGTGTTATCAGTCTGTTAGGTTAGTTATTTATTTAAATCACTTATCCTTAGAGCCGTGTTATATATTAAATTTGATTTAAATGAGAGATTGTCATCGAGGATGTTATGTGGGTTTGATTTTTTGTTCTTATAAATCTCAAACTCTTCAATCGCATACATATAACTGCTTTTATTACATAAATGTAATATTTCCATGTTGGTATGGACGCCTTCGAATTTACGGTTATCCATGAGATATTCTACGAAAGCCGAGTTTGTAGATAATATACTTCTAGGTGTGTGTTCTTTAAATCTTTTTTTTAATAGAGCGAGATGTCTGACCTACATAAAAGCGTAGGCAATCACTGCATTTCATTCTACATATGCCAGCTTTGTTAGTTATCTACACTTGTACCACTTGATACCAAAATTAAATTAACGATTCATCTCATCGGTAAAACTTCTTCGCAATTTCCGTATTGTAGTGGTTATCGCGTGTCCCTGGTTCCGATGCCTTCTAGGCTTACGTTATAGTCGCTAAGTTTATGTTTTCAGTCAGTCACTTGAAAACGAGAGTTTGATCCACACTGTATGGTACTGTTTTCATATACGAGGTGTGTTCAAAAAGTAACGAGAATTTCTAAATTTCGCGGGCTTGGAGAGTCTGATTGTAAAATATTTTTTTTTATTGTTGGTATACATGCCCTTGAAGTATGATAAAACTTTCAGCTGTTTTCATTGTTGACTTTGTCTGTGACAGCCACTAAGGTTAGACGTGTTTTTATGAGCTCGGCGATTTTCGTTTGTTAAAAGAAATGAATCAAAGAATTTGTATCACATTTTGCGTAAAAAATGGGAATACAAAAAAAGGGAATAAAGTGTAGCAAAGTGTGTGAAATGTTAACACAGGTCTATGGTGAGTCTGCTATGAGCAAAGCAAGAGTTTACGAGTGGTATAAGCGTTTTCAAGAAGGCCGTGAAGACGTTGAAGATAACGAACGTCCTGGACGCCCCAGCACATCAACAACCGACGAAAACGTGGAAAAAGTGAAAGAAATGGTTACAATCGCCGAATCACAATTAGAGTGGTCTGTGATGATGTTGGCATATCGATTGGATCATGTCATGACATTGTTTCCAATGTTTTGTGTATGAAAAGCGTGGCAGCAAAATTCGTTCCAAAATTGTTGAATTTTGAACAAAAACAGCGGCGAGTAGAAGTTGCTCAGGCGTCACTAATTGAAGTCAACGACGATGCAGAATTACTGAAACGTATTATAACAGGTGACGAAACATGCGTTTACGGATATGACGTCGAAACTAAGGCTCAATCATCCCAGTGGAGGCATTCTGGCTCGCCAAGACCGAAAAAGGCTCGACAAGTGCGGTCGAACGTGTAGGTTATGCTCACTGTGTTCTTCGATATTAATGGCATAGTGCATCATGAATTCCTGCCACCAAGTGAAACAGTCAATAAGAAGTACTATCTACAAGTTCAACGCCGTTTGCGTGAAGCAATCGGGAAAAAACGCCCGAATCTGTGGAAAAACAATTTATAGCTTTTGAACCAGCTCACACTTCATTGCTTGTTCGTGAATTTTTGGCCAAAAACAGTACTGCCTCCATATTCGCCAGATATGGCTCCGTGTGACTTTTTCCTATTTTCAAAAATAAAAAGAACCTTAAAGGGCCGTCGTTTTACAGCCGTAGATGACATTAAAAGCGCATCGCTGAAAGAACTAAACACTATCTGAAAGATCGAGTTTGAGAAGTGTTTCGAGGATTGGAAGAAGCGCTGGCACAAGTGCATAATCTCCAATGGGGACTATTTTGAAGGCGACAACATCAATGTAGAAGAATAAATAAATATTTTGTTCAAAATAATTAAAATTCTCGTTACTTTTCTGAACACATCTCGTACACAAATAATGTCAAATGTCCGGATTAATAATTACAAAATGCATTATCACTGTTCTATCAAGAACTATAATTTATTAACTTTGCCTATTTATACAACACAATGAAATTTTAGCATGGTGTCATAATATTGAACACGAGTTGAATAGTTGTGTAATTTGCCATCTTTCTATTATAAAAACAAGTAGTAATTACTTCAATTTTTCCCGCTATTTTCATCGACAATTATTCATAGAGAACAATGGGATATCGATGTTATCTTTTTAATTATTTACATCGATCGCATTGAAGGACTCTATATAGGCTACGAGTCCTTTAAAAATGTCGATATACAATTTTTTGTTAAAACGTATGTTACATTTTTTGCGCATTTATTATTAAAAATACTAACGAATATTACACGTAAATTTTTAAAGTAGAAAAATACTTATTCCGCCGAATAAATTACTCTAAAACACCATAATTGAAAGAGAAACTTGGGCAATGCGGGACTGGCCGACAGAAGTGATTACTTTTGGCATGCCTGACTGTATACTTTTTCACTATTACGATTTAATTATTTTTATAAAACTTCAGATGCATGCAGGAAAGAGCAACTCTTGAAAATTATTTTCGTATTAAATTTCGCGTGTGTGTAGGTACACAACTTGAAAATTAACTGAAACTGTCACAGACTATGAATTCAGTATCTTAGGCTATATAAGGAGACTTTAATAATTACTCAGTTTATAACCCTACTTTTGACAGTTATACTGTCTAAGCATAATAATAAATATAATATTTGTGATTCTAGCATTCAAAAATTGTTATAGGTCATTTACATTAAATAATTTAACTACAAAAATTTAGAAAACACACGTCAACAAGAGCAATAAACACAACCGCAGTTGAAATGATACTGAAGCTATTGTTGCGAAATCAGCTGCTTAGAAATGGCCACTTCCAGTCTATATATATGCTGTGAGGTATGCATTACGGATTCAAACGTGACGCGAAAACAGATGTTTATACGCATGTGTTGTTAACCGCGAGCATACAAGTTTTCATTACGGAAATACATTTTATTTTCACTAAATAAACATTAAAGCGTTCCGTGACGGTAGAGCGTTCCGTGACGGTAGAACGTTCCGTGACGGTAAACTGAATTTTTCCTCCATGCAAAACATACACATATACCCCGCAATTTTAAAAAAAAACTCAACGTCGAAAAAACGTTCAAAAACAATGACATATATACATCGAAATTCTTATTATATTCTTCTTCTTTTCTGCTACGATTATTATCACTGTGTTCAGTATAATGATCTGTCTTCCCTAGCTTCGTCAATTCTACTTTCGCTGACGTGTTTCGGAGAACTATATCTTCAATACTATATCTATACCCAACTATAGAGTATAGATATAATTTTTGAAGATGGAGGTTCTCCGAAACGCGTCAACGAAAGTAGAATTGACGAAGCTAGGGAAGGCAGATCATTAGACTGAACACAGTTATATACATCGATTAATTTTTTGTTTAAAAAAAAATCTTTAACGCTAACCAATAAAAAACAAATGAGGACACTATAACTGAAACTAAGCCAACCTGTTTTATTCGAACAAAACCGACTTGTACACTGCTCAATGACAGAAAGACATAATTCCTTGGTGTGTGTGTGGGGGGGGGGGTATTTTCTAAACTAAAACTGAATGGCTGCAGACTAATTAGAGTGATTTACGGAAGCTCTTTCTCGCAACTCTATATTTAAACAAAACTATTATAAAATATTCGTTCTAAACATTTCCCATTAAACTCGTATAAAAGCACTTTAATATTCAGACAAGTAAAGCAAGCAATTAATGCACGATAAACATTTTACACTAATATAAATATTAACGTTTAATTAGTACAAACGCGGCGCGGCGAGCACGTGGCGCGTCCGTATATATTGTTTTCGTTAAATAAATATTGTGAACATTGTTACACTATAATAATATATTGAATTCCGTACAAACACATTTATTTATACAACAGCGTTTGCTATTAGTACCGGCTAGGACGAGGTTATATCACCTGTAGGATGAAATTACCGACCCCAACAAAATTTATCGTGTTGATTGATAACGCATAATTCAAAAGAACAAAAATGATTGAACCCAACAACATACAAAATTTGCACACTAAAACAGCACATTACAAAAATGTATGAAAACAATTTTGTGTAAAGTGTGCAATAATTTTATTGTGGAGCTCTGCAATATTCGATTACGGGTGATGTATTTCTACGTAAGAATTTTTCAAAAATTAAATTGCTTAGCGTTTTTTCACTTAAACCACTGCAAAGAACACTGAAATAAGAATAAAATTAAAACGTTCAAGGAAGACATTACAAGAGTCTGGACTTTAGTAAGGGCTTATCTTAACTAGTCAGAACTCCTCCGCCATGCAGTCAGTAGTTTTAGCTGACTCCCCGTTTGGCTGAGTATTTAACCAGTTAGACTTCCTCCGCCAGTTGCTGGCCATGCATTCTGTAACTTGCTGTAGACTCCCCGTTGATTGGGTGTTTACACTAAGTTAGACTACCTCCGCCAGTTGTTGGCCATTCTATCTATAATTTGCTGTAGACTTCCCGTTTGGTTGGGTATTTAACCAGTTAGACTTCCACAGCCAGTTGTTGGCCATGCAGTCTGTAATTTGTTGTAGACTCACCGTTTGGTTGGGTATTTAACCAGTTAGACTTCCTCCGCCAGTTGCTAGCCATGCAGTCTGCAATTTGCTGTAGACTCCCCGTTTGGTTGGGTATTTAACCAGTTAGACTTCCACCGCCAGTTGCAGGCCATGCAGTCTGTAATTTGTTGTAGACTCCCCGTTTGGTTGGGTATTTAATCAGTTAGACTTCCTCCGCCAGTTGTTGGCCATGCAGTCTGTAATTTGTTGTAGACTCCCCGTTTGGTTGGGTATTTAACCAGTTAGACTTCCACCGCCAGTTGTTGGCTATGCAATCTGTAACCTGCTGTAGACTCCCCGTTTGGTTGGGTATTTAACCAGTTAGACTTCCACCGCCAGTTGTTGGCCATGTAGTTTGTAATTTGTTGTAGACTCCCCGTTTGGTTGGGTATTTAACCAGTTAGACTTCCACCGCCAGTTGTTGGCCATGCAGTCTGTAATTTGTTGTAGACTCCCCGTTTGGTTGGGTATTTAACCAGTTAGACTTCCACCGCCAGTTGTTGGCTATGCAATCTGTAACCTGCTGTAGACTCACCGTTTGGTTGGGTATTTAATCAGTTAGACTTCCTCCGCCAGTTGTTGGCCATGCAGTCTGTAATTTGTTGTAGACTCCCCGTTTGGTTGGGTATTTAACCAGTTAGACTTCCACCGCCAGTTGTTGGCTATGCAATCTGTAACCTGCTGTAGACTCCCCGTTTGGTTGGGTATTTAACCAGTTAGACTTCCTCCGCCAGTTGCTGGTCACGAAATCAGTCGTTTCATGCAGAGTCCCCGTTTTTTGCGGTTTTTATCAACGAATCTGTATACTTCCTTTTCTTTTTTGTGATTTTTGGTTTTGCTGACCACCAATACGTTCCAGTTATTATGTCTTGACCGCTCAGTGCCTCTGCCTTGACTGTTTGATACCTGTTGCTACTTTGTGTGTTTTAGGTTAGGCACTTAAAAAAGAGATTCGATATGTATTCTGGAAACATCACGCATTTTTTGTACACAAAAACAAGCGACGGCAAAATAAACCAGCTAAACTAATAACGTGAATATGCCACCAGTACGTAACAATTTTTAAAAACCTTTAGGCCTACACTAAATCAAAAAATACCAATATTTAAGTCAACGTGTTTTCAAAATCTTCTCAGCGCTTACGATAACTTTATAATCGTCCACAAGCACTCTTAGGTTAGTAGTTATCTGCAGATTGTTAGTATCCCACTTAGGTCTCCCGATCAGGTGTTTTGAAACTGTATAATACGGAACACATAAAACGTAACGCGAGATTTTCACGTAAAAAAAAACGGCGGCTTAAGAAAACATGACGGAAAATTACTTACACGATACCCATAAACGCTTCACGAGTACCTCAGATGAACACCACGCTAAATCTTTATAAACAACCATAACGTCACACAGGATACTGTAACTTAATTTTATACATATTTAAATAAAACTAGTGTACCTTATCAAAAGGAAAAATAAAGTGCGAGTTTACAGTACATAAATAACGGGAATTTGCAATCATGAAGCCCGTATTCGGCTCTTATACCTCTAAAATGAGCTTTTACGGCCGGCAGTAAAACAGGGCGAAATACAAAATATTAAACTTAATATGTATAAAGTAAAATTTAATTTAATAGGCTTAGAATAAGTCGTAAAAACATAAGTAATGTGAGCTGTTAAAAGATAAATCCGTCGCTGGAGAACCTTTAGTGAATGCTTTAGTTTTGGTAACGTTAAGAAACGCTTTGGTAGTGAATACCACTACGTTAAACTTTGATAAGGAATAACGAATTCCTTCACGCTTTGATAATTATGAATTATTCGTTCAGATTTTGAAAACGGTTAGTACTTTTTAGCGCAATTCCGTACGAAACGCACTAGAATGGTAACCCTTATGAAAGGTAGGAGAGTCTTTAACTACAGTCAGACGTCTTTTTCTCAAACGTCTTACCTCTATCCTTGCAGCATGCAGCGTTCCAAGCGGCAATTATTCCAACTATTTGGACTTTAGCCGCTAATATCGAGCACACTTTTTATAATGGTGACTGTACGTCTAGTCCGTTTATATACAAGATCCGCGAGCTTGAAACGAGCACTGATCCTGACCTATAGATCACTTTTTCAAGGCTCATTAATGAGTGCATGTTAAGCAAGCTCACGTTTGCCATTTTTTTTTTTTTTTTTTTTAACTCCTGGCTATTGTGCACACTTAGGTTAATGCAGACGATGGGATGATTTATAGCGCATGAAAATGCCAAGCCCTGGCCGGGAATCGAACTCGGGTCCTCGGGGTGAAAGCCCAGTACGCTATCAACTAGGCCACCGAGGCGTTGGTCAGCCTTGATACAAACATAGCACCAAAATTGATTTTGATAATAGCTCGGACAATACCGTTACCCAGCAAAACAGTTTCAATATGGCAGCCATATAAAATTAAAAAAATGATTAATGTTTAACTTTACATTTTTTTAATCTGATTTTTTTTTAGAATATAACTATGACGAAATCTTTTATAAAAAATTAACGCAAACATTTTATATTTTATAAAAGAAATGTCGTTATAAAACATGTTTGCCAAAGAAATGTTATAAAAGAACGGTCAAGACCGATGCCAGACACAAACTACGGGCAACCGTTCGGCCACACGCTCCCGTAGGTTGTTCGGCAGCTGTCATTAGATTTCCGTAATCAATTTATACTTTGCAGTAAATGACGCCTGTGTTTGCTTTAAAACAACATTCAATTCCCAGAAGGGTGAAATTAATTGGACAAAATCCCTCTCAATTACACTGCCTTCTATGTTGTGTTCGTCTCGACATTGGTTCTACAGTTACTCGCCGGCGAACACTTTTATTTCCTTACACGGCGCATGTTACATGATGGATAAACAAATGCCACATTAATCTTTCGGCGGATTTGGTTTTTTTAACGTCTAAACTTTAAGCCAGTTAAAGGACGATGGCTCAGTCTTAGCGGAAAGTAACTACTGTATCGAACCCTCGACTTTAACATGCGCAATTCAACGATAAACCAGTCAGACCGGTATCTTATTCATCTATATCAGTGATAGTGAGCTTAAGATCGTTTCTTGTTAGTAATGAGCCGCCTCGGTGGCCTAGTTGATAGCGTACACTGGGCTTTCACCCCGAGGACCCGGGTTCGATTCCCGGCCAGGTCTTGGCATTTTCATACGCTATAAATCATCCCATCGTCTGCATTAGCCCAAGTGTGCACAATAGTCGGACGTTAAAAAAAAAAAAAAATTGTTAGTAATGAATGCTGTTAGCAGTTAAGTACAACCAGAACAGTGAATTTAATAACAATTTAGAAAACAATCTATTGTGCCAACTGCTCACTGCTCAGAGCTGTCTATTGGTGTACTTAAGAACGTTTTCTTCGTAAGTAAATGCTGTGAGCAGTTCCGTAAAAGAACAGTGAATTGTAGCAGTGATTTAATAACAGTTTAGAGAACAATCTATTGTGCTAACTGCTCACTGCTCAGAGCTGCCTATTGGTGGACTTATAAGCGTTTTCTTCATACAAGTGAATACTGTGAACAGTTACGTAAAGGAACAGCGATTTAATAACAGTTTAGAGAACAATCTATTGTGCTATCTGTTCATTGCTCAGATACTATTGGTGGACTTAAGAACGTTTTCTTCGAATAAGTGAATGCTGTGAGCAGTTCCGTAAAAGAACAGTGATTTAATAACAGTTTAGAGAACAATCTATTGTGCTAACTGCTCACTGCTCAGAGCTGCCTATTGGTGGACTTATAAGCGTTTTCTTCATACAAGTGAATACTGTGAACAGTTACGTAAAGGAACAGCGATTTAATAACAGTTTAGAGAACAATCTATTGTGCTATCTGTTCATTGCTCAGATACTACTGGTGGACTTAAGAACGTTTTCTTCGAATAAGTGAATGCTGTGAGCAGTTCCGTAAAAGAACAGTGATTTAATAACAGTTTAGAGAACAATCTATTGTGCTAACTGCTCATTGCTCAGAGCTGTCTATTGGTGGACTTATAAGCGTTTTCTTCATACAAGTGAATACTGTGAACAGTTACGTAAAGGAACAGCGATTTAATAACAGTTTAGAGAACAATCTATTGTGCTATCTGTTCATTGCTCAGACACTACTGGTGGACTTAAGAACGTTTTCATCGTACAAGTAAATGCTGTGAGCAGTTCCGTAAAATAGCAGTGAATAATAAATTCGGTACGAAGGTACCTCGTATAAAGCCTGAACGATGTATGTGTAAGATTATTTTCCACTCCAATTTCAAGATGGCGGGCCCTGATTTACGATGACGACTTCACGCAGTTTTGGTCACACTCACTGACCTTCGGTACACGGTACCTTGTATAAAGCCTAAACGATGTACGTGTAAGATTTTTTCCTTTCCTTTTCCGTTTCAAGATGGCGGCCTCTGATTTACGGTGACTTCGCGCAGTTTTGGTCACACTCAATGAACGTTTGAAATTCGGTACGAAGGTACCTTGTATAAAGCCTGAACGATGTACGTGTAAGTTTATTTTCCATTCAATTCATTTTCAAGATGGCGGCCTCTGACTTACGGTGACCACTTCACGCACTTTTGGTCACACTGAAAGATCGAGTGTTTTGAATTTCGGTACAAGATACCCGTACAAAGCCTGAACGATGTGTACGATTATTCCCCACTCACTTCAGTATCAAAATGGCGGGCTATGATTTAACGTTGAGAGCGTAATTGTTAGCTATTTCCTGTAATACTGGCTGAACGGCAAAACTTACCATAATGTTGACCCTGTAACATGTTTCGTAAATATCACTGTTACCGGTTACATACGCGGCAAAGTTCACGAGCGCGTAAGGGCGCTGTCGTGGAGCAGCGGCGGCCGGGCAATTATTCTCGCGAGGTTTTACGAAGTGCTTGCATAACTTTCGGCTCGACATGAAACAAAAGAACGAAACGTAAAGTCGGGCTGAAACTTTGTCACGTGATCAGTTCCATTTCAAAGTCGGATGCTGGGACGCGTAGCTCTAATCGAGGGGAACATTAATCTTATGGCCGGCGACACGTCGATTGAAAACGGGCTTAAAATTGGAGCAAAAAAAAAGGAGGAACAATTACAAGTGGCGTCATTTGTCAGGCTGTGTGAGCTTTGAATCCCCCCCCGCCCGGTCCTCCGTCTTTGCCGGCAGTCTCGCAGTAATGGAGAATAGAAATTAAGATTTATTTTTTCAAGGGGTTTGTAGCGCTATAGAATAGCCGTCGGAGGGTGGGCCCGGATAAACCATTACCGCCGAGGGTATTGTGAAAATTGCTATTTTGAAATTGGCGTCGTGTAATGGAACCGTTGCGTGGAAACGTAACGGCTTCAAATTGAGCCCGATCTAATTACGACAAACGGAAAGTAATTGTTTAATTCTCATTTGCGCGCCGGAGATAGTTCCGACGCGGCGGAATTAAAGTGTTTTCGGTTTTGCTGTAACAATAATCGCTATAAATGGAAACGTGTTTGTTATTGTGAACAATGGACACAATACTGTGTTGCTGAATACAGCACTGGATAGCAGATAGAGCTCTAAACAAACAGAATATACATTATAGTATGTATATCATGATATTCAGATCACTTTTTGAAAGTTAACATTGAAATTAAAAATTTTATGTATCTATATACGTTTTAGTGAAAGTTCGATTATATTCAAACTTGCAAAAAAAAAATGATTTTTGTAATAACGATCAAACAAAGCCAATTTTACAATTTCAAAAAGGCGGGAATTTTGCCTTAGCAATATTTCGAAAATCCGATTTCACCATCGTAATCACCGCTAAAAACACTGAACAAATTACAGCTAAAGTAATTCGAAATATTAAAAAAAAATTTATATGGTCTATGTGAACAAGTTAATGCTGGTTATAATAGTGAAATCATGATTTAAAAAAAAAGTTAACGTAATTTTTTTAGGAAATCCACCTTATAAGCGAGACAGCTGCGTGCAGCGATTATTACCGAATTTCCATTGAAAAATAAGCTACAAGACGGCCATCATGTTAAGACCCAAACCCGAGACCTTGAATTCTTTTTTTTTTTTTTTAACGTCCGACTATTGTGTACATTTGAGCTAATGCAGACGATGGGATGATTTATAGCGCATGAAAATGCCAAGTCCTGCCGGGAATCGAACCCGGGTCTTGGTTGGTGAAAGCCCAGTACGCTATCAACTAGGCCACCGAGGCGGCGCCGAGACCTTGAAATGAACACCGATACTGACACGTATGACATTTCTTGAGGGTTCGTTAAAATTTGTGTGTGCGCGCGCGCGCGCGTGTGTGTGTATTTTAGCACGCTCACGTTCGCAATTTTAGTCCGATTCGATTCAAACTTGGCGCAAACAGCTTCGACTAAATCGGTAACCAGTAAAATTAGTACAACAGTTTCAAAATGGCGGGCATTCCAAACGTTTTTGTCTCGCAATATTTTGAAACTGCGATCAGCCTTCCCCTGGAGTCCTGCGATCAGCTTTTTTCCTAATTCTTACAAGAAAGACACACGCATACACAAACGTCTGGGAAGATAATGCGTGATAAAGCAAATTTTTTTTATTTAAAAAATGACAAACAAAGATGACTTTAAAGCCAGTGACGGGTGGTTCGATAAAGGTAAGACTGTATGGAATCAGTTTTTTGTCTGTTTCTGGTGAAAAACTACCGCGCGACGTTAATGTTGTTGCTCCGTTCACACAGAAGTTTAAAGACACGATAAATAATTTAGGTTTAGTTCAGAATAAAGCCGTTTATTTTGACGGATGCTTCCACAAAAACGTTTGTCCGTATGTACTGCATACTGTTATGTTCATAGAGAAGTTGTATTGTTTTTTCACGGTAATTTTAGTTCAGTTTGTTTGATTTGTTTTCTCAAAATAATTAAATTTTTAACTAAGTTATTATTTTTTGTTTTTGTTACTTTAAAAGCGCATCGAGGCTATTATCGCCTCCATAAATGTAAGTGTGAGTGTAAAGTGTTAAAGCAGTAAGTGTAATTCTTCATATAATCTCCTTCTTTTCTGCTAGTATTATTGTCACTATGTTCAGTATAATGTTTTCTAATTAAAACTTTTATACAATGTGTTTTTTTTTAGGGTATGGATTCCCGAAAATGCTGAAATATTTGTTTTATAGAGTTTTTTGTTAAGTTTCATAAGAATCTGTTTAAAAAAATATGTTTTTGTAATGTAAAACATTTCCCCTCCCTTTTCACCCCTCTAGGAAATGAAATATGGCAAATGCCGAAATACATGTTGTGTTATTTGTGTTCTAGAATATTTTCATTATGTTTTCAGAAAACGTGGAAAACATATTTTCCAATGTAAAACAATTTTCACCGTGTAAGGCTATGGCTTTTAAAAAAATACTGAAATGTGTTTATTTTAATATAATTTTATTTGTATTCTAAATTAAAAAATATTTTTCTCAATGTTAACTTTTACAATTCCACTTTCCCCTACAGGGCATGCATTCTGGAAAATGCAGAAACACATACATCATTTGTTTACGTTTTTCAGTATTTAAGTTAAGTTTTAAAAAGAAATATGATATTCTTTTTATATTCTTCTTCTTTTCTGTTAGTATTATTGTCACTATGTTCAGTATAATGATCTACCTTCCCTAGCTTCGTCAATTCTACTTTCGTTGACGCGTTTCGGAGAACCTCCATCTTCAAAAACTACATCTATACTCTAGTATAGATATACATATAGTATAGATATAGTTTTTGAAGATGGAGATTCTCCGAAACGCGTCAAAGAAAGTAGAATTGACGAAGATAGGGAAGGCAGATCTATATACTCAACGTAGTAGTCGTAAGTGTAAGTGTGTGTTAGACTCGGGTAACGCGAGGGACGTCTAAATCCTCTTAATAGCACCTATAGCTGCACCAGCTAGTCTAAATTATTAAAATAACAGCGGCTGTAATAACTATTACTCAATATACCCGCTATTTTATTATCGTTTCTCTTCTACTTCAATAATCCGTCGTCGGTAATCAGGCAATAGCGATGTACCGCGTACACCGGACTACAGCGCGTCTACTGTATTCAAATTTGGCACCGTACGGCCTTCCGTCACAGGTTCGGTTCTCTGTTCGCAGCGTTCACAATTACACTTTTTACTCCCGGCCTTTACAAACACGGGTTCATAATTCCCTTGTTAAAACCTTTGTGCTCGGTTCAACACATCGGGTCTTGCGCGGCTCGGTTTTTCCTTCACTTTAATCCGCCTGGATTAATTTTAAAACAAACACAAGGGAAAAAGATTTACGCGTTGATGTTTTCCGTTTGAACATTATATCAGTTTTTTTTTGTGTAAACTGTTGTTACGTTTTGTGAGCAGCCCTCCAGGTTTGCCAACGTCGCCGCACGAAACTAACATTTTTTTCGTTTTTTTTAACATGCACCGTATTTTAGGGCTGGTTGTGATGTTGGATTTTGCGAGACGCGTGATGCGAGGAAAATGCTCATATTGACATATAACGGTACATTTTGCGCGTAGCATATTAAATTAATTATAATTAAACATTAATGTGTCTCCACCCGCGATCTAACGGGGGCGCGTTGAAGACGGACGCGATAACCACTACACTTTGGAAACTACAAAGACGTTTGACCGATTTAAGTATATGAAATAAATCGTTAATTTAATTTTGGTAGTTATATTAAAAGATCAGTGATTTTATTTTAATTCGTAAAGATCAGCTGATTTCGTTGAACAGCTGATTGGCCGTAATAAGTTTCAGGTTATGTTTTTAAAAACTAGCTATGCCAATTTGTTGTTTATATTAATGCGTAACGATCAGCTGATTTCATTGAACAGCTGATAGGCTATAACAAGTTTGAGGTTATGTTTTTAAAAACCAGCTAAGTTAATTTGTCGTTTATATTAATTCGTAACGATCAGCTGATTTCATTGAACAGCTGATAGGCTATAACAAGTTTGAGGTTATGTTTTTAAAAACCAGCTAAGTTAATTTGTCGTTTATATTAATTCGTAACGATCAGCTGATTTCATTGAACAGCTGATAGGCTATAACAAGTTTGAGGTTATGTTTTTAAAAACCAGCTAAGTTAATTTGTCGTTTATATTAATTCGTAACGATCAGCTGATTTCATTGAACAGCTGATAGGCTATAACAAGTTTGAGGTTATGTTTTTAAAAACCAGCTAAGTTAATTTGTCGTTTATATTAATTCGTAACGATCAGCTGATTTCATTGAACAGCTGATAGGCTATGACAAGTTTGAGGTTATGTTTTTAAAAACCAGCTAAGTTAATTTGTCGTATATTAATTCGTAACGATCAGCTGATAGGTTAGAACAAATTTTAGGTTATGTTGTTAAAAACTAGCTATGTTAATTTATCGTAATTGAAATAAAAAAGGAAGAGAAAACACGATACACGTTTATTTTTGGTTCAATAAACAGAAGTTTTTTCATTTTAGCTGGAGCTTTTGGTCCACCGGAAGACCGAAAGCGCGTCTTACCCGTTCAGTACTTCAGGTAAGCCGTGACTTACGGTAAATCCGAGCCGTTGACCCGAATTCATAAATTTAAAGTTTCAATGTCTGCGTTATCTACCAAAGTAACCCCTCGCCCCTCCTAGCCTCGCCTTTCTACGATAGCTTTATTTCTACTTTAACAAAATTTATTTGGTGCCGTAAACATCCCTGCAAACTCGAAGCAACCCTTATCGTACCGTTCGCACTCTCTTTACTCCGTACCAGATGCTTCGCCTCACTATCTCCCACTATAATCAAATGAATTTTATTAGATTAGTTAAAAGGTTGTATTGCTCTTTCACTGCGCAATGTATAAAGAATTGCCGGGGAACGCGGATATATCCGTTCTTAGACTTGAAAAGCGGTTTCTGCTCGTACTTCCGTCAATAACTTTATCACCGATTTTAATCAAACTTTAGCTATTAAATAGTTCGTAAAAAAAAACCAACATTGCAGTTGTTTCTCATCATTCAGTATTAGCATAGAAAGCTATAGAGGAAACGCAGTAGTGAAAGTTATTATCAGTGGATTTCTCTTGGAGCCGCCATCATGGTAAGACCCGGACTCGAGTCTACAGAACACTTTTCGAGCGATCGTTAAATTTTTTTATATACTCGGTATAATAATTGCGGCACGCAGCTGTCTCGCTGACGTGATGAAAAAAATATTTTTTGTATCCTACTCTCATTTTAAAACTCATATTTCGCCATCATAAAACAGCGTTAAATTCGGCACGCAGTCGCATTTAACGTTCAAATTTCACTGAAAATTTCTAAATAAAACGACCGGCGGCAAATTGAATTTCTCAATTTCATTTGACTTTTGGAAATTTCAAAACGCTAATTTACTCAGTTTTTACGGATCGAAATCTGGCCGAAAATATTTAAGACAGAGAAATTAAAAGTTTCGAAAGATTTCCAACAGCCACCATTTTGAAACTGTTCGCTGATCAACGAATTCGTCCGAGTTATTATAAAATCCATTTCTGTGCCATGTATAAAAAAATGCGAACCTGAACGCTCAAAGCACGAAAACGTTTCACGGTGATTAGCGTAACCTGAACGCTAAAAGCACGAAACAGTTGCAGTGTGATTAGCGTGACCTGAACGCTAAAAGCACGAAATAGTTTCAGTGATTAGGATAACGTGAACGCTAAAAGCACAAAAACGTTTCACAGTGATTAGCGTAACCTGAACGTTAGAAGCACGAAACAGTTTCACAATGATCAGGATAACGTGAACGCTAAAAGCACGAAAACGTTTCACAGTGATTAGCGTAACCTGAACGCTAAAACACGAAACAGTTTCACAGTTATCAGCATAACGTGAACGCTAAAAGCATGAAAATGTCTCACAGTGATTAGCGTAACCTGAACGCTAAAACACGAAACAGTTTCACAGTGATTAGGATAACGTGAACGCTAAAAGCATGAAACAGTTTCACAGTGACTAGCGCAACCTGAACGCTAAAACCAAGTAACAGTTTCGCAGTGATAATCGTAACCTGAACGCTAAAACCACGAAACAGTTTCACAGTGATTAGCGTAATCTGAACACTAAAAGCACGTAACAGTTTTACAGTGATAATAGTAACCTGAACGCTAAAACCACGAAACAGTTTCACAGTGATTAGGATAACGTGAGCGCTAAAAGCATTAAACAGTTTCACAGTGACTAGCGCAACGTGAACGCTAAAAGCAGTAACAGTTTCACAGTGATAATCGTAACCTGAACGCTAAAACCACGAAACAGTTTCACAGTGATTAGCGTAACCTGAACACTAAAAGCACGTAACAGTTTTACAGTGATAATAGTAACCTGAACGCTAAAACCACGAAACAGTTTCACAGTGATTAGGATAACGTGAACGCTAAAAGCACGAAAATGTTTCACAGTGATTAGCGTGACCTGAACGCTAAAACCACGAAACAGTTTCACAGTGATTAGGATAACGTGAACGCTAAAAGCACGAAAATGTTTCACAGTGATTAGCGTAACCTGAACACTAAAAGCACGTAACAGTTTTACAGTGATAATAGTAACCTGAACGCTAAAACCACGAAACAGTTTCACAGTGATTAGGATAACGTGAACGCTAAAAGCACGAAAATGTTTCACAGTGATTAGCGTAACCTGAACACTAAAAGCACGTAACAGTTTTACAGTGATAATAGTAACCTGAACGCTAAAACCACGAAACAGTTTCACAGTGATTAGGATAACGTGAACGCTAAAAGCACGAAAATGTTTCACAGTGATTAGCGTAACCTGAACGCTAAAACCACGAAACAGTTTCACAGTGATTAGGATAACGTGAACGCTAAAAGCACGAAAATGTTTCACAGTGATTAGCGTAACCTGAATTCTAGTACGGAAGCGTCAACACGTTTTAGTGATTTCTTGATATTGACAGAATATAATGAAACTGTATCTACACTCATTTGGGAATTACGGAGCGCGGCTGTTGACTTTCGGGCTCTCTTTGAGCGCCCGACCGAGGGTGAAGTCACGTTTACAAGATCAGCAGCCCATTATTGGGTCACTTTTATTTTATATGTCTACCCTCTGCAGCGGCCCCACCTTGTGTCTGAGTATTTTCTGCGCTTTACGAGTTGGAAAATCTATTTAATGAAAAGGCGATATCTGGTTTCGGTCGGATTGTTATAGTTTTCTGAACCGATATACTTTGTATTAATACTGTGACAAAGGATTCTAGTCCTATTATGAAAACACATCATCGGAACGTGTGAAAAAAGCGCACGCATCTGTCTCGCAATTATTTTACAATCACTTGAAAATCTTTGTCAAATATTACAACGTTTTCTTCAAATTTAGTTTAACTTAGTTCATTAATCGAAGAAATTTGGCATTTCTTTAATAATGCTTTTCTCGCCTGAGATTGCAAGCAAACGCTTCGGGTCTTACCGTAACGGTGCTCCAATAGCTCGTCTTTCAATACACATTCACTGCAAAACAGTTTTACGTTTCGCGCTGTTGTATAGGCTCTATAAATATGATGACAAGCTGCGATATGTGGCTTGCAGAAATAA
Organism: Callitettix versicolor; assembly: GCA_022606455.1. Taxonomy (NCBI): domain Eukaryota; kingdom Metazoa; phylum Arthropoda; class Insecta; order Hemiptera; family Cercopidae; genus Callitettix; species Callitettix versicolor. Next base: position 89,601,756 of record CM040183.1, on the reverse strand, counting down.
CCGCGTAACAGATGTGTTACCAACACAACAAACAGAAAATGGGCAACGTTCCCTGTGAAACTCGCGCGCACTGACATTTTGCCAACATTTAAACTACATTTTATTAGGTTGCTGGTGGTAACTTAGCTTCTTTGTATTTATTGCTCGTTCGGGCTTAAACAGCTGAAATTAGAAATCGGATACGTTTGTACCGTACTCTGTACGTGAGACTTCGGCAAAGCGGTTTTTTTTGTGTTTAACGTCCGACTATTGTGCACACTTGGGATAATGCAGACGATGGGATGATTCATAGCGTATGAAAATGCCAAGCCCTGGCCAGGAATCGAACCCGGGTCCACGGGGTGAAAGCCTAGTACGCTATCCACTAGGCCACCGAGGCAGCAGCGGCGATCCAATAGCTGAAACCTACTTGCACATATTCTCAGTGGTCTATACATTCAGCATATTAGCGAATTACAATTGGAAAATGAGCTATTGGAGCGACCAACACGGTAAACTATAGTCTCGGTATCCTGAAATGAGCGTAGATCTCATAAATTTAAGTGCCTTTATGAGGGGTTATTAAAATTAGTAGCTCAAAAAAACAGTAGACCTCGCAGTATATTCTTAATTACTATACAGCCGCCTTGGTGGCCTAGTTGATAGCGTACTAGGCTTTCACCCCGAGGACCCGGGTTCGATTCCCGGCCAGGGCTTGGCATTTTCATACGCTATAAATCATCTCGTCGTTTGCATTAGCCCCAGTGTGCACAATAGTCGGACGTTAAACACCAGAAAAAAAAGATAGCGTACTAGGCTTTCACCCCGAGGACCCGGGTTCGAGTCCCGGCCAGGGCTTGGCATTTTCATACGCTATAAATCATCTCGTCGTCTGCATTAGCCGAAGTGTGCACAATAGTCGTCGGATGTTAAACACCAGATAAAAAAAATAGCGTACTAGGCTTTCACCCCGAGGACCCGGGTTCGATTCCCGGCCAGGGCTTGGCATTTTCATACGCTATAAATCATCTCATCGTCTGCATTAGCCCAAGTGTGCACAATAGCCGGACGTTAAACACCAGAAAAAAAATGATAGCGTACTAGACTTTCACCCCGAGGACCCGGGTTCGATTCCCGGCCAGGGGTTGGCATTTTCATACGCTATAAATCATCTTATCGTCTGCATTAGCCCAAGTGTGCACAATACTATACAGAGCTCCGATACAGCGCCGGTAACGCTTTCCCCCAATGTAACCGGTAACCGTAATACTTACGAAAAATGTTACAGGAAATTTATTGGAAATATTACGTTCTTTCTCCGAGAAGCGGTAAAAATTATCAATGAGTTACGCAATTCAACCAGTATTACAAGAAATAACCAGCAAATACGCACTCAAGGTTGAATCAGAGCCCGCCATCTTGAAATGTAAGTGAATGGGCAATACGTCTTCCGGGCTTTATGCACGGCACTTCCGTACCGAATTTCGAAACGATTCGATTTAAATTGCGTACACTAGTCACCGTTAAGTCAGAGCCCGCCATCTTGAAACCGAAGTAAATAGAAACAGATGTTACGCATTAGTCATTTGGACTTTACACAAGATAGGCCTATCTTCGTACCGAATTTCAAAACAATCGGTCAGTGCGCGTGCCCAGAACTGCGTACACTCGTTATTTTATGTCACAGGCGGCCATCACGAAACGGAAGTAAATGGGGAAAGTCTTACACAAACGTTTCTAGAGTTCTATACAAGGTACTTTCATACAAAAATTAGAAAATAAAATCGGTCAAAGCCTTTGCACAAAACTGCGTACACACATTCGTCATCGTTAAATCAGAGGCGGCCATCCTGACGGGGGGAATCGTGCACATACTTCATTTTGTTTTATACAAGGTACCGTCCTATCGAATTTCAAACGCGCTTAGCTAAAATTGCGTACACTCGTTATTGTAAATCTGAAGCCGCCATTTTGAAAAAGGAATATATGTCGTTCAAGCTTCGCTTCGCTCGGACAATTATATAGGCCTATATATATATATATATATATATATATATATATATATATATATATATATATATATATATATATATAGGAAGGTCCCAGAGAATGAAATCCCAAAGAGAGCAGGGGTAAAAGAGACGGAGGAGCGGAAGAGGATCCATGGGGACAGGAAGAGGGAGGTGTGGAGGATTAGAAGGAACAAGACATGAGTCGGAGTGCTTTGCGTGATCCAACAGGGTCTATGCGCAAATAATAATAATAATATATATATATATATATAATTGCGCGCGCGCGTGTTTTCTCTTAACTCCCCCTAAAGATTTTCCCCACACCATTTCCGTCACATTTTATGACGAGGCGTGTTACCGACAGACAGACACTGCACACGGTCACCAGTATTGCGGTGTCACTTGAATTTTAACTTATTGATTAAATAGCCGGCGTCGGACTGGGACTGATGACTTATTAAAGTGCGCAATTGTATCCCAGGTGATTTACAACAAGGGGACATCACCCCCACCCCGCTCAGCGTGTTGTTTCAAATTGGCTTTATCCTGTTTGCCTGACAGACAGACTTTAATTGATTATGTTTCATTTCCACATACGTATATTGATTCGTCTCGCGCGCATATCTGTGCACTGTACAAACGTTATTGTGGTTGTATGTCTGTCTTGTCTGTCGTGCACAGGCCTACCTTAATGTTAGCGGCTTCTTGTTTGACAAACTCGATTTCAGATTCATTAATTGTAAAATGTCAAGAAATGAACGCACGGGTGCGGGCGCGCGCGCGCATGTGTGTGTATGCTTGGGTGAGCGCGCGTTTGGTGCGTGTGCGTGTGTGAAGGCATGCACGTGCGTGCGTGTGTGTGTCTGGTGCGTGGGCGCATTAGTGTGTCGTGCGCGCGCGTGTGATGTGCGTGCGTGCGTAATGTGCATGCGTGTGTGCGTGGGCGAGCGCGCGTGTTTGGTGCGTGTGCGTGTGTGAAGGCATGCGCGTGTGTGTGCCTGGTGCGTGCGTGCGTAATGTGCGCGCGTGTGCGTGTGAAGGCGCGCACGTGTATGGTGTGCGCGTGCGTGCGTGCGTGTCTGGTGCGTATGCGCGCGTGTGGTGTGCGTGCCTGTATAGTGTGCGTGCGTGCGTGCATGTGTATGCGTGTATGTGTGGGCGAGCGCGCGTGTATGTGGTGCGCGTGTGTGTGTGTTTGTGTGTGCAGGCGCGCGCGGATGCTCGTGTGTGTGTGTGTGTGTGTGTGTGTGTGTGTGCGCGCGCGCGTGTGCGTAGGCATGCACGTGCGTGCGTGCGTGTGTGTGCCTGGTGCGTGCGTGCGTAATGTGGGCGAGCGCGCGTGTGCGTGCGTGCGTGTGCGTGTGAAGGCGCGCACGTGTATGGTGTGCGCGTGCGTGCGTGCGTGTGTGTCTGGTGCGTATGCGCGCGTATTGTGTGCGTGCGTGCATGTGTATGCGTGTATGTGTGGGCGAGCGCGCGTGTATGTGGTGCGTGTGTGTGTGTGTGTGTGTGTGTGTGTGTGTGTGTGTGCAGGCGCGCGCGGACGTTCGTGTGTGTGTGTGTGTGTGTGTGTGTGTGTGTGTGTGTGTGGTGTGTGCGTGCGTAATGTGGGCGAGCGCGCGTGTATGGTGTGCGCGTGCGTGCGTGTGTGTCTGGTGCGTATGCGCGCGTGTGGTGTGCGTGCCTGTATAATGTGCGTGCGTGCATGTGTATGCGTGTATGTGTGGGCGAGCGTGCGTGTATGTGGTGCGCGTGTGTGTGTGCAGGAGCGCGCGTACGTTCGTGCGCGCGCGCGCGCGTGTGTGTGTGTGTACTTATACACACATATGTCTTTACAATCAAATCTATAAACCTAACCTTTTACAAAGAACGGAACAAAGACATAGATAGGTCTAACTTACCTAAATTAGAGAAGTGAGCTTCAACTATTAGGATTACCGAGGTCATGTAACCTAACCTAAACCTAATCTAAGAAGTTTCTACACAAACTGAAACAAACGCGGCCTTGGCGATTTTTCGAAAATGGGTAACAACGGATTTTTTTTCCGCAAAAACAATGGTTTTCGTTCAGATAAAACGTAATTTTTATAACCGAACTGCGTAAAAGCCTACACTCGACACGAACGCATGTCAACTTCCGGTTTACTTTCGAACTATAAAACATTTTAACTGTTATTTTTTTACAAATGCAGCAGACTGATACCAAGTGGGATAGAATCGCGGAATAAGAAGGCGGTGACAAAAAAAAAATCTAAACACAAATCGAAATGAAAAAAAGGTTAGGCTAAAATAGTTAGGTCAGGTTAAAATAACGTATAACCAAAGCGAAGCGTGTATAAAACTACTACTGTAACGCTTCGTTCAGTACAGATAACATACAGTTTCAAAATATCGGTGTGAATTTTTTAACCTCTAAGAAATTTTTCACCATTATATTCACAAAAACGTATATATTTTTAATTAAAAAATTCTCCACTATCGGTGGTCACGCTAATACCCACAAATACTGAATTGTTTATAGCAGGCTACGCCCTAGTCAATTAACAAAACATAACCTCAAAACAACGCGTTGAAATATCAGCTGTTCGGTGAAAATAAATCCGCTCGCCGCAGCACCATCGCTTTGCCGTAAACACTTCGCATTTTTGAGGTTATATTACATTTATCACGGTATACTAAATTCGATTACGTAATACAGTGGTACATTCTGTAATCACAAACGTTGACGACCGACCCGCATTACAATATCGCTTAATTATATAATACATATTTAACAAACGTGCCCGAAATTAACAGCGTTTACCATCGGCGGCGATAAAATTATGACAGTATAATTAGTAGGCTATAAACGGCAAGATTAATCATTATAAAACGCGCGTATCT
>CM040183.1:89589382-89591882 GCA_022606455.1 Callitettix versicolor | reverse complement strand
AAATTACGTGCAGTAAAGACCGTCCCAGTTCCCAGTAAGCCTGATTCTCGGTACCGCACGACATGCAAAATAACCGGGACTGCGAATTCCTGACATTACCGCCACAACTCGGAAAGCTTTGTCCGCAGTGCTGAGAAATCGTCCGGCGTGCGTGAAACGAGACAGACTTCCAACAAACGACGTTTAGACTTACAGTCATACAATCGCCATGGTTCAAAAAATTACTTAAGATAAAACCGTTCAGCAGAAATTTTTGTAGAAATTCTAGATGGAATTCTAGATGGAAATTCTAGATGGAAATTCCGAAAATTGTGGAAATTCTAGATGGAATTTCAGACAATCCTTGGTAGTGTAGTAGTTTTTCTTCATGGGTCAACTTTTCATTAGACTATAACTTAAAAAAATCCAACCAGAACTGAAGCTTTTAAAGCAAGTGATATTTAGTCAAAGAATAAACTTATTGCGAAATACAGATACTTAAATTACACACAGTGGGTTGAACATCAACAGTGCTTACCTTGAAGAACATAAAATTTAGGACCTGCTATAATTATAATAAGTAATTAGTAGCCTAGATAAAATATATGTTAACAGAAACTAAAGAAATTGTGTCAAAACAAGTCAGGTGAGTGCAGGCTGTGGATCACGTGATCACGACTTGCAACACCAAAAACTGACGAACCAAAGGTAGTAAAAACCTCCATGAGATTTTGCAGCATATTCTGGTTAGAAGTGAAATCAATGTTTTAGCGTCATTAAAAAGTGTATTATCCGTTCTTCTTCCAGAAGGCAAACATCAGCTTCATTCCCTACAAAATTGCCTGATTCCATTGTTATACGTGAGGCACAAAAATGAGCGCATTCACGGCAAGACGGTGCAGCACTGACTCTCAAGAGAAATGAGAGATTTTCTCGCTAACTCTTTCTTTGGTCATTGGGTTCATCGTACAGTCCGAGATGGATAACCTAACCTGAACAGCAAGATCGTACAGCAGTGACTCTCAATAGAAATGAGAGATTTTCTCGCTGTTTCTTTAGTAATTGGGTTCATCGTACAGTCCGAGATGAATAACCTAACCTAGACAGCAAGATAGTACGGCAATGACACAACAGAAATGATAGATTTTCTCGCTATCCGTTTCTTTGCTCACTGGGATCATCGTACAGTCCGAGATGGATAACCTAACCTGGACAGCAAGATAGTACAGCACTGACTCTCAAGAGAAATGAAAGATTTTTTCGCTAACCATTTCTTTCGTAATTGGGTTCATCGTACAGTCCGAGATGGATAACCTAACCTGGAGAGCAAGGTGGTACAGCAGTGACTCTCAAGAGAAATGAAAGATTTTTTCGCTAACCATTTCTTTCGTAATTGGGTTCATCGTATAGTCCGAGGTGGATAACCTAACCTGGAGAGCAAGGTGGTACAGCAGTGACTCTCAAGAGAAATGAGAGATTTTCTCGCTGTTTCTTTGATAATTGGGTTCATCGTACAGCAGTGACTCTCAATAGAAATGAGAGATTTTCTCGCTGTTTCTTTAGTAATTGGGTTCATAATACAGTCCGAGATGGATAACCTAACCTGGACAGCAAGATAGTACGGCACTGACTCTCAATAGAAATGAGAGATTTTCTCGCTAACCGTTTCTTTGATAATTATGTTCATCGTACAGTCCGAAATGGATAACCTAACCTGGACAGCAAGATGGTACGGCAATGACTCTCAAGAGAAATGAAAGATTTTTTCGCTAACCATTTCTTTGGTCATTGGGTTCATCGTACAGTCCGAGATGGATAACCTAACCTGAACAGCAAGATCGTACAGCAGAGACTCTCAATAGAAATGAGAGATTTTCTCGCTGTTTCTTTCGTAATTGGGTTCATCGTACAGTCCGAGATGGATAACCTAACCTGGACAGCAAGATGGCACAGCACTGACTCTTAATAGAAATGAGAGATTTTCTCGCTGTTTCTTTCGTAATTGGGTTCATCGTACAGTCCGAGATGGATAACCTAACCTGGACAGCAAGATGGCACAGCATTTACTCTTAATAAAAGTGAGAGACTTTCTCGCTAATCGTATGTTTGGCCATTGAATTGGTCGTACAGTGCGAGATGGGAGATGGATAACCTAACCTGGACAGCAAGATGTCACAGCACTAACTCTCAATAGGAGTGACAGATTTTCTCCTAGATTATGGTTATCCTGCAGTTTCCTCTGCCTTCCTGCTTAAACTAATTGTGACTTCGCAGTGGTAAGATCTAGCATGTGCCCCTCAGATCAGAGTACCCTGTAATGAACCCAGTGGATTTCTTGCAGTTTTCTCTTTCTTCTTGCATAACCTACGTGCGGTTTCACCATGGTACATTTCTATCCTATCACGTGTACTCTTAGACCACAGTGCTCTGTAACCTAGGCAGTGCACATCCTAGTCGCAGTTTCTCCATGGTACCCTGTAATGAGTGCCATGGTTTTCCTGAATTGCCCACTCTACTCTTG
>CM040183.1:89579382-89584382 GCA_022606455.1 Callitettix versicolor | reverse complement strand
TTTCCGTAGTGTAGTGGTTATCGCATGTGTCACACGAGCCAGATCCCCGGTTCGATCCCGGCGGAAACAAAGAGACTTTTAATTATAATACAATATAAGACTTGAGACGCACAAAATATACTGTTATATATCAATATAAACATGTTCTTCACATGACGCGTCCCTAAAACATTCTTTGAAAAACATAAAAGATTTTATCAGGTGAAAACGACGAGCACGGAAATTATCGAACTAGTAAATCATTTATTTGTATATGTTCGAAATCTCCCCTACACGAGTGCTACAGTATAAGCACAAAACGTCCGTAGAAGCGAACTTGAAGACGTTAATCCAAGTCAAAGCGGTCCTTCGTCCAGGACGCCAAAGAAAGTAGATTAAATCCTGGCCCAGGACGTAACACTTGAACGAAAGCATCACCTTTAATCTTAGGAAGCTAGGACAGCTGTAATTAGGCGAAGGGTCGAGGGTAAAAGGCTACAAAGAGCCTTCGGGTCTTGTCTGTACTGAATTACAAAAGTAAAAGAGCGTTACGGTGCACATGTTACGAAGCTCTTTGTAGGCATACTTTCATTAACTGGAACAAAAATATTACACGAACTTTCTCACATTCAACGCGTTCCGTTGAAAATGCCGGTTAGGAAGCAACCGAAAAAATCGGTATAATTTCTCAAAATCGCTCATCAGATATCGATAAAATTTCAGTCCGAAACGATTAAAACGGTCAATACGGATATCTCAAGGTCATCGGTTCGGAACTGCAGTTACTGCCGCGCGCTTTTTTCTTGCCGTTAACGCCGATCCCTCGTCCTAATTAGTTTGAATGGCGTAAAGTACGGACGTTGGGGAGTAAATCTGTTCAACGAAAATGAATTATTCCGAAAAGTATAAATATTAGATAAACACTGTTTTAGACAGGCGGTGGGCGATACCAACAAGAATTTGTCACAGATTCATCCAGCGAAGCGGGCAACGATACCGCCTGTATGAACTACTGGTTATAATAAGCAAAATACTGGTAGTAGAGTAACAACTGTGGCACGCACCTGTCTCGCACACAAGATAGAAGCGAATTTCTTTGTGCGTATCCTCTTTTTGAAACTCTGATTGTACAAATTTACAAATATCCGCATATGTCGGCATTTTAATCAATTAAATTGCATCGAAAACACGATAATGAACCGTGACCGCTGTCATATTAAAGTTCTTAAATCCAAATAAATTTTAAAAGTCAAAATACTATTTTTATGCAGTTTTTAACGTTGATTACGAGAATGAATTCCGATTTTCAAAACAAAAAAAATGAATTTTCAAAGATTTAAAACGACCGCCATTTTGAAACTGCTAAAAGAATTATTTTGGTTAAAAAAGTTGTCCAAGCTATTGTGTAAATTCGGTTTTTCTACTAAGTTTTAATTAAATAGGTCCAAAATTGCGAAAGTGAGAGTGCTAACACACGCATGCGTCTTATCAACGTTAATTTTAAGGCCCCAGGTCTGGGTCGTACAACGATAACCGCTCCAACAGCCAACTTTCCAACTACATATTCGCTAATAAATATTACAATATAAGGCCTGTTATTTCTTTCCGTCGATTAAGAACGTTATAATGTCCCTCGTTATAATTCCAAGTTTATTCGGAAACGTTATTACATAATGACAGTATTTATGGCAACTAAGAACACAATTCATTGTGCAAGTAATAACAGTCCATAAAGAATGGTCCAACGATACGACTGGGGAATAAAAAGAAACAAATAAACGTTTTAACGATCGTTAACATCGGATTGTCAGCTCTGGCGGTGCAGTCGTGGCTCAGTCGGTAGGACGGCGGACAGTTCCCTACACTGGGGCAAGTACGTAAGTTATTACAGGTCGTTTGTTTTATGGTGACGCTTGAAGGAGAAGCGGATAGGCTTGTGGTGGGGAGCTGTAAGGGAAATGGCTACGTATACAGCACTAGGCTAAATAAACGCACGGAATACTACATAATACTGAGCAGTTACGTCCTCCTACCACTAGCGTTAAGCAGAAAACCTGTTAGAACGGTCAAGGTCAAGCGCCACGATTAAACAAACGACCTATCAATACAGTGATAACTGAACGAACTTTTCTGTTTCAACTGGATTGTTCGGCATTTGGTTTATTTGTTCATTAAGTTTTGGCCAAACGCATTGGCCGACTGTTTTGAAATTTGGTACTAAGGTATTAAGATTTTTTATCTGATCTATTTGAAATTCTGATTATAACAGCATCAGCATTAAAATCTGCACATTAAATGCCTTTATTACTAACTTTAAAAAGCTAATTCATTCAGTTTTTAATGCCGATTTCAATATTGTAGTTAATATTTTCCAAAACAATTTACGACAAAATTGTACGAATTTTTAAATAATTGAAATATCAGCCATTTTGAAACTGTATAACGGATTCTGCCGATCAACGAACTTATCGAAGATATTATCGGAATCGATTTTTGTGTCAGGTTTGAAATTCGAACGTGAGTCTCTCAAAAAATGATCATGATCAGAGTTAATTAACGGGTCTGGGTCTTACCACGATGGCTGCTACGATAGGTGATTCGCTGAAGAGTTAAATGCATTAATCCAAGAGTTTGTCAATAATTGATTGCAATTTACCTTACAGACTTGTGACATACAGTTTTATTACATAATTCTTTTTTTTACCTGAAAATCTATTTTCTCTCGTTTTCCCTGTCGCTTTACGTAAATCGTGTTTACTTTTATCGCTCCTTTAATTATCGTGATTAGTTGTAAAATCTTACCTGAAACAGAACAATTTACATAATTTATTTTATTTAAATATTTAATAATTATAATTATAGGCGATAATTACAACCTACGCGTAATTTCATAAAGTAAACATTACTTTTCAAATGATATGGCTATTTTCGTAATTTTAGCGGCAAAACGCTTTGTTACATGCCCGATAGTGATAATACAAAATATTAAAATTTGAAAAAAATCGAAAATAAAACTGACCCACATACCGCGCGAAAACAGCTGATCTGTTTTTCATAGCAAAATTAACCGTACGCGTGTAATGAACAACAAAAAGAATAAAAACTGTAAAAATATATCTTAAGAAACTATCACGGTTTTGTGTTATTAACCTTCTAACGACATTTACGGCGGAGTAATAAACAGCAATGTAATGAAAGATTGTGATAACATGAATACTACCTCGGCGGGTGACCTTGGCGTAGTAAATCTACCGTATCACATGCAATGTAAACGGCAATGACGTCACAATATAGTTCCGATAAAAATCGCAACTTATCGTAAGAAATTTACTCTTGCGCGGGTGAATATCTATTAATTGAATAATAGAGTACGTATTGAAGGAAATACAATATTTGAAAATCATTTATTTGAAATATATACACTATGCCTTTTATAAATTAAAAAAAGGTTACGAGACAGCAAACACTGTCAGCTGCACATCTTAAAGTCGTGGGTTCGACACTTTGACTCTTAATAGCATGTCAGTAAAAAAAAGGGAAAAATCAACTAAAAAAGCACTTAGTAGGCCTATTCATTTAATCTTCATACAAGAAAAGAGATTAAGGATAAATTTTTAATAAATCATAAATAACCAAATTACGTAAAAGCGTAACAGAATTTAAAAAATTAATAAAATAGAACAAATAAAATTTTTCTTCCTTTTTTTTATTAACGTTCATACTTTATGCCAGTTAAACTAATGAGCCCCGCAGGTACCCGAGTCTAACACACACTTACACTTACACCACTGCACTTACGACTTTAGCACTTTACACTAACACTTACATTTAGGTAGGCGATAATAGCCTCATTGTGCTTTCGCCTTAAAGTAAAAAAAAAAATGAAACTAATGAGGACTAGGGATTAGCGTCGACGGAAAGGATAAAGCCACGACAGTAACTAAGTCTCCAACCCACGACTTTGAATGCGCAGTTCAGAGACACACTGACCGCTGTCTTAACCGCCACCTAGCCTTCAAACGCAACTGTCTCGCTGACGTGAAGGAAGCAATTAAAAATCATTTGAACACCTGATTTCACCATCATAATCGGCATTAAAAGTAACCGACAGCAGTTAACTATTTTTTAAATATTTTAACGGATTGTTAAGCGAAAATAATTGTGAAGAGTTCGATAAGGAGAATCGGTTATTCTGAAAATAATTGTGAAGAGTTCGATAAAGGAGAATCGGTTATTCTGAAAATAATTGCGAAGAGTTCGATAAAGGAGAATCGGTTATTCTGAAAATTAATTGTGAAGAGTTCGATAAAGGAGAATCGGTTATTCTGAAAATAATTGTGAAGAGTTCGATAAAGGAGAATCGGTTATTCTGAAAATAATTGCGAAGAGTTCGATAAAGGAGAATCGGTTATTCTGAAAATTAATTGTGAAGAGTTCGATAAAGGAGAATCGGTTATTCTGAAAATAATTGTGAAGAGTTCAATAAAGGAGAATAGGTTATTCTGAAAATAATTGCGAAGAGTTCGATAAAGGAGAATCGGTTATTCTGAAAATAATTGCGAAGAGTTCGATAAAGGAGAATCGGTTATTCTGAAAATAATTGTGAAGAGTTCGATAAAGGAGAATCGGTTATTCTGAAAATAATTGCGAAGAGTTCGATAAAGGAGAATCGGTTATTCTGAAAATAATTGCGAAGAGTTCGATAAAAGAGAATCGGTTATTCTGAAAATAATTGTGAAGAGTTCGATAAAGGAGAATCGGTTATTCTGAAAATAATTGTGAAGAGTTCGATAAAGGAGAATCGGTTATTCTGAAAATAATTGCGAAGAGTTCGATAAAGGAGAATCGGTTATTCTGAAAATAATTGTGAAGAGTTCGATAAAGGAGAATCGGTTATTCTGAAAATAATTGTGAAGAGTTCGATAAAGGAGAATCGGTTATCCTGAAAATAATTGCGAAGAGTTCGATAAAGGAGAATCGGTTATTCTGAAAATAATTGTGAAGAGTTCGATAAAGGAGAA
>CM040183.1:89569382-89574382 GCA_022606455.1 Callitettix versicolor | reverse complement strand
TTTTTTTTGTTATTTAAGGCGAAAAGCACATTGAGGCTATTTTGGTTTTTTTTTGTTATTTAAGGCGAAAAGCACATTGAGGCTATTTTGGTTTTTTTTTTGTTATTTAAGGCGAAAAGCACATTGAGGCTATTTTGGTTTTTTTTTTTGTTATTTAAGGCGAAAAGCACATTGAGGCTATTTTTTTGTTTTTTTTTTGTTATTTAAGGCGAAAAGCACATTGAGGCTTTTTTTGTTGTTTTTTTAAGGCGAAAAGCACACGGGCTAATGCAGACGATGGGATGATTTATAGCGTATGAAAATGCCAAACCCTGGCCGGGAATCGAACCCGGGTCCTCGGGGTGAAAGCCCAGTACGCTATCAACGAGGCGGCTATATATATATTGTTATTTTAAGGCGAAAATCACAGTGAGGCTATTATCGCCTCCCTAAATGTAAGTATGAGTGTAAAGTGTTAAGTAGTAAGTATAGTATTGTAAGTGTAAGTGTGTTAGACGTCCGCGAGGGATGTCTAAATCCTCTCAACAGGTGCAGCTAGTCTGCATCCCCCGGCGGGGGCAAATAATACATATTAGACTTGTTTAAAATATAAAAAAAGGCTTACATTACACGCAAAACGATTTCAATTTTGAGATACCGTATAATTTTCCATAACACAGCCAACAATCATAGAACCCTGATTATATACACAATGCCCACAGGTATTGGGGAGTTGTTAAGTGGTTTGTAGTTCAGATTCAGAGCAAAAGATCGCGCAGTGCACTTAACACGCCGATTTGTTGCAGCGGTGACGCCAATTGGTCATGTTACCCTTCAGTACTATCAGAGACTATGAGTAGGTAACACAGCCGCTACAGTGGCGCAGTCTAGCGCTGAACGTGCGAGGTTTCGCCAACTTGCATGACGTACTACAGGCGTGAACGTTCTGATTGATACAACGGAAGCGCAGTAGGGTGGCAGTTCGATACAGCACGGACCTGTACGCAGGTTCGATTCCAATTACTACCATAAACATTTTCCGTAACGTCTATCCAATATATACATTAATAAGCCTAACTGACTAAAAGAGGTTACAAAAATTTAACAAAACGCATCTAAAATGAAAAAAATCACGTGACCCAATCAAATTATACTTGGTAACGTAACTACTTTGTATACCAAGGGGCCCGTACGAAATTTCGCACTATGGAAGTTTTGAGTAAACACAGCCTTTTGAATAAGAGTAGTTGTTGGGGTGAGGGTGGTAGTTGAAAAGAAGGGAAACATTTTAAAAAATCGAAAAGCGATCGATTTGAAATAATAATCACAAATTTATGAGTCATTGTAATATATACATTTCCATGCAGATATTTTTTAATAGCAATTTTTACAAGGCAATTATGTTATAAACGATATTTGATGTAAAATATAATCTTCTTGTACTTTTCGTATTTCACTTTCTTCAATGGATACAAACATTTTATGATTTAGTTACCACTGAAAAGGCTACGTATAAAAGTCCGTGAGTAAAGACGGCATTTGGTAAATACAATCCTGCTCTTTGAAGTGTTTGTCCCTGCGACTTGTTTATAGTGATAGCAAACGCAATTTTAATAGGTAACTGTCTTATAGTCAATTGAAAAGGCACGCTTGATAACCTCTAACTGTATTTTGACATTTTAATTGTACTTCGTATTTTATTATGTCCGTATTAACGATAAATGCACGATGGAAGAAAAAATCACAAATACATTTGTGTAAAAACAGTGTCCAAAACATGTGTTTGGTATTCCGAATGCTTGTCCCGGCTTGTACGACGGGCAGGGATAGGGGACTGTCAGTGGGGTCAGATAACCTATAAGTTTAATGACTTCGTTATGCAAAAAAGCAGAATTTTTAATGGGATTAATACGTTAGCTTCGTAACTTATTGTCCGGTTTGTGATGCCGCGCATGCGCATCCATGATGCTGTTTTGTCTGACAGTTAAAAGTGTCTTGTAAGTAAAAAATTTCCACAAACAGTAAGTTTTAGCGCAAAATCGTTTTGCAATGTCACAAGCCGGTTAAAAAATCTTTCTACATATACCCCATTTATGCCTGTACGAATAGTATGTGCTGAGAAAAAGGGATGTTGTTGACTCGAGAAATAGTATATATGATAAGGCCGGCGACACTGGCCGAATTCGCTCACCTCAAGATCGTATGTTCGAGACAGATTACCGTAAGCTTTTCCTTATAAGTTAACGCTAATATCTCGTCCTCATTAGTCTTGTATCAACGTTAATGGCAAAAAAACATTATATATACTATTGATGTTTGATTGATGAACTACTAGACCAATTAAATATATCTGATTTATACGAAAACAATGAAAACAACAACAGAATATTTTGCTTAAATATTTGTGCCAAGAATCGAACGTAAGTTATATCGATATCACTGACGCCGTGAAGGCCATTTTGTAATATAAAGACCGTAAAAACAACATTCTTCACGAATGACTCACTGCGAGATAGAAAAAAGCCACATAAAATTCAAGATAACGCATTCAATGAATTGAATCTGACTCATTGATTCGATTGGCTAATCTGGGCAGTTTGAAAGAAAACTTTACCTTTGATACCAATAAAAACAAAAGTGCTGATAAGATAACTGTTATCAGTAATAAAAGTAAGATTTAACTGCAGTGCGGTAACATAATTCATTTCGTAAGGCAATTAGCGTTAAATAAGAATCGACGAACATTTAACTAGCCTAATTCAATAGTTTAATTATCACAGTATTAATTGTTAGTCAGGAGACTAAAGTAGGGACAATTTCGAACCTAGTTCCGTCTGTTCGGACAACGGTAATATTGTAAAGACGTGATCGATCATTAATATATTTGGAGCAAACATCTACGTTTGCAGCGGCCCGAACTGAGGAAAACTATAGGTGTTGACGAAAAACCCCTACAGGCAGAGGGTAGTTGCGGGGTAAAATCTTAAAGGCCAATATATTTTTCATTTTTCGAATACAAAAAATCTCTCTATTGCGGATCTCTTCATAACGAAAACCTCTATATAACGGTGAAATGCTTTGCTCCCTTTCCACTCCTATAGTAAAAATTGTTGATTTTATTTATTGAGGTCGAAAAATTTCTAGGAATCTCTCTTCAGTGGCAAATTTTTGCAACTTTTGAACTTTTTTCACGCACTGTTGGTAAGTTCTTGCAACTTTTTTGACGCACTGTTGGTAAGTTTTTGCAACTTTTTTCACGTATTGTTGATACGTTTTCGCAAATGTTTTCACGCATTGTAGGTAAGTCCTTACAATTTTTTTGACGCATTGTTGATAAGTTCTTGCAACTTTTTTCACGTATTGTTGTTAAGTTCTTCAACGTTTTTCACACATTGTTAATAAGTTCTTGCAACTTTTTTCACATATTGTTGACATGTTCTCGCAAATTTTTTCACGAATTGTAGGTAAGTTTTTGCAACTTTTTTCATGCATTGTTGGTTAAGTTTTTGCAACTTTTTTCGCACATTGTTCATACGTTCTTGCAACTTTTTTCACGTATTGTTGATACGTTTTCGCAAATGTTTTCACGCATTGTAGGTAAGTTCTTACAATTTTTTTGACGCATTGTTGGTAAGTTCTTGCAACTTTTTTCACGTATTGTTGTTAAGTTCTTCAACGTTTTTCACACTTTGTTAATAAGTTCTTGCAACTTTTTTCACGTATTGTTGACATGTTCTCGCAAATTTTTTCACGAATTGTAGGTAAGTTTTTGCAACTTTTTTCATGCATTGTTGGTTAAGTTTTTGCAACTTTTTTCGCACATTGTTCATACGTTCTTGCAACTTTTTTCACGTATTGTTGATACGTTTTCGCAAATGTTTTCACGCATTGTAGGTAAGTTCTTACAATTTTTTTGACGCATTGTTGGTAAGTTCTTGCAACTTTTTTCACGTATTGTTGTTAAGTTCTTCAACGTTTTTCACACTTTGTTAATAAGTTCTTGCAATTTTTTTCACGTATTGTTGACATGTTCTCGCAAATTTTTTCACGAATTGTAGGTAAGTTTTTGCAACTTTTTTCATGCATTGTTGGTTAAGTTTTTGCAACTTTTTTCGCACATTGTTCATACGTTCTTGCAACTTTTTTCACGTATTGTTGATACGTTTTCGCAAATGTTTTCATGCATTGTAGGTAAGTTCTTGCAACTTTTTTCACGTATTGTTGTTAAGTTCTTCAATGTTTTTCACACATTGTTAATAAGTTCTTGCAACTTTTTTCACGTATTGTTGACAAGTTCTCGCAAATTTTTTCACGAATTGTAGGTAAGTTTTTGCAACTTTTTTCATGCATTGTTGGTTAAGTTTTTGCAACTTTTTTCGCACATTGTTCATACGTTCTTGCAACTTTTTTCACGTATTGTTGTTAAGTTCTTCAATGTTTTTCACACATTGTTAATAAGTTCTTGCAACTTTTTTCACGTATTGTTGACACGTTCTCGCAAATTTTTTCACGAATTGTAGGTAAGTTTTTGCAACTTTTTTCACGCATTGTTGTTAAGTTCTTGCAAATTTTTTCACGCACAACAGAATGTAAACTTGTAAATTCGAACTGAAGAAATAATCGCGCACGTACCCGTTGCGATGAGTGATAGAAGCGAATTTCCAACAATAATTTTTTTTAATGTGATTTCACTATCGTATTCAGTACTAAAATAACAACCCCGATGATGAAACAGCATAAAATAAAAACTTCTAACAGCCCCTCAGGACGTGGTCGAGATCAGCGCTCATTTCAAGGTTTCGGGTCAGGGTTTTACCATGATGGCGTCAGCGAAAACGTTTGCATTAGATAGGAGTGATTTGTAGTACACTTGTGTAACGATCCAAGTTTAGAGTAGCACTCTACTGATTCCAACTCGAATCCCAGTGCCGCCATTTTAATTGAAATATTAACGGGACGATCAGGATGGCGCAGGAAGCCATTCCTCTCAAATCCCGCGCGTGAGGGGTAATTTATGAGCG
>CM040183.1:89546882-89564382 GCA_022606455.1 Callitettix versicolor | reverse complement strand
GTCAGCATCGGCAAAAATTGTTATAGAGGTCAGAATGGGCAAAAATTGTTATAGAGGTCAGGATTAGCCAAAATTTTTATAGAGGTCAGCATCGGCAAAAATTGTTATAGAGGTCAGAATCGGTACAAAATTATAATAGAGGTCAGGATTAGCCAAAATTGTTATAGAGGTCAGCATCGGCAAAAACTGTTATAGAGGTCAGCATCGGCAAAAACTGTTATAGAGATCAGAATCGGAACAACATTATAATAGAGGTCAAGATCGGCCAAAATTGTTAAAGAGGTCAGCATTGGCAAAAACTGTTATAGAGGTCAGCATCGGCAAAAACTGTTATAGAGGTCAGCATCGGCAAAAACTGTTATAGAGGTCAGCATCGGCAAAAATTGTTAGAGGTCAGAATCGGCAAAAATTGTTATAGAGGTCAGAATCGGTACAAAATTATAATAGAGGTCAGGATTAGCCAAAATTGTTATAGAAGTCAGCATCGGCAAAAATTGTTATAGAGGTCAGGATCGGCAAAAATTATTATAGAGGTTAGGATCGGCAAAAATTATTATAGAGGTCAGGATCGGCAAAAATTATTATAGAGGTCAGGATCGGCAAAAATTGTTAGAGGTGAGAATCGGCACAAAATTATAATAGAGGTCAGGATCGGCCAAAATTGTTAAAGAGGTCAGCATCGGCAATAATTGTTATAGAGGTCAGCATCGGCAAAAATTGTTATAGAAGTCAGGATCTGCACAAAAATATTATAGGGGTAAGGATCGGCAAAAAATGTTACAAAGGTCAGGTTCGCACAAAAATAAGTTCAGGATCGTTGCAAAAAAAATTATGTTTAGATTAGAATCACTATCAGAAAAAAATAATCTAGAGGTCACAATCGACAAAAAATGTTACAAAGGTCAGGATCGGCACACATGTTATAGAGGTCACGATAAACGCAAAATAAAATGATCTAGAAATCGTGATAAGCGCAAAAAATAAAAAGATCGGAGCATAAAATGATATCGAAGTTAAGATCAGCGGAAAAATGATTTAGAGGTCAGGATCGGTACAAACAATAATCTATAAGTACGGCAAGATTGACGCACAAAAAAATTAGAGATCAGTACCAACGGGAAATATGGAAGAGGCCAGAATCGGCAAAAAAATATTATAGAGGTCAGGATCGATGAATGTAATGACCTAGAGTCAGGATCGGACAAAAAAATTATTTACACGTCAGGATCGGTACAAGAAATGATTTAGTAGTCAAAATCAGTGCTCATTTCATCTCCCGGATCTGGATTAGACTCTACGTGATAAACACGCCAACAGCTTATTTCGCAATGAAGCTTATAATTAGCAACTTATAATTAATTAAACTCTGTCAATTAGTAAAATTAATTAGACTTCAATAAACACAGTACTGTGCGACTTGTCAATCGAACTGAAGGAAGACGTACCTTAAACGGGAACAGTTTTAAGAACATTACCGATCCACCGAACATAACCTAAACGGAGGCAATAAAATTTAATTAAACACCAACTAAACAACAACAGTCATTTACCGGACATAATTCTGTACGGCAGTCAACAGGTACAATTGGATAATGGTAAGTATTATGGGAACCGAAGCGTCAACAAAGGGGACGAGAGGTGTGTGGGGGGTAGTTACCTAACAAGTAGAGTAGTGCATCCTGATTGGGTCATAACTCGGTAACTAGTTAGGCCAAAGTTTTAAATAATAGACTTGAGTTCTGTTACAAGCTGTAGTTTTAGGAAATAAAGGCGGGAGCTTTACGTTAACAACTCACAACTTACAGTCCGTAGAGTTCTCTAAAACTAAAACCAATTACAGAAACTGTTATTGTAAAAGTAAATAACGGAGTATTTTAGGACAACACACACGCGCGCGCACGCGCACACATCCACACACACACACACACACACACACACACACACACACACATCCACACGCGCACTCACGCACACACACACACACACATCCACACACACACACACACACACACACACACAACACACACGCGCGCGCGCACACACACACACACACACACACACACACATACACACGTGCACACACATCCACACCACGGGCGCGCGTGTGCGCACGTATACACACACACACACACACACACACACACACACACCATACACACGTGCACACACATCCACACCACGAGCGCGCGTGTGCGCACGTATACACACACACACACACACACACACACACACACACACACACACACACACACACACACACACACACACACACAATGATCGCAGCACAACAGAATGCTCAGTCAATTTTTGTTCCCAAGTCTTTTCAATAGCTAACTTTTATGTTTGCTAACTACTTTATTTAATAACACTACATATCGGAACTGTAATATATTGTTTTAATGATTCTACTTTCAAAACTGACTCTGTCAGTAAACGGACCACAGTAATAATTTAAATATTACTTCCAACAGCTGTTTTTTTTTAGCAATCAGCTGTTTTGGTACACACGCAATTATTTCTGTCACATATGGCTGCACTGTAACGGGGACACTTTATACTGCTCCTGGCCTTTTATCTGTTTTAAGTCGGTTTTATTTTACTGTAAATCGTTAAACGAGGCGTGCGAGTTCCCCGGTGTTCCGACGAACCTGTAACCACCCCACATAAGTAGTTTTAATAACGCAGGTCCTTATTTCTGGTACAAAACCGATCGGTATGATTAGCGTAATAACAAATAAAATATATTTGATTCGACAAGTACAAAAAAATAATTTAAGTAAAATGCAGCGAAGCACAAGGTTAACAGAACATAGCTAAAACCATTGCTATACCGACGCACAACCTACACACAAAATTTAGTTCAACAAACTCGTTACAGGACGACTTTATAAATACAGAAATTCTAACGGCTTTCAGCTCGCGCAAATTTAATTAAAGACTTAAACGATTTTTGCTACACCAAGCCGTCGCAAACAGAAATAGAGAGCGAGGGTCGGCAAACAAAGGTTCGTTTGCAATACTGTGCACGAAGAGTAGAAGTTAATTTTAAACATCGCCGGCCCAATAGCAGTACGAGCAAAAGTAGAAGACACTAGCTAGCCTTTGATAATGAGCTTGATTGTAATAATTAGAGATCAGGGGCCGAGAGAAGGGGATAGGGGATCCTGCTTGCTTATTGTCTGTCTGGACTCCCACAGGGATCAATTATTGGTCTGAGCAACTATCTTACCAACGTCTGAATCTAGTTTGTGACGTTAAAACAAAGATACTAGTCAATCAGTGATGACAACGAAATGAAATATTGGAAATTGCAATTACATACAATCAGCTGTTTTTGGTGATATTAAATTCACTTACTTTAACAGCTGACGTTCCTACGCTTAAGTTTCAATTCTAACATTTCTAGTTTTGGTTTGGAAATTTCGAGTTTTTTTTCAGAGTAAAAACGTCTTCAGGCAATTTTTGTAATTACAATAAAACCGTACATAGAATGAATAACGTGTATACAACGCTTATATATAATTTGTACTTTTGAAGTGAATTTAAATCTACCAGTGAGCAGACTATATATTTTTGTTCAATTTTCTTCTACAACTAAGAAACGAGAATTCAAAAACTCGATAATATTTAAATTACAATTAACGCCATCACACTACATACCCGATCCTTCTAGAAAAAATATGTTCATAGCGTTTACAGTTAAATATTTCTTGCACATTGCATACAAAGTTCATTAATAAATATTTAAATAATTAAAATTCTTAGTATAATTATCTTTTTCCGCTAGGATATTGTTATTTTGTTCAGTTGAGTACATACATGCCCCTCCTAGCTTCATATTTGTTTGACACGTTTCGGAAAACTTCCATTATCAGCTCTTCTAATGGAAAACCAACCTTAACCCCTCCCCTTCTTACTTCTATCAGTATAGTATAAAAGAACGAGCTTAAGATTTGAAGGAGCGGTACAGTAAAAAGTTTTGATGATGGAAATATTCCGAAACGCGTTGATAAATATGAAGCTAGGAAAGGCAGATTGTTTGTACTCAACAAAATTCAAATTATTAATGAATGCCGTTGTACTACATGTCCAGTCAAAGATTGGTGTATTATATTTGTATATGGTGTAGATACGGTGTCCATATCAGTTGTGCATAACTTCAATTTAGCAATAATTAATATAACCGGACCCATAAAAACCAGCAAAAACTGATTAATTCAATTTTTGGGGGTCGATGTGGCTAAAACACCAGTCAGTCAGCTGCATCTTTGCACTGTGCACCTTACTTCTGGCCGCAGTTACTCCCGTTGCTTTTCCCTTACCGTTAACGCTGGTTCTAACTGGCATAAAGTATGGACGATATGAAAAAAAATTCTTCAATTTTTTTAGCATTTTTAATTTTGACATTTTTTTTAAATACTACACTCTACCGCCCATTGTTATATGGTAAAATTTTAAATAGTGGGGGATACGCTGTTAGTTCTTTCCTTCTCTACCAGGATCGCCAGTTGTCGCTTATCAGTTTTGTTCTACAACGCTGAGTGATTGACAGAACCCTTTCACAACAGAATCCGACACTACGTGATCACCTAATTTTTAAATAATTTCTTTTGGAAAATGAGCTATCTGAGCCGGTATCATAGTAAGATCTAGGCCCGGAACTCATTGAACACCGATTGTGACCTCTAAAATCACGTTTTCGCACGCGCACTCTAACGTTTGCAGTTACGTGTAGATTTAAATCAAACTTGGCAAACAAAATTAAATTTATCAAAATCAGCTTAACATAACGGCCATTTAAAATAACTTTTCAGCCGCCATTTTGCAACGGTAAATAAAATGTTTGTACCAACCATGTTTTTTGAAAACGGAAACATTCGTTCACAGGGTATTGAGTAATGATGTTAGTTTTAGACGTTTCCATCGAGTAGGCGAGGCAGGTGCGTGCCAGTTTTTTTTTAATGAGCGAGCGAAGCGATCTCTGTTTCAACACGACCGTTCGGCATTTTGTTTGTGTCCGTTTGTTACACCGTTTTGGCCAAACGCATCGACCGATTGTTATGAAATTTTGTACTGCGGTATCTAACATAAAACCAGAACGACTTATGCGTAAGAATTGTTTCAATTCCGTTTCAAAATGGCGACGTATAATTTCAGTATTTCAGTTTTGACCGAAACGCACTGACCAATTGTTTTCAAATTCGGTACCATGTGTAAAGCCCGAAAGGCGTATTTTTCCCCATTTACTTCCGTTTCAAAATGGCGGGCTCTGATTTAACGATGAGTGTACCTAGTGGCTGCTTCCTGTAATACTTGCTTATCGTAATTTTGACCGTTTTACGGAGAAAAAGCGTACAATTACCAGTAAAGTTGGTGCAGTAACGTTTTCCGTAAATATTACGTTTACCGGTTAAATTGGCGGAAAATATTACCAGCGCCGTACTGGAGCGCCTGAATATTAATTAAGAATATTCTGCGAGGACTACTTCTTTGAACTGCTAGTTATTGGTTTTAATTAAATTCAGTATCTCTTCTCTTATATCCAACAGCTCGTATTTAGCATCTAACGGCATACACTCATAAATTGCCCGATACATAATATCGACTCAGCGAAACCTCCTTGCGATTACTCCTGCGGGACAGGTTAGGTAAGTCAGTAAACAAAAGCCTATAATTACT
The DNA here is from genome assembly GCA_022606455.1 of Callitettix versicolor. NCBI lineage: Eukaryota > Metazoa > Arthropoda > Insecta > Hemiptera > Cercopidae > Callitettix > Callitettix versicolor. The sequence goes on along the minus strand of CM040183.1, from coordinate 89,558,703 downwards.
TCAAATTTATATTTGCCGTTAAAAGATTAACTCACACAACCAGCCATCTTGCAGCGATAAACAATTAATTTACCTTCAAAACATATGATTCGTATTGAAACCGAAACAATTGATTTTATTCATTACCCTGAAGATGGTTAGCTACGTTACCGAAACTTCCGGCGGAATAGTTTTGCACGAGTATTTTAGTTTTTATTTCGTATCATCAAAACATGCGTATCTGCGTTTTAAATTTTCAAATTACATTTTTTTTAAATAGGCGGTGCGGGACTGTATACTTTTTCACTATTACGATTTATACACAACCGAAAAATTAACAAACTGTCACAGCTATGAATTTAAGTATCTCAAGCTACATAAGAGACTTTAATAATTAAGCAGTTTATAATCTTACTTTTGACAGTTACACTGTCTAAGAATAATAGTTAATAGAATATTCGTGATTCTGGCATTCACAAAGTTGTATACGTTAACTACACAAATTCAGAAAATACACATTTTCAAAATTAACAAGAACAATAAACATAACCTCAATTGAAATGATATTGAAGCTATTGTGCGAAATCAGCTGTTTACAAGTGGTCACTTCCAGTCTAGATATACACAAGAACAATACCTACTGTGAGGTATGCATTACGGATTCAAGCGTGACGCGAAAGCAAATGTTTATATCAACCGCGACCATACAGGTTTTCACTTCAAACATACATTTTATTAATCACTAAAATAATAATAATAATGTGTTGTAATAATAATGTTCACTAGAGTGCGCGTATGGATGTGTCGGAGCGTTCCGTGACGGCAAACTGAATTTTTCCCTCGTGCAAAAGATACATCCACATCCCGCGATAAGAAAACGAACCTTGACAACCGTCAAATACGTAATTACAATAGATTGATAGAATTAAAATGCTAATGTATTCAAATTTTAACGCTGATCACGGTGGTGAAGCAGGTTTTCAAACAAGTGTAATAAAAAAACTTTAGAGATACGAATTGTCCGCCATTTTTAAAATACTGAACTGAGTTTCGCTGGGTAATGAACTTGCCTAAGCTACTGACAAAATCGATTTTCGCGACAAGCTTGCAACGAATCGAATCGAACGTCAGAAAGCTAATTATAACTTCAGATATACATGCGTTCTTACGGAACCCTTAAAAAGTAACGAGAACTCAGCACCGTCGCTCATTTCAAGACCCCAGGTGTGGGTCTTACCAGGATGGCCTTCAAATTAAAATTCGCTAAAAAAACAGTAACGCATGTTCGCTACGGAACATATGTGTTCTACAATTTATCAATGTATGTAACGAAACTGAAGTAATCTAGTCGTTAACAATATGGATTTCTGTTGGGACTCGATACGGGTTCTGCAGAGAAACCATCACATTATAGCATATTGTGTTGGATTGTGGCAAATTGTTTGCAGGCGATGTTGGGAGATAGATTTGCCACTGACCGGACTCTAAACTTCCTACTCTGGACTTTTTTTACAAAAAATGTAATTAATATAATATCGTTGTAAGGGCTCTTTATAGGCCTGCAACAATTTGTTTATATTTCTTTATTTTTTGTTGAAGTTTTGTTTTCCTTGTTAATTAGTTTTACGTACGTTTATTTTATTGTTTATTTATTAGTTTTTCCAATTTATTTTTATTACTGTAGGGCCAATTTACAGCCTTACGATAAACTATGTATATTATTTAGTTAAACATTTATATTTGGTAAATTTTATGGATAAATATTTACAGTTATTATGCTTTGTTTATTTTATTTACTTTTATTTTGTGTTCTATCTATCTGTAGTATCTCTTTCTTTTTATAGTATTTGTATAATAGCTCTATGTCTTTCTTTAGTATACATTATCTTTATAGTAACTCTACTTCGTTCTATATTATCTCTTTAGTAGCTATACGTCTTTTTATCGTATCTCTATAGTAACTCTATTCTTTCTACATTATCTTTATAGTAATTCTAATTCTTTCTATATTATCTCTACTTCTTTCTATCGTATCTCTATAGTACGCCTAACTCATTTCTTTCTATATTATCTTTATAGTAGCTCTACTTCTTTCTATATTACCTCTACAGTAGCTCTAATCTTTCTATCGTATCCCTATAGTAATTCATTTCTTTGTACATTATCTTTATAGTAACTCTAATTCTTTCTTTATTATCTCTACTTCTTTCTATCGTATCTCTATAGTAACTCTACTTCTTTCTATATTATCTCTATAGTAGCTCTACGTCTTTCTATCGTATCTCTATAGTCCCTCTATTTCTTTCTATAATATCTTTATAGTAACTCTAATTCTTTCTATATTATCTCTATAATAGCTCTACTTCTTTCTATCGTATCTCTATAGTAACTCAGTTCTTTCTACATTATCTTTATAGTAACTCTACTTCTTTCTATATTATCTCTATAGTAGCTCTACTTCTTTCTATTGTAACTCATTTCTTTCTACATTATCTTTATAGTAACTCTACTTTTTTCTATATTATCTCTATAGTAACTCATTTCTTTCTACATTATCTTTATAGTAACTCTACTTCTTTCTGTGTTATCTCTATAGTAGCTCTACTTCTTGCTATTGTAACTCATTTCTTTCTACATTATCTTTATAGTAACTCTACTTCTTTCTGTGTTATCTCTATAGTAGCTCTAGGTTCTTTCTATCGTATCACTATAGTAACTATATTTCTTTCTACTGTACCTCAACATTGTCTTTCTGTAGTATTTCTATAGTACTTCTATAGTAACTCTAGTTCTTTCTATAGTGTCTCTGTAATAACTTTATTACTTTCTATAGTATATCTATAGTAACTCGTTCTTACTATAATATCTTTATAGCAAATATATTTCTTTAGGCTATAATATTTCTATTTCTGTTTATAGTATCTATATTTTATGTTACAGTATCTCTATATTAAGTACAGTTCTTTCTACAATATCTCTATAGTAACTCTTAAATCTTTCTACAGTAACTTTCCATTTTTTTATTTTGTTCTTTTTCGTCTTTCAATTCCGCCATAATGGCCTTGACGCTTTTTCGCCGAAAATAAAAATCAATTAACCTAGAGATAAAATGTGACCCGCATATTATTATATCTCAGATACAGAAAAAAATATTTTCTCAAGAACCTCTCTTCAAATCCCATCGGAAAATTCCTGAAATAAAACATAATAAGAAACCGCTAATGTAGTAAATTATAAAAGTGTGACATTGGAAGTGCTCGTGAAGAATTCCGATCACGCGGGGCTGCTGTCTATAGGAGGGGGTTTCGCCAATTCGTATTCCGGGTTAGTCGTGCCCCTTCTCCCCAGGGACCAAGACGTAGGGTGGGCCTACATGAATTTCATTTTCTTCTCGTCTATACAGGGTATCCGGAGTTTGGGAAATGATGACTTTGCACTCGAAGATGCCGGTCTAAGCAGATCACGGGCGAATCGGTTTGGATTCTGTTCCCAAATCGTATATCGTGTGTATCGTGCATCGTTGTTGTTTAATGTGGGATATACAGCGGTCCTGTGGATCGATTCTTCGTCAGGATAGGCTATTGTACACGTGTCTCTACGCAGGTCCAGTCCGCGTTGAGAAGTATTCAAAGGACAATTGTAAGAAATAATATATAATTACCAGAATTAAATTAACTATTCATTGCGTACAGTTAAATCGGTTGAACTTCTTCGTATTGTCCGTAGTGTAATGGTTATCGCGTCCGCCTGGCACGTGTCAGGTACCCGGTTCGTTCCCGGACATTTTCAATTATAATTAATTCAATATGAGACTTGCGACGAGCAAAATATACCGTTATTTATCAATATAAACATGTTCCTCGCATCACGCGTTTCGCAGAATCCAACATCAAAACTAGCCCTAAAACATGATGCATGTTAAAAAATCCAAAATAATGTTAGAAAAAGTTGCTTGCCGCGTTGTTACGTTTACTATTACGTATTTATCGTTTACATTCTTCGTACTTTCCCTAGTTTAGTGGTTATCGCGTGCGCCTCACAAGCTCTGGGGTTCGATTCCCGTGCAGAAACACAGGAAACTTTAATTATAATTAATTTAATACACGACTTGCGAAGCGCAAAATATACTGTTATATATCGATAAAAAAAATCGTGCACTCGCGTCACGCTAAATCCAACACGTCAAAAGTTTCAAAACACACCTAAATTCTATTTCTGAAAAATACCCTCCGACGAACACAACGCGCGGCTGCATTTTCCCGGCAATTTGAAGTGAAAAACGCGGGGAAAAAGTTATTTTGGAGTACACACAGATACAGTGATCTCATTAGATCCTATGTCCTTAGGAAACAGGATAAAGCGGGGAGCGCGCGGGGTGCGGGGGGCGGGAGTTTCGTGTGCCAATAAGATAAACTTTTACGTTGTTGGGAAGAGAAAAGTCTCGATCAGACCTCGCGAAACTTTGTACCGTAACGAATTCTAGAATCTGGAAAAAGTTTGGCCGAACGGCGTGTTCACACTTCGTCCGCATGTTCGCGGTTCTGGGAAATTCAAGCTTTTCTGAAAACCCGCCGAACTGCTCAACAAGCTTATTCAGACTCCAATCTGTGCCGCTTTGATGCTTTGTACCCGCAACCCCCCCCCCACAGTACAGTAACTGGGGTAGACGACTATGCTGCCAATATATTTATCATACCACTGTAAATCAACTGGCAACAAGAATTTATGCGATTGTGTCGAGTTCCGATATACCGTGTTTTATTATTCGCAATACTACAGTCCATTTACAAATATATCGGTGCACATTTCATACTTCCAGCAATGTTCCATTAACGCTGACGTGATGTAAGCAAATTTCCTAAAACAAAAATCTGAAAATCTAATTTCACAACCACAAGCAACCGTAAAATCTAGCACGGAATAGAAAACGCAAAAATAAAAACCCTGACCGCCGTCAAATAAGCTTTACCGATTTCAACGGATTTCGAAAATTAAAAAACGCTAATTTACACAGATTTTAACGCCGATTACGACGGTGAACTTAAAAACGTGTAAGGTAAAAAAAGTAAACGATTTTTTTTAAAACGCCATTTTGAAACTGTTTCGCTGGGTAACGAACTTGTCCAAACTAATACCACTAAGAACCGGATCGGACCAAAATTACGAACGCGACCGTTCTTTTTTTATTTCTGAAATTGACGAAGGGGTTCTGAAATCAATAACAACTCGGCGGTCAGGGTTCATTTTCGCATTTTAAACGCTAAATGCAGATTTCAACGCTGGTTACGATGGTAAAATAAGACTCTTTAAACGTAGTTTAAAAAAATGACGTGACGTGACGGAGAGAGAGAGAGAGAGAGAGAGAGAGAGAGAGAGAGAGAGAGAGAGAGAGAGAGAGAGAAGGAGAGAGGGAGAGAGAGAGAGAGGGAGAGATAAAGGGGAGAGAGAGAGAGAGAGAGAGAGAGAGAGAGAGAGAGAGAAGGAGAGAGAGAGAGAGAGAGAGGGAGAGATAGAGGGGAGAGAGAGGGGGGAGAGGGAGAGAGAGAGAGAGAGAGAGAGAGAGAGAGAGAGAGAGGAGAGGAGAGAGAGAGAGAGAGGAGAGAGAGAGAGAGAGAGAGAGAGAGAGAGAGGGGTTTAAAAAAAACCCTAAAAAACGACTGTTTCTGGGGTTTTAAATGTACCCAAATTATTACCAGTATCTAATGTAATTGAATATAAACGGACCAGAAGTTCAGCCACCAAAAGGCGTGCTCGATATCAGAGGCTAAAGTCCAAATAATTGGACTGTCTGCCGCTAGGATCGCTGCAAGCTGCAAGAACAGGAGAAAAGATGTCTGAGGAAATAGGCAGTACTAATATCTACGAGGGTTCTCCAGAAAGTCGGTTACGTTTTGATATAAAAAAAAAACGAATTACAAGAAAAAATGTTATTATATACATTTGAAAGTGGCACTAAAATATAATTTTTCTACATAGTCGCCATATAAATTTAGACACTTATCATAGCGGTGAACCAGTTTTGAAATTCCAGTGTCGTAGAATTCTGCCGCCTGAGACTTCAGCCAGGTTGTCACGCCCTCCCGCAGTTCCGCGTCGTCATCAAAACGCTGCAACAGTTTCATGCAACAAACGTCTTGAAATTTGTGAAAAACTAACCGATGACTCTGTTATTGTGAACCGACGGTCTTCTTTAATTTTCTCATCGACTTTAGAGACAATTTCATCGGTCACAATGCTTGGCCGTCCACTTCGTTCTTCGTCGTGCACATTAGTTCGGCCATTTTTAAACCTAATGCACCATGGATGCACTCCACCTTCAGTGATTACATCGTTCCCATAAACTTCACAGAGTTGGCGATAAATCTCAATTGGTTTATTGTTCTTGGCCAAAAAAAACCGCATCACCGACCGCACTTCACAGGTCGCGCGATTTCCAGTAGCAGTGCACATTTCTAACTAGTATTGTACGGGAACGAGCAACAACAATAACCTTTCATTAGCACGGCTGGATAGCCACTGAACAGACGAACGCTCTGACACTAAGATGGCCGCGATATCCCCGCCCCTAGCGTCAAAGAGCAAAACGTAACCGACTTTCTGGACAGCCCTCGTATTTAAGTGTAGTTGAACACTCTGCCGCAAGATGTCACCAGTAGCGAGCGCTCACATATCTATCGGAAACGTTTATATTCCATTTGGCGTAACAAAATATCACTCGTCGTCCATCAAGTCAGCTGCGTGCTATCATTATCACTTGTACACACTGTATGTAGCATAACTTTCTACTTTTCTAGCAGCAGGTGCCGAAACGAAGTGCATTTGAAGTGCCGTAATTGAAATTACTTTCGAAGTGGGTCAACGAATGGGCAGGGCGTCAGTTAACAGTCACGTGACCGAGCGTTAAACATTCCTGTTTACGTCAAAACAACGTTGATGTGCTTTTACCACGAAACTCTGGTGTCACGTGTTTTGTTTGAACAGAAAAAACCACTCGTATATCAAATTTATTATTATTTTCTTAATTCAAGTTACACCCGTGCCTCCTTTGCGGGCGAAACGCAAAACATTACTCCGCCGCAAATCCTGAAATAATTATCATAGTAAATAAAAACGCAAAGAAGAGAAAAGAGTTGTCAAAAATCAGCTGATCTGTACATTAACGCCTGAGTAAATATTAACGCTACAGCTCGACGTAATAGCGTATAATTAAACTCCGTAAGTTTTTTTTTTAAATTACTGTGCATTCAAAATATAAAAACGAACCCTGAACGCCGTCAAATTCATTTTGCTATTTAAATTGATTTCAACAAAAATTAACGCACATCACTGTAGTAAAATTAGGGTTTCCATTAAAACAGATAATTTTTTGTATAAAATCGACGACATTTTGAAACTGTCTGAAATCTGTTGAATCAAATCACATCAAAATTACAAACGTTAGAGTGCCAACACACACAAATACGGTACATTTAATATTTTTTTTTTTTTTTAATATCCACATAATGCGCTCATTTCGAGATCCCGGGTCTGGGTGTAAATGAATAAAATAAAAACAAGATTTTCGAGCATTTTATTATAAAACTGACTTTTAAAGGGGCGTAAATACCCTTACACAGATATTAACGTTTCACATAAACGCAAATACAGCAGAAATCACCTTATCAACCAAACGCCAACGAATTTCAATAAAAATGAAATTCTTGGAATCGAAGCAGAAATAATTCGACGCGCTCTTTTATGTCCATTATTGGTTCCTTTGGGCCGTCCGCATTAATTTTATTTGCAAAATGTTCTCAGCAATTTGACTTTTCAAGTAGAAGTTTGAATTTGTAAAGAATTGGTGCCGGAGTATAAACACGACATCAAAGGTGGAGCGCAGAAGGGGGAGGTCGTCGCATGTAAGGAAACAAACCTAAAAAGAAAAGTTACAGATAAAAGATGGCGTCAGGAGACGGTACAGGGACTGCGGTCCCCGGGGACTTTTCTTCGCCCTTCTTCCAGTTCAGTTCAAAGAGACTTGTACAAAATCTGGGCACCGTATCTGTAACTAACTGTCTTTGAATGATTTAGTCGGCCTCGGTACATTAGCCCCCAGCTGCAGCACGGTCTGGCAGTGCTTCTCAATTCTACAATCTTCGTCGACGTAATTAAGTTAGCCGTTCGCGAGAAGCGGTGACGTCACTGTATGAAATCAGCTGACAGGAACAATGCGACGAGTAATGTTGTCGTCAAAGTTGGAGGAATTATGGATAAAATATTAAAATAATGGTTGAAAAAGTCACGAAATCTCTGTTATTGAACCAAAAATAAAAATCAAGTATGTTTTCTTCTCCTTTTTATTTTAATTGCGATTATTTGTTCGAAAACACGACCAATTAGCATAGCTAGTTATTAACAGCATAACCTGAAAGTTACAGCATATCAGCTGGTCAACGAAATCAGCTTATCGTTGCGAATCAATATAAAACAACTGATATTTTAATACAGTTACCGAAATTAAACATTTCGTACATTTACATAGGTCAAACTTCTTCGTAGTTTCCGCAGTGTAGTGGTTATAACGTGCGCCTCACACGCATAAGGTCCCCGGTTCGTTCCCGGGCGGAAACTCAAGACATTTTTAACTATAAATAATTTAATGTGAGAGTTAAGATGCGCAAAATATACTGTTATAAATCAATAAACAAGTTCCTCGCATCACGCGCTACAAGCAAGCTGTTTCGTTCACGTGATAGAAGCGGAAATTACCGCTTTTTGTTTACCTTAATCTATTTTGAAACTCTGATTCGCCATCCTTAATCAGCATTAAAACAGCGATCAAAATTACATTGAAAATACGAAAATGAACCCAGCCGCCGTCAAATTAAATTTCTTAATTTCAACCGATTTCGAAAATTCAAAATTATAATTCATTCATTTCGTAACGCTGATTACGACGAGGAAGTCGGATTTCAAAATTAAATTTACGACAAAAACGTTATGAATTGTAAAAAAATTTAAAACGGCAGAAAATTCTGAAAACTGTCCGGTTAAAGTTGAACTATCCGCCGCCACGAACGTAGCAAGCGAAAAGACAGAAGTGGAGACGTTTGTAAAAATAGACAAAACTATAATCTATTTAACTGAAGTTGAACATTCTGCCGCTAGATGCCACCAGCAGCGAGCGCTCGCATATCTCTCGTAAAGGTTATCATTCCAGTGCGTTCAATGGTACGGGAAAATCGAAGGAGAAAATCTGCAAACAGTACCTACGCAGTGGCCACTAAGAAGGAAAATAAAACATCTCGGAATAAATTTAAAGCCAAAGTTTGTGAAGGTTAAAACGGTATCTTATGTTTTCTTATTTATACAACGAAATGATTTCGTCGTTAGAGGGCCAACCGTAACGAACCAGGCATTAAATACTTTATCCGTGTTTAACGTTAAGAAAGTGTTAATTAAAAAACAGAAGCCTGCGTACTTTGAGAAGTTTTTAAAAGTGTTTTCGGATAGTTGCCGGCGAGGACTGTTTTGAATTTATTATATCTCGGGGCTGGGGGGGGCTTAAGGGAGGGGGTTGGACATGCTGTTAATAATAAAGTTGGCCGTGGTATTCAAGAAGATTGTTCAAATGAAAAGCAGCTGTTCTTTAGAGGATTCGCAGATCGGCGAGGGAAAGTTATTTTTTTTTAAAACAAGTCACTAATAAATGTTTTAGAATTTTAAATTAGACCTTATGGATTTGTTTAATTCAGTAAAATGTATTTTCGCCGTCGATAAAGAACGAAAAATGTTAAAAAAAACAAATTATCTTTTTCTTCCAAAAAGAAAGAACGATAGTTTCCCTCGGGGAGGCAATCCCAGGTGCTGTAACATTTCTTCATCTATCTGCTCTTTGGTTAGAACACTTTATACCGAACCTAGGTGAAACAGAAGGCTGGTAATGACACGCTATTGCGGGATATTTTTACAATCGACCAACGTACAACGAAACAATCGAGTCAATCCCGGTCGAGTTGAACAATCGAGATGTTGACGATTGTCATCGCGATAGTTCCTGATCGCTGACTTTGTTTTTAGAGCACGCTTTCCTTTTCTTCGACTCGACATCACAAAAACACATATTTTTTTTTAGTCGATTGTAAGTGCGAATTATTAATATTTTTTGGCTAACCGACCAAATTCTGGAGGCGAAAAAATGTGTTTTACTTGGAAGAATGTTCGACTATGAGTTTCACGAAGCTGTCCAGGCTAATGCCGAAATCGATTTTGTTCCAAGGGTTGAACAAAACTGTGAACGTGATAGTATTAAACACAAAAACAACTTATATATATATATATATATATATATATATATATATATATATATATCTTATATATATCTTATATATATATATATATATATATATATATATATATATATATATATATATATATTATTATTATTATTATTATTATTATCTGCGCATAGACCCTGTTGGATCACGCAAAGCACTCCGACTCATGTCTTGTTCCTTCTAATCCTCCACACCTACCTCATCCTGTCCCCATGGATCTTCTTCCGCTCCTCCGTCCATTTTACCCATATATATATATATACGTTCGGCTAATGAGAATGAAGAGGGCTCTTGGTATAACGCGTGATATCTACAATAAGAGATGTATGTCGACGCACACAAAAATCAGACACTACAACACAGTCATAAAACCGGAGGTATTATACGCAAGCGAGACGCTAGCACTCCACACAAAAGCTACAATGGAAGATATTTTGAAGGAAGATCCTTGGCCCGAGATTAACAAAAGACGGATACAGGTTGCACTCCCGGAAGACCACAGAGAATATATCGAACCTGGCAGTAGATATCAGAAGAAGGAGGCTTCAATTCCATGGACACTACAGTAGACTCCCAACAACGAGACTTTCCAACAGAATCCTTAAGTATATACAAGGTGTCAAATCAACAACGTCGTGGATCGCACAAGTCAGAATAGACCTACATGACGCAGAAATAGACTCAACAGACATTGAAGACAGGAACGCATACAGGAGAAACACGCTCAGGTGGAAGATCCCAGAGAATGAAATCCCAAAGAGAGCAGGGGTAAAATGGGCGGATGAGCGGAGGAGGATCCATGGGGACAGGATGAGGGAGGTGCGGAGGATTAGAAGGAACGAGACATGAATCGGGAGTGCTTTGCGTGATCCCACAGGGTCTATACGCAAATAATAATAATAATAATAATAATAATAATATATATATATATATATATATTATTATATATGTAACTGAAAAACCGCTTATATATATAAGCGAAAAACCGTCAAGGTTATCATCGCCGTATATATATATATATATATATATATATATATATATATATATATACGAATTTTATATGATCCCCCCCACAAAAAGTGATCTAAAGTTCAGGCTGTCACTTCAAGATCCCAATATATGACCCCCCCCCCACAAAAAGTGATCTAAAGTTCACGCTGTCTCTTCAAGATCCCAATTCTGGATCTTACCTTGAAGGCTGTTCCAATAGCGAATTCCTATCACAAAAAATGGCTTCCTATCACGTAATATACAGCGTGCATAACCTATAAATTCCACAAATTTAACAGACTTTAAGCAAAAAATTACGAAAATGAAAACACCGACACCGAGCGCCCTGCAAGAACCCATTAACACCCTCAAGTCGCCCGGTGTCTCGATAACTCGTGTCGAGATATTAAAAAAATAAATTGCCAATTAACTGGCTTCGAATCGGTGACGCATCCGATTACCGTTTAAATTGCGACAATCGATAACTATCGCCGCGCGCGCTCATTAAATCGAAACAAACGTTAAATGCAAATTTT
>CM040183.1:89464382-89541882 GCA_022606455.1 Callitettix versicolor | reverse complement strand
TCCAAATGCTTGTCCCGCCTTGTACGACGGGCAGGGATAGGGGGACAATCAGTAGAGCCTAGGGCCACGTAATCTATAAGTTTAATGACTTTTAAATAAGTAATGAAATTGTTCTAAGCACGTTATGAAAAAAGGATGCATTTTTAATGGGTTAGCTTTGTAAAATATACAAAATATTGTGCGATTTGTGATGCCGCGCATGCGCAACCATGCCGTTTTGCCTATGACAGTTAAAAGTGACTTTTATGTTAAAAATTCCCACAAACAGTAAATTTTAGCGTAAAATCGTTTTGCAATGTCAGAAGCCAGTTAAAAAATATTTCTAAAGATACCTCATTTATGCCTGTACGAACAGTATGTGCTGAAAAAAAGGTATGTTGACTCGAGAAAATAATATATATGATTGTTCAACGTATCATCGATGAATCGATAAATAAATCGTGATCGTGTAATCGAAACTTTCATTTGATAAATCTTTACGCTAATGATTAAACATTTACTTTACAAAACCCAGCACGTCAACGGTTCGCTTTCAATTGTGTTTGAGATTGTTTTCAGAGAAAATTTTCAATTGCATCGTTCTCCAATATTAGTTTCTTTTCTAAAAAAAAGTTTAATACAAAAAATGGCTCCGTTTATCGAAGAAAGCTACCGTGGAAGTGTCCACTAATGATTCTATTCTTAACAAACGAGAATCTCCTTGGTTTGAAACGATTCGGCGCCACCTTGGAAGCGAGAGAAGTGGAAGACGTGTCAGGAATGCACTGGCTGCAATCCGTGAATCGTTTTACTCGTACGTGAGATTCTCGTACAGTACGATCAAGTAGGTTTATTTTAAGTTATTATGTCCGCTCGAACACTAGTGTATATAAAGCAATACACGACGTTTCGAAGGTATGTATCAACTGTACGAGGTGTGTTCAGAAAGTAACGAGAATTTTTTAATTTCGCCGGCTTGGAGAGTCCGATTGTCAAACATTTTTTTTATTATGTTGGTATACATGCCCTTGAAATATGAAAAAACTATCAGCTGTTTTCATTGTTGGTTTTGTCTGTGACAGCCACTAAGGTTAGACGTGTTTTTATGAGCTCGGCGATTTTCATTTGTTAAAAGAAATGGATCAAAGAATTTGTTGCAAATTTTGTGTAAAAAATGGAACAAAGTGTAACAAAGTGTGTGAAATGTTAACAAAGGCCTATGGTAAGTCTGCTATGAGTAAAGCAAGAGTTTTCGAGTGCTATAAGCTTTTCCAAGAAGGCCGTGCAGATGTTGAAGATGACAAACGCCCTGGATGCCTCAGCACATCAACAACCGATGAAAACGTGGAAAAAGTGAAAGAACAATCGCCGAATCACAATTAGAGAGGTCGCTGATGATGTTGGCATATCGATTGGATCATGTCACGACATTGTTTCTAATGTTTTCTGTATGAAACGAGTGGCAGCAAAATTCGTTCCAAAATTGTTGAATTTTGAACAAAAACAGCGGCGAATGTAAGTTGCTCAGGAGTCACTAAATGAAGTCAATGACAGTGCAGAATTACTGGAACGTATTATAACAGGTGACGAAACATGGGTTTATGGATATGACGTCGAAACTAAGGCTCAATCATCCCAGTGGAGGCATTCTGGCTCGTTAAGACCGAAAAAGGCCCGACAAGTGCGGTCGAACGTAAAGGTTATGCTCACTGTGTTCGATATTAATGGCACAGTGCATCATGAATTCCTGCCACCAGGTGAAACGGTCAATAAGGAGTACTACCTACAAGTTCAACGCCGTTTGCGTGAAGCAATCCGAAAAAAACGCCCGGATCTGTGGAAAAACAGTTCATGGCTTTTGCACCACGATAATGCACCAGTTCACACTACATTGCTTGTTCGTGAATTTTTGGCCAAAAACAGTACTGTAACGATGCCCCAGCCTCCATATTCGCCAGACACGGCTCCGCGTGACTTTTTCCTATTTCCAAAAATAAAGGAACCTTAAAGGGCCGTCGTTTTACAGCCGTAGTTGACATTAAAAGCGTATCGCTGAAAGAACTAAAGGCTATCTCAAAGATCGAGTTTGAGAAGTGTTTCGAGGATTGGAAGAAGCGCTGGCACAAGTGCATAATCTCCAATGAGGACTATTTTGAAGGCGACAACATCAGTGTAGAAGAATAAATATTTTGTTCAAAAAATTAAAATTCTCGTTACTTTCTGAACAAACCTCGTATAAGGTGGCTGTACTATAGTCTGTTTATATTGAATGCTTACACATCAGAAACAATCTGTTAACGGATCAGCTGACTTTTTGACAGATTTGACCGAGTCAATCACTCAGAACACAGCTCGTAGCTTAGAGTTTCAATGCACGTTTTGTAACATATCTGATGTCCGAACATAACTTTTGTATAGTGTCCTCGAGAGAATTTGAAACAGGCCTTCAAGAAGAACGTTTTTCATATTTATACCGATAACAATGAAAGCACCTGCGGGTCCTACAATTCTGTGTGGGAGTATCGGGGGAAACTCAGTGCTTTGTCCCTGAATAACCGTGACTCTTTACTGGATTCCGGGGAGAGAAATGAGGAGGCAGACCGACTGGCTGGACTGGGACCTGCATATGAGTTTATCGGACCTGAACCGGCTTTAAGAATCTCTCTGTCGTTGACCAAGCTTATTAATAAGTGTACTAAGCAACAACAAGCAAGATGAAATAACCATCCTTGGCATTCTCATAGTAAGCGCCTCTTAAGCACAGTTCCTTAAGGAGGGCTTATAAGGATGGGCAGCAGATGTCTTGGGCAGAGCACAACTCGGAAAAATAATGAGGCTTATTACTGGGCACTGTGGCCTAAGGTTGTACTTGAACAGGATAGGTGTGTCTTTTTTTTGTGTTTAACGTCCGACTATTGCCCACACTTGGTCTAATACAGATGATGGGATGATTTATAGCGTATGAAAATGCCAAGCCCTGGCCGGGAATCGAACCCAGGTCCTCGGGCATCGGGATGAAAGCCCAGTATGCTATAAACTAGGCGGCTAGGTGTGTACCATGGTGAAACTGTGTGTTAGGAAAGAGAAGACTACAGGACACATAATCATTGATTGTGAAGCTCATGAGGGTAGGAGGCTAGGGAATTTTGATTTCTGGGACTCCATGGATCTTCAGCAAACTGAGCTAGTCAGTGGATTGATAGAACTTACTAAGGGCATCAATCTGTTGAACTAGTACTTAAGAGGTTTAGTTGCACAATAGGTCAAATGATGTTTAGAGGTCCAGCTAGGTTCTTTACGAGCGATGCTCTTGGTCTGCTACAAGCAGGCCAAAAGTGAAGGGATTTCTGACGGGTCACTAGACAATCCGCAACCATCTACACATGACAAATATTTTGTGTAGGTCACGTGGTACAGCTTACACCTCTGGACAGGAAACAATCAGAATCCCTAGACATTCTACAGAGCGGGGGACAGACGATGGAACAAAGCAACATCATCCGAAGCATCCCACGGTTCTCTAAAGAACCGCACTGGGGATGGATTGAGAATGTTGAATCTATGGATGAGGATGATTCGTTAAAAACAGTGAATCTAGTTTTCACTTCAAGTTCACCACTTCAAGGTCGTTTTCTTTCTTTTGTGACAGTTCCCACCGAAATTCCTTAAGTAAAATCATCGTTTAATAATTGTTATTTCTTCTCTAAAATACAATCTGAGCTAAAAATAAGTGTTACCGTTTCGGTTTTTTCTTTTTACCCTTATTTTGACCACCCTTAGAGAATTTAAAATACACTCGCAGTAAAAAAAATGGGATTTTTTGCCGAAAATATGTTTTGTGCATAAAAAACTTTACTCCTACATACAGAGCAGAGAAACACAGTTAATGACTTTAGAAAACAGTGCTCAAACTAAAAAATAAAAACTGCGCCTTGCAGTTATGCAATGTAATGCGGGCTCTAATAGTTACAGTTTGTCTGCTCTGTACCCCTTCAGAGAGGCTATTTCCGTAGAGAGGCTCAGATAATTTGGCATTCTACCTTCCTCTCCCCTTTCCCCGCTTCCAGCAGTTGTGTGATATTTTGCATACCTGAAACAAACAAAAAACCGCGAAATTAATTACACAGCTACAAAATATTTTGAATTTCAGGTCAGCGAAGTGATACAATTCATTTCCGATATGGATTATTGTAAGGTATGCATATTTTATGCGCAGGCGCGAATGTTTTTGTTCAGTGTGTGGCAAGCCTGCATTTTTTTTTTAATTACGAAATCCTCTTTAATATTTACGTGTTACTTTAGGTTAGTTTAAAATAATTTCGTTAATTGAAATAAAGATAAGAAATTTTCTACCTGCACGTTTATTTGTTGGCAGAAAATTATATTTTAGTAGACTTGATGTTAAAAATTAAATATCTGGGATCGAGAAAACGTGTACATATTTTTATTTCCGCAGACGTTTATCGTTACTTTGTGGTTTTTAAAGATTTTTTGGACCCTGTCAGCTATTTTGAATCCATTACACATATGAGTAATGTTAATTAACGATATGTGCTTTTTAGATTTTTTTCTCCAGTATTTTTTTAAAAAAGCGCGAGCGAGCGCGCACACACACACACACAAGCACACTCGACGCACGCACGTACACACTCACGCACGCACGAACGCCCCACACACACACACACTCACTCACTCACGCTCGCACGCACGGACCAAACACACACACTCACACGCACGCACGAACACACTCACGCGCGCGCGCGCACACACACACACACACACACGCTCGCACGCACTCGCGCGCACGGGCCAAACACACACACTCGGACGCACGCACGTACACACTCACGCACACGCCACACACACACACACACACACACACACACACACACACACACACACACACACACACACACACACACACACACACACACACACACTTACTCACGCTCGCACGCACTCGCGCGCATGGGCCAAACACACACACACACACTCACACGCACGCACGAACACTCGCGCGCGCGCACACACACACTCACGCTAGCACGCACACGCACATACGCGCACAATCGCACACGCACGCATGCACTCACACTCGCAAGCACACACGTACACGCGCACGTGCCACACATACTCACATGTACGCACGCACGCGGTAAGCATGCACACGCACACGCACGCACGCACACACACACACACAC
Source organism: Callitettix versicolor (assembly GCA_022606455.1). Classification (NCBI taxonomy): domain Eukaryota; kingdom Metazoa; phylum Arthropoda; class Insecta; order Hemiptera; family Cercopidae; genus Callitettix; species Callitettix versicolor. The sequence goes on along the minus strand of CM040183.1, from coordinate 89,536,702 downwards.
ACACACACACACACACACACACACACACACACAAGTAATCGGGAAAGGCGAAATCGTAAAACAAGGGAAACAATTTTCATTACAATCGGAAGTATATTAATATCTACAGGCATATAAATACATCACTTGACCCTAAGGATTATCTCGTAGGCGGCCGTAAAGATATATAGGTTAAATATAAATAACGGAAATTGTGTAATAAATCACTGCATCCATTTAAGGCGAGATGAATGTCGGAAAGAATTTACTATTCGCAAATAAACGCTGATTACGGAATTTTTCACAGAAAAACAAGTTGACTTCGTTTACGTCTGGGTTCACGGTTTTTTGTAATTTTAATGTTACAAAAAGCTAATTTAAAACGATGTCAACCGCTGGTTACGATGGAGGCTGTAAAATAAAAAAAAGTACACGTTTGAAACTCGGGGAGTTACCGACAGAATCGAAGCTTTTATTAATGTTATCTCTGCTGAATATATAATTAGTTTGAAGATATGTATACAAACATCTTGTTTTGTTTAAATAAATACGTGATCCTAACTTTAGATATTATTTACTGTAGTTATAGTAAAAGATCAGTTGTTTTATATTAATTCGTACCGACCAGCTGATAAGCTACATTAAGTTTCAGGTTATGTTGTTAAAAACTAGCAATATTAACAAGAATTATAATAAAAGTTTATATTAATTTCGAATGTGTTATAAGCGATTACAACGTGCACGTGTTCTTCAACTAAAGATAAATACCGAAACCAAAGCAACACAACGTTTTCATACGATATACGATAAGCGTGAACTGTTATCGAAAAGGAGAATGAAAAAGAAAAAAAAACAGAAACAGATCAAATTCTTTTGCTCGTTCGTTACATATTTCCGTTACATTCTTCCGTTCGGCAGACTTTTTGCTATTCATTCTTCTCGCCGAAGCGAACATTAAAAGCTTCGCTTCGAAAATGCTAATTTAGAAACACTTTAACGCCGGTTATGACTTTGAATTAGATTGTAAAATGTAAAAACATAGGTTTGAAAATTCGCTAGCGCTAAGCAAGCGAGACGACAACGTGCCGGGATCTTTTTACAAAAACAGTATCCGTGAACGAAAAAATATCAGTATCCGTGGACGAAAAAATAACAGTATCCGTGTACGAAAAAATAACAGTATCCGTGGACGAAAAAAAATAACAGTATCCGTGGACAAAAAAATTACAGTATCCGTGTACGAAAATAACAGTATCCGTGGACGAAAAAATAACAGTATCCGTGGACGAAAAAATAACGTATCCGTGGACGAAAAAATAACAGTATCCGTGGACGAAAAAAATAACAGTATCCGTGGACGAAAAAATAACAGTATCCGTGGACGAAAAAATAACAGTATCCGTGGACGAAAAAATAACAGTATCCGTAGACGAAAAAATAACAGTATCCGTGAACGAAAAAATAACAGTATCCGTGGACGAAAATAATTACTCCGATTTAATTGAATTTTCTATTGAATGCTTTACTTCAGCGTTTACGATGGCTGATGAGATGACATATTTACCGTTGGAAGTTTCATCAGCAAAGCTGAAATATCACGTTTCAAATGAAATAAATGATGCACGGCACATCCACACCCACACAGACGCACAGACACACACACACACACACACACACACACACACACACACACACACACACACAACTTTTTGTTATTACTTTAAGGCGAAAAGCACATTGAGACTATTATCGTCTCCCTAAATCTAGTGTGAGTGTAAAGTGTTAGTCTTAAGTTTAAGTGTTTGTTAGACTCGGGTACCGCGATGGACGTCTAAATCCTCTCAATAGGTGCAGCTAGTCTGCACCTCTGCTGTAAACACTCACACACACGCGCGCACACTCACACACTGATCTAGAGGTGAGAATAGGCGCATATTGCAAAAGCTCGGGTCTAGGTCTTACCACGATGGCCACTCCAACAACTCATTCACCATAGGAAGTAACGTAAAACCATCCTAATATAGTAGATCTATCAACAGACATAAATGCAATTAAACCAGTTTGTTTTCACACCTAGCGAGTTCAGATCGACTTGAATGAACGTTCCCGTAATGACACGCCATTACTCACTCACACGCGCGCGCGCACACACACACAGCTAAGCGTGGGACCACGTTACGCCCGCCTCATTCATTTAATTATATACTGTGCAATTATCTAATTATTTTACAACTAAATTACTTACACTCGTTAACTGTATTAAATTTATCGGTCATCGCCGTGCATTGCCGTCCAACTACAGTATGCCCTGGGGTTCATTGATCACCGGACAGCAATATTTTGACGCTGAATGCAGCTTTACGTTCAATACATACACAGGTGGTTAGTACAGCAAATTATTTTTATAGTGTTTCATCACTTCGTGAGATCTATTCTTAAAATTTTAATGCATACATTCGTAAACAGGAAACCCATCTTAAGGTTTTGTTGCATATATCCGTTTTTAGAAAACCCATCTTAAGACTTTGTTGCATATACCGTTTACAGAAAACCCATCTTAAGATTTTGTTGCATATATAAGTTTTCAGAAAACCCATCTCCAAATTTCATCTAATACACTTGTTTTCAGAAAACCCATCTTAAGATTTTGTTGAATATATTTTTTTTCAGTAAACCTATCTCCAAGTTTCATCCAATACACTTATTTAAAAAAAAAAACCATCTTAAGATTTTGTTGCATATACCCGTTTTTACAAAACCCATCTTAAGATTTTGTTGCATAAATTTTACTTCAGTAAACCCATCTCCAAATTTCGTCGAATATACCTGTTTTCAGAAAATCCATCTTAAGATTTTGTTGCATATAACCATTTTTAGAAAAACCATTTTTTAGAAAACCATGGGTTTTCTACTTTTAGATTTTTGTTGCAACAACTTTTAGATTTTGTTGCATACATAAGTTTTCAGAAAAACCATCTCCAAATTTCGTCGAATATACTTGTTTTCAGAAAACCCATCTTAAGTTTTTGTTGCATATATCAGTTTTCAGAAAACCCATCTCCAAATTTCGTCGAATATACCTGTTTTCAGAAACATTTTATATGCAACATCTTAAGTTTTTGTTGCACATACCCGTTTTTAGAAAACCCCTCTTAATATTTTCTTGCATATACCCGTTTTTATAAAACCCATCTCAAGATTTTGTTGCATATACCCGTTTTTAGAAAACCCATCTTAAGATTTTGTTGCATATACCCATTTTTAGAAAACCCATCTTAAGATTTTGTTGCATATACCCGTTTTTAGAAAACCCATCTTAAGATTTTGTTGCATACATAAGTTTTCAGAAAACCCATCTCCAAATATCGTCGAATATACCTGTTTTCAGAAAACCCATCTTAAGATTTTGTTGCATATATCCGTTTTCAGAAAATCCACCTTCAAGATACTGTTGAAATAAATTTGTATTAAGATAATTCATATTAAGACTTTGTCAAGCACATTCGTTTTCAGAAAATCTACCACAAGATTTTCATAAATATATCCGTATTCATAAAATTAACCTTAAAGATTTAGCTAAATATAACCGTTTTCAAAAAAAAATGTATTCAAAAATTTCCACATTAAGATTTTGCTGCCTATATCCGTTTAAAGAACTGCTGTTATAACAAAAGTGGTTTTCACGTTTTCTTAACAACAGAAGAGGGTGTTTATGACTACAAGCCACTGTCCACTTCGTACGCCCTGATGGATCCAGTTTAGTCCTGTCTCCTTCGTGAATCTTAGAACAGTTTTTCTAAGTTTCCACAACCGTCGGTGTTTTCCGCTCCAACGCTTCGCACTTCACAAGTAAATGCACTGTTTCAGTGGTAGCGCAAACTGCAATTCATGTTTCATTGAGCAAACGCTTCTTGAACACTCCAAGTTCAGTCACAAAGATCAAGACTTCGCTCAAGTTGTCTACTTAGTGAGGAAACTTGTCGTGACTGTGGTTTTCTTTTCATCTGTCCGCCTGTGTGTAGCTGTGCACATCGGCGGATGAATTCAATGGAATGCTTTACGTACTCACAACACGTCCGTGTTTTCGGTCAAAACCAATAGGAATTAACAATAATCGATATAGTTTATAAGTGTCCATGTATAATTTACTAATCGTAGTCTAAAGTAAAACAGATTCGGTAGATATAAAACAAATCTGTCAAATTTCTCAAAATCGGTTCAAACGATTTTGCTCAAATGTTAGTCATTCCGCCCTCAAGTCTGTGTACAAAGTTTGGAATGAAAGAGACACAGTTACAGAGTAAATCGAAAAACGAAAATACACCCTGACCGTCATCGAACTACGTAAAGTCTACTTTTACGTTTTATTATTTTTTTTAAGGCGAAAAGCACATTGAGGCTATTATCGCCTCCCTAAATGTAAGTGCGAGTGTAAAGTGTTAAAATCGTAAGTGTAGTGTTGTAAGTGTAAGTGTGTTAGACTCGGGTACCGCGAAGGACGTCTAAATCCTCTCAATAGGTGCAGCTACTCTGCACCCCCTGCGGGGTTTTACGTTTTGAGTTAGCTACTTCAGAACGAGAGTTGATTCATATTTCTTCCGTGCACACAATGATGGCAAATGCCCGACTAAACTGTAATAACACGAATGTCCCACCATTTATAAGTCCCACCTTTCCAAACATAATTTATGGCTGTACAAGTCTCGTGAAACCATAAAATCCCACAATTAAGTGGGCATAGGTGCAAAATTAACCTCACAGTGCGAGTGGCAGATGACAGCCCGTCATCGTACAAAATGATTTCTGAACTCCTGCCAGGGCATTGTCAACGCTCTACTAAAAAAAAAAAGAAAACAACTACCTTACATTCCGTTCCTGTAAGTCAGCCGCTTAGAAAACGGCCTGCTAAGAAGACTAGGGGGACAAAGAGAAAAAAATGTGCGAGTGCGAAGTCGAGTCCCCATTCTCGTAACACAGCTCCCTCTATTCCCTTCACTATCGTTGAGCACGTAACAGTCCGTAGACTCAGATTGGCGGACACAGTGTCACTGAACTGTTGGAGGGAGCTGTAGAGGAATTCTTCTACATGCGCGAGAAATTCTCTGTCAGGCCGTTTACTGAGTGATTGGACTATATTCCGTCCCTACCAAGAATCAAAAAACAAACTTAAAAAAAGTGTCAGTGTACTGTAGCGAATTTACAACAATATTACTTTTATTTTAAAACCACCTAGAAATCATACTTCGCCATTAACATATTAAACTTCAAAATTACATTTAAAATGAACCCTGAACGCAAAACTCTCGATTGCAAAACAATTTTGAATATTTGGAAAGCTAACTGATGCGTATTTTAACACTGAATACGATGGTGAAATCGGATTTTCAAAAAAAAGCTCTCAATTTTGTAAGATAAGGAACGGAAGCCATTCTGAAACTGTTGGAACGGGTTCTGCTAGCTGACAAACCTGAACATGCTATTATCAAAATCGACTCTGCGTACAAAGTTTGAATCAAATCGGAACTTGAGAATTTGTTAGTGCCAAAACACACACGCATGCACGTACGCGCGCGTGCACACACACGCGCGCGCGCACGATCAATAGCGTCAATTAAGACGCAGGCAAATAAACGTAATTTCGAAACTAAACCGACTTTCTATTACTCAACGCAAAGGTTATCAAAGGCGTCCTTATCAGTTAGGGTTAATTACGGGCACCGTAATAAAGATAACAGGACTGTTCTTTCAAGGAACTTTATACAGTCATACTCGTTCTTACAGTCCCATGCCATGCAATATCATTTTCGTTTATTCATAAAGCTTAGATTCTGTGAAGAAGGTACCGTCACGTGTCTTGATAATAAACATAATCGATCTGTTGATTCGATCTTGATTCGATACTTGATCGATCTTAACCTATTCGTCGACAAGTATCGTATTATTGGGGGGGCATTTGTTGAAAGAAAACTATTGAAAAACAAGTTAAACGTGTTCAGTAACAACTTTAAACTGCACAGGTATTTTATCATTTTCGGGATAAAACAATATATTAACCGAAAGTAACGGGGTGGAAGGTGAACAAATTTACCAACGCACATCTTACATAGCCACTTGCTGGAGAATTCCCCTCTAATAGCCCAATGACACACAGTTTGCCAATCTGAATCTACAAAGTGTTACTCAGCGATAGTTAAAGGAGGGAACGACGGTGATAGAGTAGGGACTCCACCTCTCACTCACACATTTTTCTCTCTGTGCCACCGTTTTCTGAGCAGCTGACTATAATTTATCTGGGTACCAGGACACGCTGGGTAGAGCGAAACGAAAAAGCACGAGCTAGCACAGAAGGAAGCAGGAACGTTGTGCGTATTTGAAGTCAATTACATCAAGAAACTTTAAGAGGAGAAAGATGCTGTAAGGTCTACATTCTGGGAAGACAAGCGAGGTTTAAGAAAAGCCAAGAAACCACTCGGGCACTGACACTAGCAGAGCGAAAATCTGTAATGGCCTGAGTGGAAATTAACTGACCGGGTTTCTTTACGGGGCATAGCACACCTAAACCACATCTTAGGCATCTCGGTTGCAGATCCAAGTTGCAGATACTGCTGAAGGAAAAAGGACACTACTAATCACCTCCTGGTGAACTATGAGACGACTGCTACGAGAACAGCTAGTAATTTTAGGAAGTTACCGATTAGTAGTGAGGGATTTGAGTCCTTTCCAAATCCTGTTGATGAACACGCTAGGACTGGAGGAGATACTATAACTGAGAGACTCGGAAGCATAGTAAGAGGCAATATAGGTTTAAGGTCATAGTGTTTGTAACCCCTGAATATTCATTCGTCTGACTATAATAAAATATATTAATTATGTAATTAAGAGGACAACAGTATTCATGAGTATTTGCAAAATTTGCATCACAATGGTGTGTGTGTGTGTGTGTGTGTGTGTGTGTGTGTGTGTGTGTGTGTGTGTGTGTGTGTGTGTGTGTGTGTGTGTGTGTGTGTGTGTGTGTGTGTGTGTGTGTGTGTGTGTGTGTGTGTGTGTGTGTGTGTGTGTGTGTGTGTGTGTGTGTGTGTGTGTGTGTGTGTGTGTGTGTGTGTGTGTGTGTGTGTGTGTGTGTGTGTGTGTGTGTGTGTGTGTGTGTGTGTGTGTGTGTGTGTGTGTGTGTGTGTGTGTGTGTGTGTGTGTGTGTGTGTGTGTGTGTGTGTGTGTGTGTGTGTGTGTGTGTGTGTGTGTGTGTGTGTGTGTGTGTGTGTGTGTGTGTGTGTGTGTGTAGTGTGTGTGTGTGTGTGTGTGTGTGTGTGTGTGTGTGTGTGTGTGTGTGTGTGTGTGTGTGTGTGTGTGTGTGTGTGTGTGTGTGTGTGTGTGTGTGTGTGTGTGTGTGTGTGTGTGTGTGTGTGTGTGTGTGTGTGTGTGTGTGTGTGTGTGTGTGTGTGTGTGTGTGTGTGTGTGTGTGTGTGTGTGTGTGTGTGTGTGTGTGTGTGTGTGTGTGTGTGTGTGTGTGTGTGTGTGTGTGTGTGTGTGTGTGTGTGTGTGTGTGTGTGTGTGTGTGTGTGTGTGTGTGTGTGTGTGTGTGTGTGTGTGTGTGTGTGTGTGTGTGTGTGTGTGTGTGTGTGTGTGTGTGTGTGTGTGTGTGTGTGTGTGTGTGTGTGTGTGTGTGTGTGTGTGTGTGTGTGTGTGTGTGTGTGTGTGTGTGTGTGTGTGTGTGTGTGTGTGTGTGTGTGTGTGTGTGTGTGTGTGTGTGTGTGTGTGTGTGTGTGTGTGTGTGTGTGTGTGTGTGTGTGTGTGTGTGTGTGTGTGTGTGTGTGTGTGTGTGTGTGTGTGTGTGTGTGTGTGTGTGTGTGTGTGTGTGTGTGTGTGTGTGTGTGTGTGTGTGTGTGTGTGTGTGTGTGTGTGTGTGTGTGTGTGTGTGTGTGTGTGTGTGTGTGTGTGTGTGTGTGTGTGTGTGTGTGTGTGTGTGTGTGTGTGTGTGTGTGTGTGTGTGTGTGTGTGTGTGTGTGTGTGTGTGTGTGTGTGTGTGTGTGTGTGTGTGTGTGTGTGTGTGTGTGTGTGTGTGTGTGTGTGTGTGTGTGTGTGTGTGTGTGTGTGTGTGTGTGTGTGTGTGTGTGTGTGTGTGTGTGTGTGTGTGTGTGTGTGTGTGTGTGTGTGTGTGTGTGTGTGTGTGTGTGTGTGTGTGTGTGTGTGTGTGTGTGTGTGTGTGTGTGTGTGTGTGTGTGTGTGTGTGTGTGTGTGTGTGTGTGTGTGTGTGTGTGTGTGTGTGTGTGTGTGTGTGTGTGTGTGTGTGTGTGTGTGTGTGTGTGTGTGTGTGTGTGTGTGTGTGTGTGTGTGTGTGTGTGTGTGTGTGTGTGTGTGTGTGTGTGTGTGTGTGTGTGTGTGTGTGTGTGTGTGTGTGTGTGTGTGTGTGTGTGTGTGTGTGTGTGTGTGTGTGTGTGTGTGTGTGTGTGTGTGTGTGTGTGTGTGTGTGTGTGTGTGTGTGTGTGTGTGTGTGTGTGTGTGTGTGTGTGTGTGTGTGTGTGTGTGTGTGTGTGTGTGTGTGTGTGTGTGTGTGTGTGTGTGTGTGTGTGTGTGTGTGTGTGTGTGTGTGTGTGTGTGTGTGTGTGTGTGTGTGTGTGTGTGTGTGTGTGTGTGTGTGTGTGTATTACTATAAGTCGTCCTATTCGACGTCCTCCCATGGGGGGTTCTGTGTGTGTGCGAGCGCGCGCGTGTGTAAAACTACAACTTCAATGAAAATTTACTATTACAGCACGAACAGTTTTACTACAAGCCGTGCTACTCGACGTCTCCCCCGGGGGGGGAGGAGTTCTGCAGTTCCCCTCCATTTACTTCGCACAAAGTGGAAAGGACCAAGCCAGGTGGAACAACGGGATCAATCTGCGAGGCGTCGAATTTGAAAGATTCCAAGTTATGAACAGGCTACACCGCGTTATCCCGCGCGGATTTCCATTATTTCCGTTTTACTTAAATAAATCCGAGGGGCGAAGCAACGCCTTACCGAACGGCCGTGTCATATTTATAGATGCTAAACTAAAAGTGCTGAATTTCTTTTTAAAACTGTTATTTAACATTGGAATATTTGTAAGTGTTATTTCGTAGTATCTGCGTGTTTGTTTTTCGTGTCACTTACAACGAGTCCACATTACCAATTTTATACGAAGCTACAGAAAGTATAACATGACGCCGGCCAGGGTTTACTATTCTCGCTTATTCACTACGGAACCGTAAGAAAATACGGATTGCAAAATTAAATTTCATGAAAAGTGGTGTGTAAGATTTTGTAGGTAGAAACGGTCACGTGCAAAATTTCCGACAAAAAACACAAATTTGCCTTACAACACACAGCTTTATCGAACGAAACACTTTCAAACTGCACTGAAAATTGCGAAAATAAACTCTGACCGCCGTCAGGTTCATTCAGGAATTTGAAAATTTGAAGTACTAATTTACGCAAAATATGCAGATGATTACTACGGCGAAATCATATTTTTTAAAAAAGTGTAGGTTAAGAAGTTACGTTTTGTTAAAGAGGTCGCCATTTTGTTTTGAAACGTCCTAGAGGATTTTATTAAATAACGAACTTGTTCTAGAAATTCTAGCATGTACGATTTTAATGATGACGCGATTAAGACGATGCTAAAACACACGCGCGCACTCACATACACGCACAAACACACACATTCACACGCACGCATACACGCTCACGCGCACGCGCACGCGCGCACACACAGACACATACACAAAAAATACACACACACACACACACACACACACACACACACACACACACACACACACACACACACACACACACACACACACACACACACACACACACAGAGTAAAAATTCTAGCATGTACGATTTTTGGGCCAAGTTTGAACCGAATCGAACCGGAGACACGATTAAGATGATGCTAAAACACACACGCGCGCGCACACACACATTCACACGCATGCATACACACGCACGCACACACGCTCACGCGCACGCGCGCGCACACAGACACACACACACACACACACACACACACAAAAGCACACACACAAACACATACACACACACACACACACACACACACACACACACACACACACACACACAGAGAGAGAGTAAAAATTCTAGCATGTACGATTTTTGGGCAAGTTTGAACCGAATTGAACCGGAGACGCGATTAAGATGATACTAACACCCCCTTACACACAAACACGCGCGCGCGCGCACACACACACACACACGTGCACACAAACGCACGCACGCAAGCACGCTGCATTCTCAGACCAAGATGAATCGTATTTCCGTGACGGCAGCTGCTCGTTTTCCAGTAAAAATCCGTTACTACCTTCAAATCGTCGGAACTGCTCTGGGAAAACAAAAATCTGTGTTGCCGGAACGGTTTCGCCTTTGCGAACGCAATTCGCTTCCGAAATGTTTTAATATAAAAGTAAACGCGTGCCAAAATATCAAACGAAAACAAAAAAAATTCCGCCGCTTAGAATTCTGCGCGCTTGTCAACAAAATCAAAGTGCACGCAACCCCCCCCCGCGCGAATGCCTCGCCTTAATCAACATGTTTACATCGCTCCTCGCCTTGCCACAGGGAACATTCCTCCGTTCCTTGTTCCTTGTCAGCGTAGCACGTACAACGGTACGCTTTCCATCACCAGCTTATATAAAACTTATTACTTATTATGGTGGCCATCATGGTAAAACCCACACTCGGGGACCTCGAAATGAACCTATCTGATTCGACTCCGGTACTAGCTGTCCAGTTCGTTACCCGGCACAATCCGCACAACAGTTTAAAAATGAAAAAAACAGTTTTTCTTTAAACACGATTTCAAAATCGTAATCAGCGTTAAAAGCTGCGTAAATCAGCATTTTACGTATTCCGAAAACAGGAATATTAACCTGACGGCGGCGGATACGATTTTCAAAAGTACGAAAGGAAAAAATATTGTCGAAACCAGAAAAATCGCTTCCATCACGTCGGCCTGAAAACTGCGTACAGTGGTACTTACATAAACAGTAGAGAAGTAAAGTTAGGGTAAAAACATGCAGTATGTTCTCAACTTGACCTTGACGAATGTATTGACACATCCGCTAAGGTGGTGCACAAACTTCTCGCATGCAATGAAATCATTTAAAGGGGACTGGAAGCTTTTAAAACGTATCGGCCCAAGTCCGTAAATAAAATCGATTCTACAGCTACTGTACCGGCAATAAACGCAAATCTATAAAAGACTGCCGGGATTTATTTTCTCATTTTCAGTCACATCGACACATTTACAATGACAACTGACGAAGATTACATCACTGACTAAATAAGATTTATTTTAAATTGCGAAACTAAACAGTTATGACTCTTTTGAGAATCTTAAAACGAGTAAACGTACTTTTTTTGTAACGATTGTGTGTGTGTGTGTGTGTGTGTGTGTGTGTGTGTGTGTGTGTGTTTTGCGATACCAAAAAGGTGAAAAAATCTTTTACAGATCAACGTTACTCCCTCTTCTACAAACCACCCCGTGGAATCGTCGCCAAGCATTACTTCGCAGGGAGGTGGACTGGCTGTTCGCCTATCCGTCTACAGCGTTGTTTCTTTTTTCTTGATCTTCAGTCATCAACCTCTTCACGACCACTGCGGCGAATCCTGCAATGGCCTCTGAAGTCACCGCTGTCGCAACCAGATTTGCCGGTGTAATGCTGCCTCGCAGATATGTTAGCAGGTAGGTTCATCCTGTCCTTGTCGAATCTCCGACATCGGGAAAATACGTGCTCCGCATCTTCCTCTATTGCTGGAAGACAAAGTGGACAAGTCGAAACGGGAAACGGAACAGGTAAGCTCGGAAGCACCGTGCCAAGTTAGGCCCCACACGTGTGTGTGTGTGTGTGTGTGTGTGTGTGTGTGTGTGTGTGTGTGTGTGTGTGTGTGTGTGTGTGTGTGTGTGTGTGTGTGTGCGTGCGCGCGTGTGTGTGTGTGGGTGTGTGTGTGTGTGTGTGTGTGTGTGTGTGTGTGTGTGTGTGTGTGCGTGAGAGAGAGAGAGAGAGAGAGAGAGGGAGAGAGAAAGAGAGAGAGAGAGGATGCGTGTGTGAGGGCGCGTGTGCGTGAGTGTGTGTGTGTGTTTGTGAGGGTGCTGCTTGTGCGTGTGCGCGTGTGTGTGTGTGTGTGTGTGAGGGCGCATGTGCGTGAGTGTGTGTGTGAGAGAGAGAGAGAGAAAGAGAGAGGATACGTGTGCGTGTGTGTGTTTGAGAGAGGGGGTGCGCGCGCGTGGTGGACCTACAATATCATTACTTCTTAACGGCTCAATTAACTGCAGTGTTTTTCTTTGCTTCAACCCGATGCACAACACAAATTGTACAAGAGAACAAAACCCGACTCTAGAGCGAGCGAGAGAGAGAGAGAGAGAGAGAGAGAGAGAGAGAGAGAGAGAGAGAGATATTACTTTCATTGGGTTTTCGCTTCAAACAACACAGTTCCAGTCAGCTTCGACAGACAAGCTGCAGACCTTTTTTTGTGTCTCATTCATAGCACTCGGTATTTCCAGTTCATTAAAACCATTATGCTTGTAACAATTTGCTGTTCAACATTTCTTACTTTACGATTTGTTGATTAGAATCAACAATTGTGTCTTTTGTTGACAAAACAACGGGAAGTTTTAAAAAAGAACGGAAAATAAAAAGTGACAAACATAACCTAAAAAATAACGTTTTTCAAACGCGGAAGGGATTAATTAAATGCGTGTTATTAACAATGAAAACAATAAACCTTCTTTTTAAAAGAAAATTAAGAACCTAATTAACACGGTTGTTGGGTGAAAGACCTGATATGGTTTTGTATGTAATTAGTATTACGTAAAAATTACTGACCTTGTAGGTTATTAGCATAATAAACATGGTCGGTTAATGGCTTAATATCATACTTTATCGTAACAAATTTACTATTCTACGGGTGAATATCTCTTAATTTAATAATAAAGTACATAACAGAAGAAAAATACACCCCCCCAAAAAACTATTTTGATAATATTTAGTTTCAACAACAGTATAGGTCTAACAGCGTACTTTATTTGTGAAAAAACCAAACGAAAGATAAGAAAAATTACGTGATTCTGGTAAGACTTCGCTTTGCAAATTAAGAACCTAACTAACACGGTTGTTGTGTGAAAGACCTGACATGGTTTTGTATGTAATAGTATTACGTAAAAGTTACTGACCTTGTAGGTTATTAGCATAATAAACATGGTCGGTTAATGGCTTAAAATCATACATTATCGTAACAAATTTACTATTCTACGGGTGAATATCTCTTAATTTAATAATAAAGTACATAACAAAAGAAAAATACACTTCCCCCCCCCAAAAAAAACTATTCTGATAATATTTAGTTTCAACAACAGTATGGGTCTAACAGCGTACTTTATTTGTGAAAAAACCAAACGAAAGATTACGTGATTCTGGTAAGACTTCGCTTTGCGAATCTAAGTTTTCCGTAACGTAACAGAAATACGTTATTTTTAGGCGTATCAAATGTCCCGGCCTAGCATATGGCGAAGGCTTGGCATAACGTCCAGAACGTTGCGCCATGTAGGCCTACGCCCGATGCGTGATTGTATTGCTAAGTTCGAGAGGCGGCCATCTTTAGTAACCGGGCACTATATCTTTACGCGGAAAACATTCGCAGCGCGTGTTGCGCGCTTATCCACCGGCCTGAAATGTTTTCACCATATACGACGAGCCGAACAGCGAAGGACGGACTTGAGAAACAACACTTGTTTGTTAATTGGCGAAAGTCCTCTAAACTGCAAGTTTGTTAACCCCGAAGCTGTTTAATAGGTTAACAGATATTTTGGATTCTGTTAAATTTATTTTTGTTAATAATTCTGCGAGCCATAACATCGGTCCAGCCGTTTAATACTCCGGTAATTAATTTCTAAAAGTGAAATATTCAGTAAATATTTACGTATGAATAAGGCACTAGACAAACACTAGAAACGTACGGTCAAAACAATAAAAAACATATTTCAATAACAAAATATACTGACAAAACTAAAAACATTGAACAAAATTACATGAACACATGAGTGAGTGTTATATGGTTAAAATATATCGACAAAACTAAAAACATTAAACAAAATCACATGAACACATCAGTGAGTGTTATATGATTAAAATATATTGACAAAACTAAAAACATTGAACAAAATCACATGAACACATCAGTGAGTGTTATATGGTTAAAATATATCGACAAAACTAAAAACATTGAACAAAATCACATGAACACATCAGTGAGTGTTATATGGTTAAAATATATCGACAAAACTAAAAACATTAAACAAAATCACATGAACACATCAGTGAGTGTTATATGGTTAAAATATATCGATAAAACTAAAAACATTGAACAAAATCACATGAACACATCAGTGAGTGTTATATGGTTAAAATATATCGACAAAACTAAAAACATTAAACAAAATCACATGAACACATCAGTGAGTGTTATATGGTTAAAATATATCGACAAAACTAAAAACATTGAACAAAATCACATGAACACATCAGTGAGTGTTATATGGTTAAAATATATCGACAAAACTAAAAGCATTGAACAAAATCACATGAACACATCAGTGAGTGTTATATGGTTAAAATATATCGACAAAACTAAAAACATTGAACAAAATCACATGAACAGATCAGTGAGTGTTATATGGTTAAAATATATCGACAAAACTAAAAACATTAAGCAAAATCACGTTAGGAATATTTCCATGTGAAAACATCAGTTTTAAATAATAAAATAGATTAATTAAAAAAATGAAAAAATCACGTAAAGAAAATTTCTTTTTGCAAAACATCACTTTTAAATTATAAACTATACTGACAAAACTAAAAACATTGACCAAAACGAGACGTAAATAAACATTTCGACCTGCAAACAACAGTTTTAGATTGCAAAATATACTGACAAAACTAAAAACATTGAACAAAATTACATAAACTAACACATCAGTATTATACGATTAAAGTATACTAGTAAAACTAGAAACATTAACAAAATCGTGTTGAAGAACATTTCGATATGGAAATTTCAGTTTTAAATTAAAAAACATATCGACAAAACTAAAAACATTGGCAAAATCGTGTTAAAGAGCATTTAGATATGGAAATTTCAGTTTTAAATTACAACATATATCTACAAAACTAAAAACATTGGCAAAATCGTGTTAAAGAGCATTTAGATATGGAAATTTCAGTTTTAAATTACAAAATGTACCGACAAAACTAAAAACATTAAGCAAATCAGTTAAGGAATATTTCGATATACAGACATTAGTTTTAAATAATAAAATATATTCATAAAACAAAAAAACGTTGAAAAAACAACGTGTAAGAAAATTTAAATAAGCAAAACATACTTTTAAATTAAAAACTATATTGACAAAACTAAAAACATTGAACAAAATGATACGTAAAACATTTCAACCTGCAAACATCAGTTTTAAATTACAAACTCGTATAATGACAAAACTTAAAAACATTGAAGAAAACCTCGTAAAAGAACGTTTCGATAAGCAAACGGCAAACATAACATAAAATTTTGACAAGGATAATCAGGTTCGTTACCCAATAGTAAGATACTGACTACATACAAATAAAAACGATGCAGCTATTCAAAATTTCAGAAATAACGCATTTCTGGAAAATCTGGTTTCACAACCGTAATCAGCATTTAGGCCTGAATCTGCGTTAAGTTGGCATTTAAATTTACGAAATTTATTCGGAAATACGAAAATGATTTCCACTATGAAAAATTGTGACTGATTTCCAAAATAAAAAGGTAACATTTTTTTACATTTTTATACGAATGAATAAATTTTGCAGGGTAAAGCTTTGTCTAAGGTATTACAAAAATCAATTTTGTAAGTTTGCATCAAAATGGAACGTAATTGTAAACGATTATACACGCGCGCGCACGCACACACACACACACACACACACACACACACACACACACACACACACACACACACACACACACACACACACACACACACACAAAGGATCTTTTCTGCTAGAGGTTATAATCTGTGCGGATGAAGGCCCCATTCCTTTTAGCTCATTTTCAAATATATTAAAATTGCCCTAACTGTTTTAGACGTTTGTACTTGCGCAGAAAAAACACGCGCGCGCGCGCACACACACACACGCACCAGCAGCTAGATAACACTAATGTATTCCACCGCATACAATGCACCCATGCATGAGGCATACGGCCAGCTAGCCAATTACACTGGCGAGTGGGTTTCCGCTATCAGCTGTTACAATCTCGTGTTCGGATCGGCCTCATGTTAACGACACCCAGCCCGCGTACGCTATGCATCGTGCAACAATGAAAGTATCGTCTTTAACGTACTAATAATAAATGTACACATAATCGGCAGGCAATGAAGTCATTGTCTGCCGTTATCGATAAATTTAAACGAACAACGCATAGTTCTGGGTAATTCGATATCTGTTGCCGCGCGAAGCGATTGTAAATGTTTACGGGTTAATTGTCACATAATCGGTTAATCGCCTGAACAAAGTTTAGTACATCACTGAACCTAGCGCTACTGATAAACACGATTAATCGAAAAATAGTATTTGTGTGTGCGCGCGCACGTGTGTGTGTGTGTGTGTGTGTGTGTGTGCGCGCGCGGTGCGTGTGCGTGTACTTGCATGCGCGTGTGTATGCGCGTGCGCGGTGTGTGTGTGCGCGCGCGCGTGTGTGTAAGCAACACACGACGTTTCGAAAGTATGGATCCCACAACTGTCATTCTCAAGTGTTTGACGTAAAACATTGACTTAGGAAATAGAACAGACATTTTTTTTGCTTTAAAACGAAAAGCACATTGAGGCTATTATCGCCGCCTAAATGTAAGTGCGAGTGTAAAGTGTTAAAGTCGTAAGTGTAGTGTTGTAAGTGTAAGTGTGCGTTAGACTCGGGTACCGCGAGGGACGTCTAAATCCCCTCAATAGGTGCAGCTAGTCTGAACACCCTGGGGGGATTAGAACACAGATATCTACGAATACGTACAAATACTAAAAACACTGTTTTAGAAAAAAAAACGTTAAGACGAAAAGGAACAGTGTCGTTTTTAGAAATTTGCTTCCAGTACGTCAGCGAGACAGTGGTGTCGCGATTATATTACAGTATACCCGCGATAATCCGGCACGTCCCGTAATACGTTTTTTTGTGTTCTTTGAAAAAATTAAGAAAACTTAGAATCGTGCATCAACAACCCCGAGCGTGTGTCAAGGAAACGATAAACAATGAAATTAGTCGTATCCGCAGATCAAAGAAACACTTTTTTTTCTAGTTTCTACAGGAAAACCCAAACATACACCAATTTCTGGGGAGACAGTGCTGAGAAAGTAGATGTGTTTTGATAAAAAAAAATGACGGACAAAGATGACTTTAAAGCCAATGGACAGGTGCCTCGATAAATTTAAGAAACGTTATGGAATCAGTTTTCTGTCTGTTTCTGGTGAAAAACTACCGCGCGACGTTAATGTTGTTGCTCCGTTCATACAGAAGTTTAAAGACACGATAAATAATTTAGGTTTAGTTCGGAATAAAGTTCACAACGCGGACGAAAGCGGTTTATTTTGACGGATGCTTCCACGAAACACTTTTGTTAGTATGTACTGGATACTGTATTGTTCATAGAGAAGTTATAATTGTTTTTTTACGGTAATTTTAATTCAGTTCGTTTGATGTTTTCTCTGAATAATAATTAAATTTTTAACCAAGTTATTATTTTATTATTATTTTTTTATTTTATTTTATTAAGGCGAAAAGCACATATCGCTTCCCTACGTGTAAGTGTGAGTGTAAAGTGTTAAAGTCGTAAGTGTAGTGTTGTAAGTGTAACTGTGTGTTAGACTCGGGTACCGCGAGGGACGTCTACATACTCTCAATAGGTGCAGCAGCTAGTCTGCATCCCCTGCAAGGTATATATATATATATATATATATATATATATATATATATATATATATATATATATATATATATTATTATTATTATTATTATTATTATCTGCGTATAGACCTTGTTGAATCACGCAAAGCACTCGGACTCATGTCTTGTTCCTTCTAATCCTCCACACCTCCCTCATCCTGTCCCCATGGATCCTCTTCCGCTCCTCCGTCCATTTTACCCCTGCTCTCTTTGGGATTTCATTCTCTGGGACCTTCCAACCGAGCATCTTTCTCCTGTATGCGTTCCTGTCTTCAACGTCTGTTTTTGCGTCATTTATATATATATATATATATATATATATATATATATATATATATATTTTGTTATTTTAAGGCAAAAAGCACATTAAGGCTATTATCGCCTCCCTAAATGTAAGTGTGAGTGTGAAGTGTTAAAGTCGTTAATGTACTGATGTAAGTATAACTGTGTGTTAGACTCGGGTACCGCGAAGGACGTCTAAATCCTCTCAACAGGTGCAGCTAGTCCGCACCCCGCTGCGATAGTACGTAATGTACGTAGAGAAAGAAGTTTTATTGTTTTCCACGGAGTAAAACCATTTTATCGTAATTTCGGGAGTTATTCAGTTTGTTTTGCTGTTTTTCCAACAGTAAATCCCTTTAAAAGTCAGTTATTGCAATAAAAGTGTTTTTATTGTATTGTAATTGCAAATTTCTCAATTTACGTACTGATTTACTGTCGTTTTTCTTTTTTCGAAATAATCCGTCGCTTCCGGTAATACGGCAATAGCGGATAACAGCGAGTCTACTGTATATCGAGATGGGAAGTGATTTGCAACCTGTGGTTCAGTCACTGATATTTAAAAATGCGTTTCATCTAACTGGAATAACAGTTCTTAAGTGTGATTTCACTGGCCGATTCGTTGCACTAATCTATCGACAACAAGGAAAACTAAATAACGTCACAGTTAGTGTGACTGTGATTTGACTAATTCAGGTTTCAATTCACATTTTGAGTTGTGCGGTCGTGATCACGTGATCCACAGCCTGCACTCACCTGTCTTGTTTTGCCATTATTTCTTTAGTTTCTGTTAACATATATTTTATCTAGGCTACTAATTACTTATTATAATTAAAGTAGGTCCTAAATTTAATGTATACCAATAACAGTTCTTAAGTGTGATTTCACTGGCCGATTGGTTGCACTAATCTATCGGCAACAAGGAAAACTAAATAACGTCACAGTTAGTGTGACTGTGATTTGACTAATTCAAGTTTCAATTCACATTTTGAGTTGTGCAGTCGTGATCACGTGATCCACAGCCTGCACTCACCTGACTTGTTGTTTTGACATTATTTCTTTAGTTTCTGTTAACATATATTTTATCTAGGCTACTAATTACTTATTATAATTATAGTAGGTAATAATTTTATTTATAACAGCGAGTGACAGATCTAACACAAGGGGTGGAGACAGGAGAATAGAAGTATGCTATGGAATATTATTTTCCCCTTAAATAAAATAGCCTCCTCGGTGGCCTGGTTGATAGCGTACTGAGCTTTCACCCCGAGGGCCCGGGTTCGATTCCCGGCCAGGGCTTGGCATTTTCATACTCTATAAATCATCCCATCATCTGCATTAGCCCAAGTGTGCACAATAGTCGGACGTTAAAAAAAAAAAAAAAAAAATCCCCCTTAAATAATGAAACGTTTTTATGGCCATATTAGTAGGATGAACAGCAGTAGACTTACTAGGCGGATCTTTACTTTATTCAGAGATCGGAAAACGAAGAGTAATTGGTTCAGGCGGGTCCAGGAAGACTTAACTGAGCTGGCGATATCGGATGAGATGATTGACGATGTACTTAAGCTGCGAAAACTTTTACATAATGAAAACCTAAGGTTCCAAGAAAAACCAACATCTAAAAGGGGCGGGGCAGTCTCGGATGAAAGAAGGAAGGCAGCCTCGGATAGAATGAAGCAGTATTGGATACAGCGGAAGGCAGCTAACGCACATCAAAGTAATTGATTTGGCGTACCCCAAAGTGGGTGATCCGGATGAAAGAAGAATGAAACGTTTAAAATTCTGTTAAAAAAAAATAATCATGCTCTTTAAGGTAAACACTGTTTATATTTAACCTATTGTGTATAATTTTATATTTCTGTATTTCGCAATAAGTTTGAATACCACTCGCTTTAAAAGCTTCAATTCTGGTTGAATTTTTAATTTACAGTCTAAATATTTATTCGGACAAAAATCATTACATGATTAGGTAATATTAAATTTTATGTTTTGCACGTAAAGTGTGATTCATTTAGTCGCATTTCACTTCTACAGTTAGCAGCTACTACCTACAGCTACTGGAGCGATAGAGCGATAACCGTTAATCACAATCACAGGTTAAAATCACAGCGTTTCCGTAGCAGTAATCACAGTTCGTAATGTGAAAGCAAAATCACTGTTAGTCACATCACTAACTGTACAGTAATCTATAGTTGTCGAATCGTTCGGATCAACAGCCTGGCCATACACGTATTGTAATATTTAATTAGGTACTACGCATGCGCCCAGCGCCTACCTTTCCCGCCAGTGTTCAAGGACATTCTCTTAGAAACAACCTCATCAAACCTGCCACCTACGACTCCACTACGATCGCGTTTACGCTTACCAATAAATCAAACACTACGCAACTCACCCGCTGACGTGATAGAAGCGAATTTCCAAAAAATATTTCTCTTTGTTACCGTTTACGAAAATCTGATTTCACCGTCATAAGTATTAAAATTTTCATATAAAACTATTTTACACTTTAAAATTGCACTGAAAATACGAAAACAAAAACCTGACCTCTGTCGAAAATATTTCTTAATTTCAAAGGATCTTGAAAAAAATGTAAGTACATTTTTAAAGATTTTAAATGGCCGCCATTTCGAAACTGTTGAACGAATTTTGCTGGTTAACGAACTTGTCCAACATATAATTGTAATAAATTTTTGTGCCAAGTTTTATCGGACCAAAATTGCGAACTTAAACGTACTAAAACACACAAGCGCGCGCACGCACACACACACACACACACACACACACACACACACACACACTCACTCACTCACACACACACACACACACACACACACACACACACACACACACACACACACACACACACACACACACACACACACACACACACACTTTAACGAACCCCTGAAAAAGTGATCTAGAGATCAGGACCCATGTTTTCTGGGTCCCGGGTCTGGGTCTTATAACTATGGAAGCTCCAATGGCTCATTTTCCCAAAGATAATTCACTAATAAAAAAAGGATTTTTGAACTCTCTTCCACAAGCAAAAGTCTCAACTCTTAAACACTGAACCATGAATGCATTTAAAAACTAACAGTTCACTAGTAGATTTAAAACCACTTCTAGGATATACATATTATTCGTTCAAACGCGCGCACACACACATTGACACACACACACACTCTCGCGCGCACTCACTCTCTCTCTCTCTCTCTCTCTCACACACACACACACACACACACACACACACACACACACACACACACACAAACACACAAGCACACAGTGACACACACAGTCGCGCGCGCACTCTCTCTCACACACACACACACGCGCGCGCACACACACACTCACACACTTTCTCTTTCTCTCACTCTCTGACACACACACACACGCACGCACACAGTGACACAAACAGTCGCGCGCGCACTCTCACACACACGCGCGCGCGCACTCTCACACACACGCGCGCGCGCACTCTCTCACACACGCGCGCGCGCACTCTCACACACGCCCGCGCCCTCTCTCACACACATGCGCGCGCACACACACACACTTTCTCTTTCTCTCACTCTCTGATACTCTCTCTCTCTCTCACACACACACACACACACACACACACACACGCATACACACACACACACACACACACACACACACACACACACACACACACAAGCACACAGTGACACACACAGTCGCGCTCGCACTCTCTCACACACACGCGCGAGCGCACACACACACACTCACACACTTTCTCTTTCTCTCACTCTCTGATACTCTCTCTGTCTCTCTCTCTCTCTCTCACACACACACACACACACACACACACACACACACACACACACACACACACACACACACACACACACACGAAATGTATATATACATTTTAACGACCTTTCAAAAAGTGATCGAGGTGAGGACGCACATTTCAAGGTCACGCGTCCTGGTCTTAGCACGATGGCCGCTCGAGCAGCTCGACACTTTATATTGCCATTCGCATACAACATACTGCGTATAGCCTACTTGTACTGTACAACATTTCGTATCTGTGTCAGTCCTGTGGTAAATGACTTAACTCTGTGTAAAACACTGGATTTCACTTGCTTTGCGTCTCTCCACTCGTACTACGCTACTTTTCACCGTGAAAGGGCGTCACGGCCCTTCATTAAGAAATTATTCAAAACTACTTGTGCATGCTTCTTTGAAAGGCGCGTGACCCGACCTTTGAGAGCTCCGCGTTGGGCTTCAGTTATTCAAGTCTCTTCTTTATGCATGTCTCTCTCCTTCTAGTATTTTTTTCTTTTTACGTACAATTCATTTCATACAGAGACTGGCATAACCAAATGCAGCACTGCAAGATACAATAGCGTGCAGATGTTTTGAAACAATACGAACAGAAATGAGAAGATGGAAAATACATTTTTTTTACAGTCAGTAAGCAGAACCACGAACACTTACAAATTCTCGCGCGAGTCCGTCTGTCTTTCTGTCGTTAAATCACTCGTACACGATGTGACTAGTCATTACTGCGAAGTCACTGACGGATTAATGCAATTTTGTTGGAGGGGTGCGGTTAGTTGGATAATTCAACTTACAAGAGGGCCTCCTTGAGGGGGGGGATAAAATTTTTGAATTTTTATTTTTATTTTTTTTAAGGCGAAAAGCACAATGAGGTTATTATCGCCTCCCTAAATGTAAGTGTGAGTGTAAAGTGTCTGGAGTAGGGGTTACCATGATCAAGAAAATTTTTAAAATAACACCTTTCAAAAACTAGCACTGTTAACCTGTTTTGAGATTTAAAACAGGTATAAAATAAGCGAAAAAAATTATTCCCTTTTAGACACAAAAAAATTATTTTTTTTAGATTTCCATTTTACAATTCTCAGCCTATTATTATTTACAACGCCACTCATTTTGAATCGAAAGTTGTACTAAAGAAAAAACACTTCTTCTTTACCCTCTTCTCAATATTCCTATCCTTAATTATATATATATATATATATATATATATATATATATATATATATATATATATATAAGGAATATCCTTGGTCCGAGATTAACAGAAGATGGATACAGGTTGCACTCCCGGAAGACTACAGAGAAGATATCGAACCTGGAAGCAGATATCAGAAGAAGGAGGCTTCGGTTTTATGGACACATCAGCAGACTCCCAACAACGAGACTTGCCAACAGAATCCTTAAGTATATACAAGGTGTCAAATCAACAACGTCGTGGATCGCACAAGTCAGAATAGACCTACATGACGCAGGAATAGACTCAACAGATGTTGAAGACAGGCACGCATACAGGGGAAAGATGCTCGGTTGGAAAGTCCCAGAGAATGAAATCCCAAAGAGAGCAGGGGTAAAATGGACGGAGGATTGGAAGAGGATCCATGGGGACAGTGAGGGAGGTGTGGAGGATTAGAAGGAACAAGACATGAGTCGGAGTGCTTTGCGTGATCCAATAGGGTCTATGCGCAAATAATAATAATAATAATAATTATATATATATATATATATATATATATATATATATATATATATATATATATACAGCCGCATTTATTCCCGTTGCTTTACTCTTACCGTTAAACGTTGATCCCTCTACCTCGTTAGTTTAGATCCAGAAAGATCATTCCGCTGTTGCAGTCAACACAGAAGAGAGAACCAACATAAAATACCTAATTGATTAACCCTGTTCTCACCCTCAGTACAATTACAAAGTGCACAAACGTACATATGTGCATACGGACAAAGTTGAGATCGGGATAATGTGACGGCTTTCGAATCCCTCGGAGGCTTTAGATCTTGTTCCCCGAAACTGCGCATATACTTTCATTTTATGGATATCTTTTACATTTTTTATTTTCTTTTGCCTCGGGAGGGGCGACCGCCCCTCTTTAATATGTCCTTGGCAGAAGTTTTTTTTATGTATCTGTAACTTCCCGAATCCGGAAAAAATGAAGTTTTTTATCGTGTCAAAAACCTCTTAAACGCCAACGAAAAACAAACTCTCAAAAACCGACAATAAAGATTTCGATAAAATTTAACTCAAATGTAACCAACATTCACCCAAACAGCACTAATGGATAACGAACTTGTACTGTAAATATAGGACAAGTAATATATTTGTCCTAGTAATATATAACTTGTACTGTATTGTCCAAGTAATACAACCGGTTCTGAAAATAAGGCATTCAGCAGAACGGTAGATTTTCCTACACCCTCTATTGGATTTTTAAAAAAATTTATTTTAAGGCGAAAAGCACATTGAGAGTATTATCGCCTCCCTAAATGTAAGTGTGAGTGTAAAGTGTTAAAGTGGTAAGTGTGAGTGTGTGTTAGACTCGGGTGCCGCGAGGAACGTCTAAATCCTCTCAATAGGTGCAGCTAGTCTGCACCCCTCATGCGGGGCCCTCTATTGGAGGACCAATCTGGTAATACATATATTAATTTTGAACAGTCAAAATTCCATATACATAACTGGGAAAATGTCCTGGATGTCCTTGCGTACTGTACAGTAGCCTGTTTGGTGACTGCAGTCAGGAAGGTCACTGTCACTAAACTACAGATTTTGACTCTACCACTCTGACAGACCGTAAAGTTATAGAAATACCGAACTGATGGTCGGATTTAATGGAAAGTCTTGCTCCTCTGTAGTGGAAACTAGAGACAGCGGTTCCGGAAAATTTCCAAAAAAGCACTAACTTTTCACTATTCACTGTCGGACTAGTTGAGAAGTGAGCTAGGCGGTCAGTACAGGTAGGCACTTAAACCGACCTGACTGGTTTAAACAGATGTTTCTTTAAGAAACAATTAAGTTATTTTACGTAACAGAACTCGAAAGAAATATATTTCGGTCGTACGATGACCTTTAATAAAGAACCCCTAAGGGGATGCAGACTAGTTGCACCTATTGAGGATTTAGACGTCCCTCGCGGTACCCGAGTCTAACACGCACGTACACTAACACTACACTTACGACTTTAACACTTTACTCTCACACATTTAGGAAGGAGAAAATAGTCTCAATGTGTTTTTCGCCTTAAAATAAATAAATAAAAAAAAAATTAATAAAGAATTTTCGGTTTGAAAGTTGATACAGTAACGCAAAGTTATTATTTCCTATGTTTTATCACCTTTATAAATGCTACAGCTGAACAAAATAATAATAACATCACGCTCTAACCAATCCATATTTCCAATCGTCTCGTTTCCGTATACAGCAACGCATGCAAACAGAAATAGTGTACAAAATAATATCAACTTCAATAAAACCTTCTACGGGGAGCATAAATAATTCGCCCAGCAGCCTCGGGGACTGAAAGCAGCGTCCCGGCACGTGATGCAGTGCGCTCCCCGGAGATTTCTTACAACTTCTGTGCGGATTGGAGATGACATGTCTTGCACACCGATACGAGTAAAGTATGAAAGTAAATATGCAACGTACATACTGTATTACACGACTTGAAACTTAAAATTATTTTAAAGGTACGTCCTAAAAAAAAAAGAGAAGACAGTATCTCCGTGCCAGCTGTCTCGATTACGTGATAGAAGCGAATTTTCGAGTACACTTTTTGAAATTCCGATTTTCCCATCGTAATTAGCACTGCAATTTAAACTTTCGCATTACACTGAAAATACAAAAACCAACCCTGACCGCCGTCAAAACGTTACTCAAATTCCACGGATTTTTAAACTTTGGACTAAAAAAAACTTACGAATTTCCGAAATGACCGCCATTTTGAAATTGTCCAACATATTTCGCCGGTTAACGGAATTGTCGTAGCTATTGCCGTAATCGATTTTTGTACCCGGTTTGAATCGATTTGTACCAAAATTTGCGACCGCGAACGTGCCAACAGTTCAACTATTATTGTCCACAGACAGTATCGATTATAGTTTCCAACGATACTCCACACTGGATAGTTTACCCTAAGACTTTATCAATATTCTTAAACAATTTGTGTGGACAACCTCTACATTTTCACCAAGTCGAGCCGTTATAAAAACCATTTTCACCAAATTTTATATCTTCTACGAATAAGAGACGCATAACCGCTAGACAGGTAATATATCCTCGGCGCTGCCAACCTACCCTTAAAAATATATTTACAATAAAATGATATAATTTTACAATGATATGAATAAAATGATACAATAAAATGATATGATTTTATAATGGTTTTTTTACATACAAAAACCACTAAAAAAGCTTCAAGTGGGAGAACAATACATTGAGATAGTGAAAGAATTCAAATATCTTGGGGAATGGATCAGCTGGAATGCTCTAGAGAAAAAAGCTATGGAATCTAGGAGAAATAAAGTTGAATTAGCCTTCCAACTTACCAAGCACACATACAACAAGAAGTCCCTCTCCTGGAATACAAAGATAAGGCATTATCATACGGTAATTAAACCAGAAGCCTTATATGCAGCTGAAACATTATCTCTCACAACCCAGGGCCCACTTGAAAGGCTGGAGATCAAAGAAAGAAAGATATTACGAAAAATCTTAGGCCCCAAATTCCATAACAACCAAATACTCCACATCAGGAATGAAACTCTTTACCAAAAAACTGAAACACTATCAGACACAATAAGAAAAAGGAGAATTGATTTTTGTTCACATCCTCCGAATGGACAAAAATAGACTAACCAAGGACAAGAAGCAGCGGTTCCAAGGCAAAGTCAAATCCAAGCGAACGATCCAAATCTCTGACGAAGAAAGAAAAGCAAGATCACAACGTATGAAGCAATACTCGGCTACAAGGAAGGCACAGAACATTGAGAAGTGATTGATTTGGTGTACACCAAAGTTGGGTGAAACAAATAAAGAGAGATGTAATTTTTAATTTTTATAAAGCAGAAAATTGAAAAAAAATCTTTTAAAATTAAATACCTCCCGCCTGAATCTATTACCCAGCAAGATTTAACGACGTTCCTTGGACAATTTCCAATTATCGATTCGGAATTTGTGTTTATAACAGATACTCCTTTTTACCCGTCCTTTGCCAAGACCGTTATTGAAAATATATAATTGTTCGAACAATTTTAAATTACGTGAAATTCAAATAACGATGCGGGCTGAACAGAAACCATCGTTTATTGGAGTATCGCCTCTACTGTCACAATGTTATGTAATGATTGTTCGCGTTGATTTATGTGTTGCGTGGTGTCCAATACGCGAAACTGAAATGAAAAACGTTTCCAACACGCGTTCACGCAAAAATTAATTTTATTTTTGGTAACGGAAAATTGCGCATACGATTTGATTTAAAACAATATTTCAGATGTGCTTTTTAGAACTGTTACTTAAGTACTTTTACATTCATTTATGTAAATAGAAACAATACACTACTTTTCTCGAAACGTGTATCAACTTCCGTTTTCAAATGTCTGACTTAAAGCATATAACTTAGCAACACAACAATTAAGATTTCTGTGATCGGAGAACCGCAAGTCGCACAGAAAACGGACTTGTATCAAAACGCACAGAAAAAGTGCAACATGTATCAAAATAAAGATGTGTACAGGTCAAAAGAAAACACTCGTGTGCAGGTCAAAAGAAAACTCTCTTCAATAATATCGTAATTTTTTTTCTTTACTTACGGTTGCCTTATCACTTACCATTGAGGTATAACTTACCAGCTTTTGGTGTTCTTAGTTTTTAGTACTGTAACATAGCTATGTAGTCTTACGTTCTAGTTGCTACGTTAATGCTTTAAGTCAGACACTTGAGAACGATAGCTGATCCGTACTTTTAAAACCCTGTACAATTTCTATATACACAAATAACTGCAAATGTGCGAGTGAATATTAATAACATTTTAACAGATTTCGATTATGAAATCGGTTTTTTCAAATACAGTACAACGTAAAAAAGTACCGTAACCTTATGTTGGGTAAGTACTCTTCTCGTAATAAAAACGTTACTTCATTCTTGAGTTAGGTTACAAAAAACTTTTGAAAGTGGGCTCCATTATGCGATTCACACAACTGAATAAGAGAGAGAAAAGCTCGTTGATTAGATTTGACCAGACAAAGCGTGGTTTCATCTTTATGGATACGTAAATTCACAGAAACGAGTGCCCCCGTGCAATGTCACGTAGTCGAATCTTCATAACATTTTCCGTGACACAATAAACAGTGAACGCTGCATTCAGGTTGTGCAACAGTTCGCGAATACCTTCCCTGCAGACCCGCTGCAGTTCAACACCATGACGTTCATGGGAACAAGTGGACGGTGGCCTCCTCGGTCCCCTGATTTATCGCTACCTGTCTTCTTCTTAAGGACGCTGCTTACAAGACCCATCCTCACACCATTCCCGAATTGCAAGGCCAAATCAAACGTGTTGCTGCATTTAAACATTTTTTTTTTTAACGTCCGATTATTGTGCACACTTGGGCTAATGCAGACGATGGGTTGATTTATAGCGTATAAAAATACCAAGCCCTGGCCGGGAATCGAACCCGGGTCCTCGGGGTGAAAGCCCAGTACGCTATCAACTAGGCCACCGAGGCGGCTACGTGTTGCTTCAATTTCTCAACGTTACAGTTATATGAATCCCATAATGCAGCCCATTTTCAACAATTTTCGTAACTAACTCGTACAATAAAGTAACTTTTTTCCCATAAGGTTGCGATACTATACGAACACGCTGTATAAACCTAAACAGGAAAATAAAAGCATTTCCATTGATTTAAAATGGAAACATTGAAATGGTTGACTTACGATAACGCTTGCAGATTAAATTGAAGCTTATGCGCCAACAGAACAAGGTAATAACTAGGAACTAGATCGATATAAGTTTGTCGAAAACAACATAGCGGTGAAGAGGGCACGGAATTTGCTAAATTACGTCTACCTTTCTTTAATATAATACCAAGCGGTTTTAATGAAACCTACTGAGCTAAACAAAGTATTTTTAATATCACGAAATATGTTCATGAGATTTTATTAAAATAAAAAACAAACTGCGACAAGGGTACTTTACTACCGTGCAGTAAATGTTTCTTTATTTCGAATTTGCTACACCGACTTGCTTTAAAGCCGTTACGTTATACCAGTTGGAGTAATGAAGTGAACTTCATGTTTACTGAAATGTTGAGAAATACACAGGATTTTTCCATTAGAAAATGAGCTATTTGAGCGGCTGCCACGGTAGAAGACAGAAACGAACGTCGATCATGTATGTAAGCACGTTCACGTTCGCCATTTTGGTTTGATTTTATTTTTTAAAAAACTATATTAACCTTGGTTAAGTTCGATGTAAATTTAAAAAAAAACATTTTTCTGGAAATATAATCAGCGTTACAATTTAGCCTATATAAATCGCGTTCTGAATTTTCAAAATCGGTAGTAATTAATTGAATTAAATACGACGTCGGTCAGGGTTCATTTTGTACGCAATCTCAACGTAATCTAACAATCCAAACGCTGATTATGGTTGTGAAATCAGATTATCAAAAAATATTTAAAAAAATAATTCGCTTTTATCACGTCAGCGAGACAGTTGCGTGCCGCGATTTATTACACCCCCCTCGTCCAACACCTTTAAACTGTTGAACGGATTTTTTTGGGAAACGAAACCGTCCCAGCTATCAGCCTACGAAAAACGATTTTTGAATCAAAACTAACGAAAATTATATCTAAATTTTAAAATACCTCTAAAGTGACTCAGGATCGTAGCACACACTTCACAACACAAATACACGATTTTATCACAAATAAAACGCACAACGTTAAGATTTCCTTCGGCCAAACACGACAGTACAGTGTTGTAAAGTGTATTTTCAATGTTTTGATAACATGACCATATGTAATACGACCTGAAGATAAAACAGTAAAGTTTCGAAACCGCGTAACCTTTCCGAGGTAGGTTAAAAGACCACTAGACGGAAGGAAATAGATGTTATTATTGCAACACAATCACCGGACCACATATTTAAATAATTATGATCACGACAAATTTTTCCGTCTAGTGGTCTATTTACTCACCTCGTAAAAACTGCTGCGGTTTCGAATCCTTACTGTTTCATCTTCAGTAATACAAAATGTCAAATCCCTCTGTCGAGGCCGAAATAAAGTTAAACAAAACATTGAAAACACACGTCACAAGCATTAAACAAAATTACACGATTAAAATGCACACGATAAAATTTGGTTTGGCCAAACGATACGTGCAACTCGTACGTCGTTACATTCCGGACCGCAATTTATCGTGTGTATTTTAATCGTGTAATTGTGTTTAGTGATTGCGGCGTGTTTTCAATGTTTCCTTTAACTTCGTGACGACCTCGACAGAGGGATTTGACCATTTTTATTACGGCCTGAAGATGAAACAGTAAAAGTTTCGAAACCGCGTTAGCCTTTCCGAGGTGAGTTAAAAGACCACTAGACGGAAGAAAATATGTTTGATTTTCCTAACCCGGCTAATAGCATTGACGCTTTGAAACAGTAAATAAAACGTCTATTGTATAGTCTTTATAAATATCCGCACAATAGTTCTACAAGCGGAACTAATGTTCTACAAACGAATAAACGTCACCGCAATTTGTTCACATTTAACCCTTGCTCGATTCTATAATCGACTGGAAAAAAACGACTCGATATAATTTGACGCGTGTCGCGCTTGTTCTATTCGCTGTCGGTTTCGTTAACGAATCACTCGCTCCGCTCTCTAATATTTCCTAAACGAACTGATTAATTAATAAACAGACCAACCACCAGCTACTTCGCCGACAAAGGGGTGACACCAGGGTTACCGACGCCACGCGGGGTAGGAGCGAGTTATTGAAATAATATTAACGCCACGACTACCCACCAGGCGGCAGCACCACTGAGTTTTGTGTTAGTTATTTAAAAAATAAATACTAACTATTAGTGCGCGTTACAATTGTCGCGGTCGCAGCTGACGTGATAGAAGCGAATATCCGAAAGTATTTCTCTTCATCCTACACTTTTTGAAATTCTGATTCTACCACCATAATCTATGCATTACAATCTGCATATATCAGCATTTTAAACTTTCAAATTATACTGAAAATACGAAAATAAACCCTGACCGCCGTCAACAAATTTACAAATTTCGACGGATTTTAAATATTCAAAATGTTAGTTTTAATAATTAAAATTAACCTATATTCTTCCATTTATCGTCTTTTATCTCACCTCGTGAAGGTCGCCGCGGTTTCGAAACTGTACTGTTTCATCTTCAGGCCGTAATACAAATGGTCAAATCCCACGTCGAGTCGTCACAAAGTTAACAAAACAATTGAAACATTCGCCACAATGGTAAACACAGTCACGCGATTTTTATTAAAACGCGCAACGGTAATGTCTGGTTTGGCCTAGCACTACCGACCTCGGCAGAGGCATCTGACGTTTCGAAACTGCGACATCCTTTACGGGGCGAGTAACAAGACCATAAACGGAAGAACATAATCCTAATTATTTAAATATGTGGTCCGGTGGTTGTGTTGCAGTGATGCTAGTTTTAACGCTGATTACGGCGGTGAAATCGAAATTTCAAAAATGTTCAAGACAAAAAAAGTTACGGATTTAAAAAAAAGCTAAAACGGCCGCCATTTTAAGACTGTTTAACGAATGTCGTTCTACGCTATTAACTATAATCGATTTTCATGCCAAGTCTGAATGAAATCGAACCAAAATTGCGGAAAAAAGCGTGATAACACGCGCACACACGCACGCTCGCGCACACACGCACGCACGCTCGCGCACATACAAACACACACTGACACACACACTCGCGCGCGTGCGCGCACACACAAACACACACTGACACACTCGCGCGCGCACTCACCTCTCTCTCTCTCTCTATCTCTCTCTCACACACACACACACACACACACACACACACACACACACACACACACACACACACACACACACATACTCGCGCGCTCACTCACTCTCTTTCTCTTTCTCTCTCACACACACACTCTCTCTCTCTCTCACACACACACACACACTCGCGCGCACTCACTCTCTTTCACACACACACACACACACACACACACACACACACACACACACACACACTGACACACTCGCGCGCGCACTCACTCTCTTTCACACATACACACACACACACTGACACACTCGCGCGCGCACTCACTCTCTTTCTCTCTCTCACACACACACTCGCGCGCGCGCACTCACTCTCTTTCTCTCTCTCACACACACACACACACTCGCGCGCACTCACTCTCTTTCAAACACACACGCGCGCGCGCTCGCGCGCACACACACACACACACACACACACACACACACACACACACACACAACCCGCTCTACTGTTCCGAGCGCATACTACACGGAAGTCAGCTGATTCGTGCTTGTTAATAAGTTACATCAGTTTATATATTTGTTGTAAATCACTGCGAACACCAGTATACAAGTACATAAGATTACAGCGTTTTAGGTGTAAAACACTCAAGTACACGTTTCAAAGGTCGACACTAATTCGTGCACAAGGACAAGCAACAAGGCGCCTGTGTCTATTCTTTAAAAACATCTTGACCATATTATCGTTCAGCCTAAACTGATCAAATTGCTTCTGGATGTCCGTTATCTATTGAAAACACCAGGCCAACACTTATGCACATAGTATAATCGGTTCAAATGGACGATCAGCTGATTTCATTGAACAGCTGATTGGCTATAATAAGTTTGTGGTTATGTTGTTACAAAACTATCAGTATGAACAATAATTATTATAAACGTTTATATTAATGTCGAATGTATTACAAACGGTCACAACGTGAGCGTGCTTCAATTAGGAAGAAATACACAAACCATAACAACACAATGTTTTCATATAATCGTACCGTTATCGAAAACGAGGAAGAAAAAGAGACAGAAATATAGACGAAATTCGTTTGCTCGTTTCCGTTCCAAATTTCCGTTACATTCTTCCGTTCGGCAGACTTTAAACCGTTCTCGCCAAAGATAACCTTAAAAGCTTCGTTTCAAAAAAAAGCGCAAGACATAAAAATTATTGTTGTTTTTACTTCAAAACTTCCTAACTGATTTTAGAAGATAAAACTGGTTGGAATTCCAGTCTGTCGATGAACCCTGAATCTGAATGTGAAATTAACGTTCCAGACCGAAATGCGTCCCAGATTTGAGGGGATAAAACTTGATTCCACAGGAAAAGCGAATACAGAAAAGTGGTGTTGCCCCTTTGATCGACTCCGCAATTGGCCGTACGCCATCCAATCTGCTTCTCTGTTTAGCTTACAGCAAAGTGCACCTGCCAAACGTCTTGCACGGATTAATTTTAGAAAAATTGCTTCAGTCTCGGTTATAACATAACTCCGAGCTTGGGTTTCGTAGTACGGGGTCGTCCAAGGTTCACGGCATTATTTAATAGCGGCTTTCTTGCTGACGTGATGGAAGCGAATTTATTTCTTCTTATCTCACCCTTTTTGAAATTCTGATTTCACCATAAGACGGAATTTTATAAAACGCCCTCCGTGTGCCTGAAGGCGGGGCAAAGGCGCAAGGGTGGCACACGTCAACGCAGACAGGGTTGTAACGGGGCCAGTGTTTGCATAAAAAGCATTTACGTGGAGTCGTTAAGTTTTAATTGGTTCGGTAGTTTTATTTCCAACCCTTGTTAAGAAAACAATTTGTTTACAGAATTGCGGTCCTCGTAAAATTGGGCCCGAGTGACAGCCGCGTTAAAAGCACTACAAGACTTCTAGGGTCACTAAACCTACATTTTGTTTTTGTTTAGGAGTTGTGTTTAAACGTTTTCTTTCCCCCAACGAAAATCCTTAGGCCTAATGGTTATTTTAGTGAAATCGCCGTGTATTACTTTTAAAAAAAGGGCAATTAAATTTTTTTAAGGATGCAAAGGAGACGTAAAAGTATTTAACAATAATATACTCAAGCACATAAAAAAAATTAAAAAAGTAACAAAATTAACACAATACATTTGTTTTATTATTCTATATATAATTCGGTCTACAACGTTCTACGACGTCTTCCGATCTCCAACCTCCACCGATCGCGGTCCCACCACAGGTCTTCTGTTAGATCTCTTTTTTTATTTCCTTTTCGACTCCCTCTCTCCAGCTCAGTCTCGGCCTTCCTCGTTTTCTTCTTCCAGGTGTTCGCCATTGCATGATTTTTTTGGGAATTCGCTCATCCGGCATTCTTTGTACATGCCCGTACCAAACCAGTTGCTTTGTTCTTATATCTTCTACAATTGTATGC
Organism: Callitettix versicolor; assembly: GCA_022606455.1. Lineage (NCBI taxonomy): Eukaryota > Metazoa > Arthropoda > Insecta > Hemiptera > Cercopidae > Callitettix > Callitettix versicolor. The sequence continues at coordinate 89,502,175 of CM040183.1, read as the reverse complement.
CTTACGTCCATTATCCTTCGTATACTTTCATTTCTCACTCTCTCTTTTCTTGATCTTCCTGCCACTCTTCTCCAAAAGTCCATCTCAGTAGCCAACAGCATTCTGTCTGTTCTGCTCTTAATTGGCCTTACCTCACTACCATATGTTATAATGCTTTTTACAATTGTGTCATAAATTCTTTTTTTATTCTCTTTTGAAATGTTTTGATCCCACAACACCCCGTTCAGCATAGATACAGCTCTCCTTCCAAATACTATTCGTTCTTTAATTCCTTCATCTAATGTACCATCTTGTGACATTTTAAGTCCTAAGTACGTATAATTTTGAGAATGCTGTATCCTCCGTCCATCTTCTAAAATTATGTCATGCTGCCGTCCACCAATGCACATGCACTCCGTTTTCCCCAGATTCACTTCAAGTCCCCACTTACTGTATTCCTTTATTAATTTGCGATTGTTTTATTATTTTAAGGCGAAAAGCACATTGAGGCTATTATCGCTTCCCTAAATGTAAGTGTGAGTGTAAAGTGTCATTATAAGTGTAGTGTTACAAGTGTTGTAACGCTAAAATTTCGTGCAAACGCCGGACAATATTCTCGAGCGTAAGGAAGTTTTAGGTGCTCAATATTCTCGAGCGTAAGGAAGTTTTTAGGTGCTCAATATTCTCGAGCGTAAGGAAGTTTTTAGGTGCTCAATATTCTCGAGCGTAAGGAAGTTTTTAGGTGCTCAATATTCTCGAGCGTAAGGAAGTTTTTAGGTGCTCAATATTCTCGAGCGTAAGGAAGTTTTTAGGTGCTCAATATTCTCGAGCGTAAGGAAGTTTTTAGGTGCTCAATATTCTCGAGCGTAAGGAAGTTTTAGGTGCTCAATATTCTCGAGCGTAAGGAAGTTTTAGGTGCTCAATATTCTCGAGCGTAAGGAAGTTTTTAGGTGCTCAATATTCTCGAGCGTAAGGAAGTTTTTAGGTGCTCAATATTCTCGAGCGTAAGGAAGTTTTAGGTTTCCAGGTGGTTGCTATTCTCGAGCTCTCGGAATCCTACATACTCCAAGGATTCGGAATGCCCAATTTCTACGCTATTCTCGAGCTCTCGGAATCCTAACACGCCAAGGATTCGGAATGCCCAATTTCTAAGATTTATAACTGCTGCTATAAGTTAAGGCTCACCTCGATATACGCTACCTGTTTCCTGCCGGTATGCGTTTTTCTATACTGCACGGTCGGCGAAAGACTGCCCGTTATCGTGGGCGGTCGGCGGAAGACTCCCCAAGTTATCGAATGGTCGGCGGTCGACGAACGAGTGCCCCTTGGTAGCCACAGCGGCCTCCTTTTATACTGTTGAGCGCCGCGCATGCGCAGAAACCCGTTCTTAGTCAGTCGGGTCCCAGAGCTCGGATCGAGCGGTTCTTCCTTGCGTAGCTAAAGGGAGCCCTTGCAAAATTCGTTGCGTTCTTGCCTTAGGCTACAAGCGCGTCATACCCTCTCAAGCTGACCTTTGCACTGTACCTATCTACAACCGTCAACTGACCTTTGTACGGTTTGCTACCTGATCTCAGGCTACGTAGGGCCAGCCGTGCGATTTAGTAACAGGGTTAATTTTTAACCCGTTACATCCCCCTCTTACTTCCTCGTGGAAAAAAAGAAGAAAGAAAAAATGCACTTATTTTACTGAACAAAAACTTCTTTCCGTAGTAAACTTAAAGTGGAGTTACTTACTACCACAAATAAAAATGAAGAATAAACTCAAAAGAAAAGTACACCTAATAACGTCTATTCTGTGAACAAAGCTAGTTCAAAGTTCATTGAATATTGACTTTGGTTACTATTTACAAAGTTTAATTGACGTACAACCTAATCTGTTTTACTACCTATTTACAAACGAAATTTATTGTCTTTACTTACTTTAAAGTCGATAAGAATTAGGGTACTGCTTATCCCTGCTGAACTTTGTTTTATATTCCTTACATGCTCCTTTAATACTGACTCGTACCAACCGTCCGTCCGGCAAAACTATTTTCTTCCGTCTTGGTTGTGATTTTCGTTTGGCAGGTAGAGGATGTTCCAGGAACTCCGTCTTTACTCCTCGGTGTCCGCATGTTTCCGTGTAGTGGTTTTCTTGAAAAACCTGGTCCCTTTGGATCACTGGTACACGCAACTTCCTCTTATGTGAAGGGTCTGTCTTTGGTTTTGCAGTTCTTGGTGGGATATGATCAAGTAATTGCCCTTCTTGGGTTAGGTAATTAGAAAAGGTTTTCGGGTTTACATTTCCTCGATTAAACTGGCGATCATACCATGTTTTACGGGGTTTATTACAACGTGAAGGGATTCTATCATCTTTTCGTGAGCGTTCGGAGTTTTGAGCTTTGCGAGGTTCTATTAGCACATCTATGAGGCCTACTTCCGTCCCATTGTTCTTTTGGTAAGGCGATAAAGTATCTGCTGCTCTATTTAGGGCAGGGATTGTTCTATTTTCAAAAGTAATTTTCGTACCAGGTCGGTTATCCTGCGCTTCATTTCTGGCACCATTAGAACGAATCTTTACCTCCCTTAGCCAGTCATTCCACTCCTTGGAGGTCGTAAATTCTGAATGTCGGGGTTCAGGTGCCTTCCTTATTCGAACTCGTGAATCATTTCCCGACCAACAGTTGCAGCTGGTGGTTCGAATACCTTTTCGTTTGCAGTAAAAACATTTCAATTTTCTGGGCTTCGAACAGTCCCTAAACATGTGGCCTTCGTGGTCACAATTCCAACAAACAATTGTTTTACGGTCGGTTAAGGTGGTTTTTCGAGGAATCTTTTCGTGTTTATTGAAGTCCGTAGAATTCGTTAATCGATTGTGCGGAGATAATCTAGGCGCTCTATAATTCTCTCGGGGAAAGTTTCGTGTATCCCTGCTCGTCTGTAGATGCCTCTGAGGCTCATCGATGGTTCTAGTGGGTGGTTTTCGTCCGATTTTCTCTGCAGGCTCTGTCGACCGAGTCGTTAAACTATTTATAACATTAATATGATTGCCTTTAGACCTCTTTCCTTGGGGATAGTACGCTGTTTCCTGTATTAGTGCTTCGGCCGGACTTGGAGGAGGCCTATAATTATTTCTCTCCCAGAGAAAAATTTCATACTCCTCGGCTAACCTATAAAGTTCGGAAAGTCCTTCAAAATCTCTGCGTCGAATGTACATTTTATAGGACGGCAACATATTCGAATAAATACGTTCAACTTGGGCCTCTCGTGAGTACCCACCTCTCCTGCGCATTAACGTAGATAAGGCCACCACAAAATGGCGGAATGGTTCGTCTTTTCCTTGCGTACGATTCCTTATTTCATCTTCTAAGTTATGGTGATATCTTAGTGGCAAATATTGACGCTCAAAATCTTCAATAAAATCTCTAAATGATTCCCAGAACGCTCGGTTATTTCGATACCAGAGTAAAGCATTTCCTTTAAGTAATTCCGGCAATGCATATAGTAAACGCTTAGATTCTATGCCGTAAGCTTCTTGTAATTCTCTGATTCTTTCTAGGAATGATATGGCATCCACTTTACCATCGAACTTAATATTCCACTTTCTAACTAAATCACATATTTGGGCCGAATCCGATTCCAAGTTTTCCCTATGTTTTTCCGATCCGTGTGTAGATACAGTCTCCTTAGTGATCCTGTTTCTTTCGGGGAGACGCGAAGGCTTTACTTCAGAGTCTCTTTTAAGAGCGGCGATAGTCAACCGGACTAATTTAGCGTCTGCATCTATGGGTAATCCCAATAATTCTCGTACATCGATTTCTTCTTCTGTTCGTCGTTGACGGCCGGAAGTTTTATCTTTCGAAATTTCATGAGCGGTTTCGTCGTCATCCTCCCACGAGCGCTGTTGCTCCACATTCGGCGAGATCATCTCTTTTCCTGACTTTATAGCCTCAGATAATCTTTTGCGTAAATCTTCGGTACGACCTTCACGGGATAGGCCGTATTTCGATAACTCTTTTTGTAGCTGAAATTTCTTTAAGTAGTTTATCCAACTAGTCGTATTGTCTTTATCAGTAACCTTCGGAACTACTGCTGAATTAGTTGTAGGCGGAATTTTATCCGATTGCGTTCGAATGTCATTATTAAAGCCATCACCTTCCATCAGGTGAAACGTGACCGTGAAAACACGAAGAACACGAGTAAACGAAACGGGGAAACAACCTCGTATACTATTTATATAAACTGTAACTATAGCTTATTTGCTTTTTCGAGTTCGGGCGCCAGTTATAACGGTAGTTTAATTAATAACTTTTATTATATTCAATTCGAATATAACGGTATTTTCATAAATTCGTTTTAGTTCAATTATTATCGTTTATTCGGGTCTCAGTATAACAGTATTTATCGTAAATTCGAGTTACTTAAATCGAAGTCCCAGTATAACAGTATTTTTCGTAAATTCGAGTTACTATAACCAAAGTCCCAGTATAACAGTATTTATCGTAAATTCGAGTTACTTAAATCGAAGTCCCAGTATAACAGTATTTTTCGTAAATTCGAGTTACTATAACCAAAGTCCCTGTTCGGGCGCCAAAATTGTAACGCTAAAATTTCGTTACGACTAAACGCCGGATAGCCGTCCGCATTCATAGGCTTCGCCAGGGTTCAAATGCAGGTAATGGTTTTGGCTCAGTTATAAATTGGGCTCATCGACAAAATCAGTATTTCATGATTTTGCTCACCCACGTTTAAATCATCATCGCCAATAGGGCTTTGTATTTGAATATTGATTAGCTGCGCAAATTTATGGGAGCAAGGATTTTAGGTGCTCAATATTCTCGAGCGTAAGGAAGTTTTTAGGTGCTCAATATTCTCGAGCGTAAGGAAGTTTTTAGGTGCTCAATATTCTCGAGCGTAAGGAAGTTTTTAGGTGCTCAATATTCTCGAGCGTAAGGAAGTTTTAGGTGCTCAATATTCTCGAGCGTAAGGAAGTTTTTAGGTGCTCAATATTCTCGAGCGTAAGGAAGTTTTTAGGTGCTCAATATTCTCGAGCGTAAGGAAGTTTTTAGGTGCTCAATATTCTCGAGCGTAAGGAAGTTTTTAGGTGCTCAATATTCTCGAGCGTAAGGAAGTTTTTAGGTGCTCAATATTCTCGAGCGTAAGGAAGTTTTTAGGTGCTCAATATTCTCGAGCGTAAGGAAGTTTTTAGGTGCTCAATATTCTCGAGCGTAAGGAAGTTTTTAGGTGCTCAATATTCTCGAGCGTAAGGAAGTTTTTAGGTGCTCAATATTCTCGAGCGTAAGGAAGTTTTTAGGTGCTCAATATTCTCGAGCGTAAGGAAGTTTTAGGTGCTCAATATTCTCGAGCGTAAGGAAGTTTTTAGGTGCTCAATATTCTCGAGCGTAAGGAAGTTTTTAGGTGCTCAATATTCTCGAGCGTAAGGAAGTTTTTAGGTGCTCAATATTCTCGAGCGTAAGGAAGTTTTTAGGTTTCCAGGTGGTTGCTATTCTCGAGCTCTCGGAATCCTACATACTCCAAGGATTCGGAATGCCCAATTTCTACGCTATTCTCGAGCTCTCGGAATCCTAACACGCCAAGGATTCGGAATGCCCAATTTCTAAGATTTATAACTGCTGCTATAAGTTAAGGCTCACCTCGATATACGCTACCTGTTTCCTGCCGGTATGCGTTTTTCTATACTGCACGGTCGGCGAAAGACTGCCCGTTATCGTGGGCGGTCGGCGGAAGACTCCCCAAGTTATCGAATGGTCGGCGGTCGACGAACGAGTGCCCCCTTGGTAGCCACAGCGGCCTCCTTTTATACTGTTGAGCGCCGCGCATGCGCAGAAACCCGTTCTTAGTCAGTCGGGTCCCAGAGCTCGGATCGAGCGGTTCTTCCTTGCGTAGCTAAAGGGAGCCCTTGCAAAATTCGTTGCGTTCTTGCCTTAGGCTACAAGCGCGTCATACCCTCTCAAGCTGACCTTTGCACTGTACCTATCTACAACCGTCAACTGACCTTTGTACGGTTTGCTACCTGATCTCAGGCTACGTAGGGCCAGCCGTGCGATTTAGTAACAGGGTTAATTTTTAACCCGTTACAAGGTGTTAGACTCGGGTACCGCGAGGGACGTACAATACAATGTAAGACTAAAAAGGCCTTATTACACTAACAGAAAGTAAACAAAACATGCAACTACTTAAAACTTATAGTAATAAAAGTCCAAGAAACAGTAATTGAAAGCAACATAATTAGTGGAACACGGTGAGTTATTGGCAAAAACAAAGCTTTTGTTTATGACATCTTTGCTAAATATATAATTAGTTTGCAGATATGTTTACAAATAACATATTTTGTTTAAACAAATAAATACGCGAAATTATCTTAAATATTATTATTTGTAATTTTTATATTAACTCGTAACGATCAGCTGATTTCATTGAACAGCTGATAACAAGCTTCAGGTTATGTTGTTAAAAACTAGCAATTTTAAGAACAATTATAATAAACGTTTATATTAATTTCGTATGTATTACGTTAATTTAATTCCGTTTCATATTTCCGTTACATTAAAAAGGTTCGGGACACATTTTTCTATTCACTGCTCTCGCCAAAGCTGTCATTAAAAACTTGGCTTAAAAATATTTAAATGATTAGGTTTAGGAAATCCGTTTGATCGTTTCCGTTTCATATTTCCGTTACATTAAAAAGGTTCGGGACATTTTTTTTTATTCACTCCTCTCGACAAAGTTAATATTAAAAGCTTCGCTTAAAAATATTTAAATGATTAGGTTTAGGAAATCCGTTTGATCGTTTCCGTTTCATATTTCCGTTACATTAAAAAGGTTGGGGACATTGTTTTTCTACTCACTCCTCTCGACACAGCTAATATGAAAAGCTTCGCTTAAAAATATTTAAATTATTAGGTTTAGGACCAATTTTACTGTCTAGTGGTGCCACTTGGTCACAGAGTTAACAGAACAGTGAAACACCTATCAGAACACCAACACGATTAAACGATTTTATAAAAATACGCAAAACGATAAAAGTTTGCCAGCCCGGACTGTACAGATATACTAGTCGCACGGTAGTGATGTTTGGTCTAACTGAATTTTATAGTTGTTTAATAAAATCGTGTAACAGTGTTACTGTTGTGACGTGTTTCAATGTTTTGTTAACTTTGTGACGACCTCGCCAGAAGGATTTCATCATTTGTACTGCCTGAAGATGAAACTAACGTTCCGAAACCGCGGTACCCCATATAAGTTGAGTTACAGATTACTACCAGTACTAGTCCCAGTCCTAATAATTTAAACATGTTGTACAGTGGCTGTGTTATAATAACGAAAATATTCACCCTTAAGATCACCCTTACGTACAGATACATATTTTTTCCGTCAACCCTTAAAATTTCCCGGGTTCGGGCCGCTACAAAAACCATTTCGCTGCATTTTATACGAATTGTTTACAAAAAAGGGGTGCGTTAATAGACACGGGCGCCCTTATAAAAATAAAATCGATTTCTGTCGATGTACAAAAACTTTCTCCGCACACGAAACGCCGTTAAATACAGCAAAGGTCACCGCCGAGGCACAAAGATCGTACGTTAACGGTACGCTGCGAAACAAAATGTTCCGCCGACATCAATCAAGCCAGCTGCAAATAAAAGAAAGTCAAGTCCTATATTAATCATTCCGAAGTTGGGCCGAAGAAAAAAAACCCATCTTGGGTAAAAGTGGAGGCGCCATTTTCCTTCCCGCTGTTCGGCGAACAAAACAGAATCGCGAGAAGAATCATTTTAGTGCAGAAAATAACAACTTGTCGCCCCGAAACGGGAGCGCGGCCCGTCAGCGTAAACAACGAAAACGTAGTAGCTCACTTAAAAACTGCGACTCTTTCCGGAAAAAAAATAAGCGAAAATGTTACGCGCAGCTGTCTCGGCGACGTGATGGAAGCGGATTTCAAAAAGTAAAATTGTATCTTTTATTTATTTATACCCATATCACCATCATAATTACCATTAAACTCTGCACTACATATAGACTATTGAATTACGAAAATGAACCTTGACCGCCGTCAAATTAAATTTATGCTTTTTTACGCTTTTTTATTGGATGGAAAAGCAAATATAAAACAAAGAAGTTGAGAATTTTTAAATATTCTAAATGGCCGCCATTTTGAAACTGTTGAACGTATCCTGCTGGTACGAACGGACTTGCACGAACGTGAGAGTGGTAGAGGGCACACACAACAACCCACTTCACACAGCAGTCAGCCATGGAAGCTGGAGTAGCAACGCGGCGGTCTTATTACAGTAAGACCAGAAGGTTTACGAATACACCGTGAGAAAGTTGCCGCGCGCTAAACCAGATGGCTATGATCGGCCTAGTAGCGAGACATGTGGGCGCAGCCCCCGGCCACCGGGTACAGTACAGTAATACCAATGCCACTGTGCTTTATAATACACACTGTCACAATGTTATACTAAATATGTTGTTACTTTTATAGCCGGGATTCGTGGAAACAAACGTGAATATTCAATGACACGTGGACACAAACGTGAATATCCAATACTAAGTGAAATCAAACGTAAATATTCAATTATACGTGGGAAAACGTGAATATTCAATGATACGTGGATACAAACGTGAATATTCAATGCTAAGTGAAATCAAACGTAAATATTCAATTATACGTGGGAAAACGTGAATATTCAATGATACGTGGATACAAACGTGAATATTCAATGATACGTGGATACAAACGTGAATATTCAATGATACGTGGAAAAACGTGAATATTCAATGATACGTGGATACAATCGTGAATATTCAATGCTAAGAAATCAAACGTAAATATTCAATTATACGTGGAAAAACGTGAATATTCAATGATACGTGGGAAAACGTGAATATTCAATGATACGTGGATACAAACGTGAATATTCAATGATACGTGGATACAAACGTGAATATTCAATTATACGTGGGAAAACATGAATATTCAATGATACGTGGATACAAACATGAATATTCAATGCTAAGTGAAATCAAACGTAAATATTCAATTATACGTGGGAAAACGTGAATATTCAATGATACGTGGATACAAACGTGAATATTCAATGATACGTGGATACAAACGTGAATATTCAATTATACGTGGGAAAACATGAATATTCAATGATACGTGGATACAAACATGAATATTCAATGCTAAGTGAAATCAAACGTAAATATTCAATTATACGTGGAAAAACGTGAATATTCAATGATACGTGGGAAAACGTGAATATTCAATGATACGTGGATACAAACGTGAATATTCAATGATACGTGGAAAAACGTGAATATTCAATGATACGTGGATACAAACGTGAATATTCAATTATACGTGGGAAAACATGAATATTCAATGATACGTGGATACAAACATGAATATTCAATGCTAAGTGAAATCAAACGTAAATATTCAATTATACGTGGAAAAACGTGAATATTCAATGATACGTGGATACAAACGTGAATATTCAATGATACGTGGAAAAACGTGAATATTCAATGATACATGGAAACAAACGTTAATATTCAATGAAACGAGGAAACAAACGTGAATATTCAATGATAAGGGAAACAAACGTAAATATTTAATGAAACGTGGAAACAAATGTGTATATTCAATGATACATGGAAACAAACGTAAATATTCAATGATGCGTGGAAACACGTGAATATTCAATGATAAGGGAAACAAACGTAAATATTCAATGAAACGTGGATCAAATGTGAATATTCAATGATAAATGGGAACAAAAGTGAATATTCAATGACACTTGGAAACAAACGTGAATATTCAGTGATACATGAAAACAAACGTTAATATTCGATAAAACGAGGAAACAAAAGTTAATATTCAATGAAACGTGGAAACAAATGTAATATTCAATGGAACGTGGAAAGAAACGTTAATATTCAAGGATATATGGGAACAAAACTTATTATCAATGTCACTTGGAAACAAACGTAAATATTCAATGATACATGGAAACAAACGTGAATATTCAATGACACTTGGAATTAATTCGTAACGATCAGCTGATTGGCTGTAATAAGTTTTAGGTTTAGTCGTTAGAAACTAGCTACGTTAATTTGTCGTGTTTTATATTAATTCGCGACCATCAGCTGATTTCTTTGAACAGCTGATAGGCTCTAATAGGTTTTAGGTTGTTGTTAAAAACTAGCTACGTTAATATGTCGTGTTTTCGAACAAATTATCGTAATTAAAATAAAAAGGAAGAGAAAACATACCTATTTTTATTTTTGGTTCAATAACAGGGTTTTTTAAATTTAATGTTTTCAATAATTAAGTTACATCCAGTAAACACTAGCAACTGCGATTGCAAATGAAATCCAAATACATAAAACTGTTTTGTTTCCCTTCTGATCGACTCTGCAATTGGCCATTTGCCATCTAATCTATACCGAAGGCCACTCTCCCTTACCTTACAGCAAAGCGCACCTGCCAACCTCTTGCTGGGATTAATTTTATAAAATTGCTTCAGTTCCGGTTATAACTTCGTATTACCCATCCGTAATGTGGCTGCACCAGTAGCGCACGTATTATCAAATATAGCCATTCTCAGGTGAACTTCACGAACTGTATCAGTTAATAAACGCAAGCCTACGTATGTTTTAGTAACCTTCAGATCAAATAGTCTTCTCTATAAGTTTAACTTGGAAACATTACAAGCCAAGAGTTAAAATCCCTAAAGGGAAACGATAGTCTAAATGACGCACGCGCTCACACACACACACACACACACACACACACACACACACACACACACACGTATGTACGCACACGCGCCCATGCGCACGCACGAACACAAACACACGTATGCTTACACACACGCACGCGCGCACACACGCACACACGTATGCGCACACACACTACACACACGCACACACGTACGCGCACACACACACACACACACACACACACACACACACACACACACGTATGTACGCACACACGCGCCCATGCGCACGCACGAACACAAACACACGTATGCTTACACACACACGCACGCGCGCACACACGCACACACGTATGCGCGCGCACACTAACACACATACGCACACACGTATGCGCGCACACACTAACACACACACGCACACACGTATGCGCGCGCACACACGCGCACGCACTCACACTCACACACACACACACACACGCACGCACGCACGCACGCACACACGTATGCGTGCACGCACGAACACACACACGCACACGTATGCACGCGCGCGAACACACACGTATGCGCGTACACGCACGCACGCGTGAGCGCGAGCGCGCACACACACACACACACACACAATCATTGACTGAACGAAAGGAGGTCTCTGTTTCACCTCGAATTTGGTTTGTGTTTTTGTTTGTTACGCAGTGTTGGCCAAACGCGTTGACCGATTGTTCACAAATTCGGTACGAAGTTACCTTCACCTTGTATAAAGCCCGAACGACGAATGTGTACGATTTTTTTCCCATTCACTTCCGTTTCAATATGGCGGCCCCTGATTTACAATAACGAGTGTACGTTTGAGCCAAACGCACTGACTGATTTTTTCGAAATTCGGTACAAAAATATCTTGTATAAAGCCGAAAATACGTACGTGCAACGTTGTTTAACTACTTACTTCCGTTTCAAGATGGCGGCCTCGGATATACCTACCTACGACGAGCACGCAATTTTAATCAAAGCTACCTCACACACAGCCCGAAAGACGTGTGTAGTTTTTACCCATTCATTTTAGTTTCAATCTGGCGTTTCTTATTCAACGTTCACAGTGTAGTTCACTGGCTAAACAGCAAGACCTATCAAAATTTTAACCGTTTTATGGATAAACAGCATACAATGTTTAATATTGTTGGTCCATGTACATTTTTCGTTAATATTCTGGTTACCTGATTACAAAAAAAAAGAAACAACCATCAAATCGGTCGGAAAAACGTGTAGACTAACTTGTTTTTGGTTTCATAAATTTAAATACACTAGAAAATGAGCATTTGGAACGGCCATTATGGTTTTTTGTTTTTTTGGTGTTTAACGTCCGACTATTGTGCACGCTTGGGCTAATGCAGACGATGGGATGATTTAAAGCGTATGGAAATGCCACGCCCTGGCCGGGAATCGAACCCGGGTCCTCGGGCTGAAAGCCCAGTACCCTATCATCTAGGCCACCGAGGCGGCTACACCATTATGGTAAGACCCAGACCCGAGTCACCAGCTGATTTTTCTTTAACGTTCACTTTAAGACAAAAAACCACTGAATTTCTACTTCAGTCAAAATTAGCAGCGAATTACAACGGAAAATTAAGTTATTTAAATGTCTCTGGAGCTCACACAGCCGTGTCACGTCTCTAAAAAAAACATTCGACCGTTTTAATACCGATTATTTCGCAGCGTTTAGCGTAATTCCAGGTCGCACTGCGTCTTGCACAGTAGAAAGGTTTTTTTCTATCCTCACAATGTCAAAATTAAAAGGGTTGTGACTTCCGTTGACAAAGGAAGCTTGACAATTAAAGTGAAAAGGGGAAGTTTATTGCAAGCAATGTACTCGGACGGTGTTAACGCCACTCCGTCCCGGGGTCACAATGAACAACAGTGAAAAGAGAGTGCACACAATGAACACTGGTGAAAGAGAGAGACGGAAACGCGACCAAAGAAAAGTTATTTTTTTAGGGTTAGGTGGGCGTGGCGAGAGAGGCGGCTATCAAAGTAATACAAACAAAGAGAGTAAACAAAGAACATCGTTCTGAAGGAAAAATAAAGCCGATGCTTCAAAGATAAATAAAGATTGTTTTATAAGACAATTGTTTAACCAACTGCGTAACGGCGGCGCTGCTTCCACTATTTAACTTCCTGATTTTATGACCGTTTTACGAAAAACAAAAAAAATCCAAAAAATATGAAAATAATTGCGGCACGCAGCTGTCTCGCTGACGTGGTAGGACAGAATTTCTAAAAGTGTTTTATTTTATCTTTCTTAACAAGCAACATTAAAATCGCACTGAAATGAACTCTGACCGCCGTGGAATTACTTATTTTCAACGGGTTTAAAAAAATCAAAACGCTAATTTATGCAATCTTTACCGCTGATTGCGATGGTGAAATCGAATTTTCAAAAACATTAAGGTCGAAAAGCTAACGATACTTAGATATTTGAAATGACCGCCATTTTGAAACTGTAAAACAAATATTCCAAATGTGTTTCCCTTTATCTTACCTCAAATCAGCGTTAAAATCTGTATATATAAGCAGTTTAAACTTACAAATCGCATTGAAAATACGGAACCCTGACCGCCGTGGAATTACTTATTTTCAACGGGTTTTTAAAAAATCAAAACGCTAATTTATGCAATCTTTACCGCTGATTGCGATAATGAAATCGAATTTTCAAAAACATTCAGGTCGAAAAAGCTAATGATACTTAAGGTAATCAGAATGCCGCCATTTTGAAACTGTAAAACGAATATTCCAAAAGTGTTTCACTTTATCTTACTTAAAATCAGCGATAAAATCTGTATATATAAGCATTTTAAACTTACAAATCGCACCCTGATCGCCGTGGAATTATTTGATTCGAACGGGTTTAAATCGGATTTTCAAAAACAATTAGTGCGAAAAAGCTAACGATACTTAGATATTTGAAATGACCGCCATTTTGAAACTGTAAAACGAATATTCCAAGAATGTTTTCCATTATCTTACTTCAAATCAGAGTTACAATCTGTACCAGAAGTTTAAACTTACAACTCGCATTGAAAATAAGGAACCCTGACCGTCGTGGAATTACTGAATTACAACGGATCAAAATGCTAATTTATGCAGTTTTTTACAGCTGATTGCGACGGCGCAAACGATTTTCAAAAACATTTCGGTCGAAAAAGCTAATAAAATATTTAAAATGACCGCCATTTTGAAACTGCTGAACGAATGTCCCAAATGTGTTTCCTTTATCTCTATCTTACCTTAAATCAGCGTAAAAATCTGTATATCAGCATTTTAAACTAACAAATCGCACTGAAAATACGGAACTGAACCCTGACCGCCGTGAAATTACTTAATTAGTACTAAAGTAATTTAATTAAATTCCGCTACGGAAAATTTAAAACGCTAATTTGTGCAGTTTTTACCGCTGTTTGTGAACATGAAATCAGACTTTGAAAAATATTTAGGGCGAAAAAAACATGACACTTAGATATCTCAAATGGCGGCCATTTTGAAAGTAGTCGAGTTTTTCGCCAAGTTTGAATAATCTGTTATAAAAATTTAAGGACCACTTAAAAAGCGATCTAAATGCCAGAACCGAAGCTCGTTTCAAAGTCCCGGGTCTGGGGTGTTACTATGACGGATGTTCAAATAGCTCATTTATCCAATGGAAATGCGCAAAACATGAACATGACTCACCGAAAGACTGTGCTCGTAAACAAAACAAAATTTACGCAGTTGTAACGAGGACGTGATAGAAGCGAATTTCCAAAAAAAAATATTTAGTTCTTTTTGATCCCGTTTCTTTTTTTTACGAACGCAATTAACGTTTCTTTAATGTTCAGTGAAATCTAACATTTAATCAAAAAAATTCCCAAACGCAAAAAACCCTTTACATTTTTCTACAAATTTAAAATTAACAACATCCATTCATGGCTCCCGAGAGCGCTTTGTTTGTTTTATTATAAACGGCTAACAAAGGTTCAACAGAAAAAAGTTATAACTTTAATTGGCAATTACATATTTCTTACGACAGTTCCACATTTAAACTTTTTCCTAAGACGCAGTTCTTTGATATCAAAGTTCCACTCCGCGTATCTTTCACTCAACATTGAAAATATTCAAAACGGAAAAGCAGAGCCGAAAAATAAGCGCATTTCCGACGGGTCGGCCTTGACCTTGAAATTAGCACCTGATATTTGGATCGCGTGTTGAAGGGGGGATCGTTTAAAAAAAATAAGTCGTACCAAAACAAGCCTGCTACCTAGCACAGTTTCAAAATGGCGACGCAAATCTTTAACGTATCGTTTCAGTCTTCTTAATATTTTTAAAAATCTGATTGCTCCATCGTAATCAGCGTTAAAAATCTCGTTTCATATTACGGCGGTCAGGGTCCATTTTGGGTATTTTCAAAATAATTTTGTTCTGTTTACGAATTATGCAGATTTCGATGCCGGTTGCGATGGTGAAATCGGAATTTTTGGACGCACGAGACAGTTACGTGACGCAAATACTATTTTTTTTATAACCGAAAGAAACGGTTTATATATAAATAACCAGCGGTTAGTGTCGCTACGAAGGACGTTATTACGTTGCATTAAATTGTATTCTAACCGGAATTTTTGGACGCACGAGACAGTTGCGTGACGCAAATACTATTTTTATTTATAACCGAAAGAAACGGTTTATATATAAATAACCAGCGGTTAGTGTCGCTACGAAGGACGTTATTACGTTGCATTAAATTGTATTCTAACAGGAATTTTTGGACGCACGAGACAGTTGCGTGACGCAAATACTATTTTTATATATAAACGAAAGAAACGGTTTATATATAAATAACCAGAGGTTAGTGTCGCTACGAAGGACGTTATTACGTTGCATTAAATTGTATTCTAACCGGAATTTTTGGACGCACGAGACAGTTGCGTGACGCAAATACTATTTTTTTTTTGTAACCGAAAGAAACGGTTTATATATAAATAACCAGCGGTTAGTGTCGCTACGAAGGACGTTATTACGTTGCATTAAATTGTATTCTAACCGGAATTTTTGGACGCACGAGACAGTTGCGTGACGCAAATACTATTTTTATATATAAACGAAAGAAACGGTTTATATATAAATAACCAGAGGTTAGTGTCGCTACGAAGGACGTTATTACGTTGCATTAAATTGTATTCTAACCGGAATTTTTGGACGCACGAGACAGTTGCGTGACGCAAATACTATTTTTATATATAAACGAAAGAAACGGTTTATATATAAATAACCAGAGGTTAGTATCGCTACGAAGGACGTTATTACGTTGCATTAAATTGTATTCTAACCGGAATTTTTGGACGCACGAGACAGTTGCGTGACGCAAATACTATTTTTATATATAACCGAAAGAAACGGTTTATATATAAATAACCAGCGGTTAGTGTCGCTACGAAGGACGTTATTACGTTGCATTAAATTGTATTCTAACCGGAATTTTTGGACGCACGAGACAGTTGCGTGACGCAAATACTATTTTTATATATAAACGAAAGAAACGGTTTATATATAAATAACCAGCGGTTAGTGTCGCTACGAAGGACGTTATTACGTTGCATTAAATTGTATTCTAACCGGAATTTTTGGACGCACGAGACAGTTGCGTGACGCAAATACTATTTTTATATATAAACGAAAGAAACGGTTTATATATAAATAACCAGAGGTTAGTGTCGCTACGAAGGACGTTATTACGTTGCATTAAATTGTATTCTAACCGGAATTTATGGTGTTTTAACGTCAACCGCCTGAATAAAATAACACTGTGAAGCCGCTGCTTTGCTACCGCTCCGGTAACGGTGTTTTTAAATAACACTGATTTTATACGAACAGTTACCGAACAATTTACAGTATACGCTCTATGCGTCATACCCTTCATAACGTTAATATCAAAGATTTTATACGAACAGTTACCGAACAATTTACAGTATACGCTCTATGCGTCATACCCTTCATGACGTTAATATCAAAAGATTTTATACGAACAGTTACCGAACAATTTACAGTATACGCTCTATGCGTCATACCCTTCATAACGTTAATATCAAAGATTTTATACGAACAGTTACCGAACAATTTACAGTATACGCTCTATGCGTCATACCCTTCATAACGTTAATATCAAAGATTTTATACGAACAGTTACCGAACAATTTACAGTATACGCTCTATGCGTCATACCGTTCATAACGTTAATATCAAAGATTTTATACGAACAGTTACCGAACAATTTACAGTATACGCTCTATGCGTCATACCCTTCATAACGTTAATATCAAAGATTTTATACGAACAGTTACCGAACAATTTACAGTATACGCTCTATGCGTCATACCCTTCATGACGTTAATATCAAAAGATTTTATGCGAACAGTTACCGAACAATTTACAGTTCTACCATACCCTTCATAACGTTAATATCAATTTATACGAACAGTTACCGAACAATTTACGTATACGCTCTATGCGTCATACCCTTCATAACGTTAATATCAAAGATTTTATACGAACAGTTACCGAACAATTTACAGTATACGCTCTATGCGTCATACCCTTCATAACGTTAATATCAAAGATTTTATACGAACAGTTACCGAACAATTTACAGTATACGCTCTATGCGTCATACCCTTCATAACGTTAATATCAAAGATTTTATACGAACAGTTACCGAACAATTTACAGTATACGCTCTATGCGTCATACCCTTCATAACGTTAATATCAAAGATTTTATACGAACAGTTACCGAACAATTTACAGTATACGCTCTATGCGTCATACCCTTCATAACGTTAATATCAAAGATTTTATACGAACAGTTACCGAACAATTTACAGTATACGCTCTATGCGTCATACCCTTCATAACGTTAATATCAAAGATTTTATACGAACAGTTACCGAACAATTTACAGTATACGCTCTATGCGTCATACCGTTCATAACGTTAATATCAAAGATTTTATACGAACAGTTACCGAACAATTTACAGTATACGCTCTATGCGTCATACCGTTCATAACGTTAATATCAAAGATTTTATACGAACAGTTACCGAACAATTTACAGTATACGCTCTATGCGTCATACCCTTCATAACGTTAATATCAAAGATTTTATACGAACAGTTACCGAACAATTTACAGTATACGCTCTATGCGTCATACCCTTCATAACGTTAATATCAAAGATTTTATACGAACAGTTACCGAACAATTTACAGTATACGCTCTATGCGTCATACCGTTCATAACGTTAATATCAAAGATTTTATACGAACAGTTACCGAACAATTTACAGTATACGCTCTATGCGTCATACCCTTCATAACGTTAATATCAAAGATTTTATACGAACAGTTACCGAACAATTTACAGTATACGCTCTATGCGTCATACCCTTCATAACGTTAATATCAAAGATTTTATACGAACAGTTACCGAACAATTTACAGTATACGCTCTATGCGTCATACCCTTCATGACGTTAATATCAAAAGATTTTATACGAACAGTTACCGAACAATTTACAGTATACGCTCTATGCGTCATACCCTTCATAACGTTAATATCAAAGATTTTATACGAACAGTTACCGAACAATTTACAGTATACGCTCTATGCGTCATACCCTTCATAACGTTAATATCAAAGATTTTATACGAACAGTTACCGAACAATTTACAGTATACGCTCTATGCGTCATACCGTTCATAACGTTAATATCAAAGATTTTATACGAACAGTTACCGAACAATTTACAGTATACGCTCTATGCGTCATACCGTTCATAACGTTAATATCAAAGATTTTATACGAACAGTTACCGAACAATTTACAGTATACGCTTATGCGTCATACCGTTCATAACGTTAATATCAAAGATTTTATACGAACAGTTACCGAACAATTTACAGTATACGCTCTATGCGTCATACCCTTCATGACGTTAATATCAAAAGATTTTATACGAACAGTTACCGAACAATTTACAGCATACGCTCTATGCGTCATACCCTTCATAACGTTAATATGAAAGATTTTATACGAACAGTTACCGAACAATTTACAGTATACGCTCTATGCGTCATACCGTTCATAACGTTAATATCAAAGATTTTATACGAACAGTTACCGAACAATTTACAGTATACGCTCTATGCGTCATACCCTTCATAACGTTAATATCAAAGATTTTATACGAACAGTTACCGAACAATTTACAGTATACGCTCTATGCGTCATACCCTTCATAACGTTAATATCAAAGATTTTATACGAACAGTTACCGAACAATTTACAGTATACGCTCTATGCGTCATACCGTTCATAACGTTAATATCAAAGATTTTATACGAACAGTTACCGAACAATTTACAGTATACGCTCTATGCGTCATACCCTTCATAACGTTAATATCAAAGATTTTATACGAACAGTTACCGAACAATTTACAGTATACGCTCTATGCGTCATACCCTTCATAACGTTAATATCAAAGATTTTATACGAACAGTTACCGAACAATTTACAGTATACGCTCTATGCGTCATACCCTTCATAACGTTAATATCAAAGATTTTATACGAACAGTTACCGAACAATTTACAGTATACGCTCTATGCGTCATACCCTTCATAACGTTAATATCAAACGATTAAATTTAGCGCAAAGAAGTGTAAAACTTATTTGAAAAAAAATTTATTTGAGGCGAAATTATAACCATCAGGTATTATCTACCAATTAACGCCGTACGAAGACACAATGAACATAAAATGAAACCAAAAATTACAAAATTAACCATTAAAATAAAACAATAATTCCCTGGCTAGACGCACAACAATGTATGGACAAATAAAGAAACAAAATGTACTAGTAGTTTAAAGAACAGTAACCATCGCAGTATAGCCTGTACCGCGGCTCCATGACATTTCAACTGGTAACCGTTACAAAATTTGAAAAAAAATATTCTTAACATAGGCTGAACATAAGTGAAACAAATAAAACTGTTATTTTTCTTACATTTCTGTTAACCTTGAAAGTCAAAATTATCGCCGAGTTAACGTCGAGATATTGATGTTAACAGCGAGGTTTTCGTCGAGTTACTAACGTTAAAACGTTTTCGTCGAGATACTGACGTTAAAAGAGCGGTTTGCGTCGAGTTGACAGCATTACAAGCAGAGTTTTCGTCGAGATACTGACACCGTTTTCGACGAAAACGTTGTTTTAACGTTAGTAACTCGACGAAAACCTCGCTTTTAATGTCAGTATCTCGACGAAAACTGTTCTTGTAACGCTGTTAACTCGACGAAAACGTTGTTTTAATGTTAGTCACTCGACGAAAACCTCGCTTTTAATGTCAGTATCTCGACGAAAACGTTTTAACGTTAGTAACTCGACGAAAACTGTACTTGTAACGCTGTTAACTCGACGAAAACGTTTTTAAGTTAGTAATTCGACGAAAACCTCGCCGATACAAACATCGTTTTCGTTAGGTTAACAGCGTTACAAGCACATTTTTCGTCGAGATACTGACGTTAAAGCAAAGTTTTCGTCGAGATACTGACGTTAAAAGTAGGCTACCGTTTTCGTCGAGTTACTAGCTTTACAAGCACAGTTTTCGTCGTGTTACTCATGTTACAAGCACAATTTTCGTCGAGTTAACAGCGTTACAAGCACAGTTTTCGTTGTGTTACTCAATTTACAAGCACAGTTTTCGTCGTGTTATTCATGTTACAAGCACAATTTTCGTCGAGTTACTAGCGTTACAAGCACAGTTTTCGTTGTGTTACTCATGTTACAAGCACAATTTTCGTCGAGTTAACAGCGTTACAAGCACAGTTTTCGTTGTGTTATTCATGTTACAAGCACAATTTTCGTCGAGTTAACAGCGTTACAAGCACAGTTTTCGTCGTGTTATTCATGTTACAAACACAATTTTCGTCGAGTTAACAGCGTTACAAGCACAGTTTTCGTCGTGTTACTCATGTTACAAGCACAATTTTCGTCGAGTTAACAGCGTTACAAGCACAGTTTTCGTTGTGTTATTCATGTTACAAGCACAATTTTCGTCGAGATAACAGCGTTACAAGCACAGTTTTCGTTGTGTTATTCATGTTACAAGCACAATTTTCGTCGAGTTAACAGCGTTACAAGCACAGTTTTCGTTGTGTTATTCATGTTACAAGCACAATTTTCGTCGAGTTAACAGCGTTACAAGCACAGTTTTCGTTGTGTTATTCATGTTACAAGCACAATTTTCGTCGAGTTAACAGCGTTACAAGCACAGTTTTCGTCGTGTTACTCATGTTACAAGCACAATTTTCGTCGAGTTAACAGCGTTACAAGCACAGTTTTCGTTGTGTTATTCATGTTACAAGCACAATTTTCGTCGAGTTAACAGCGTTACAAGCACCGTTTTCGTCGAGTTACTAGCGTTACAAGCACCGTTTTCGTCGAGCAAGCACAGTTTTCGTCGAATTATTAGCGTTAGAAGCACAGTTTGATTTAAGTTAAGTTTGTAAATTAGTAAATTGAATTTCTGGCGCGAAGTTAGTGAATAACTTACCTCATGTACAAGTTGGCCGGTTATCGAGTATTGCTCCGCAAGTAGTTCTCAACAACAGAGGGTTAGCCTACTTAACAAGAGTTATAACTTAACGGAGAAGAACTTCCCTGTAATATCGACTTTAGAAGAAAAATCGAGAAATATTTTTATTTCTATTGAGTATTTTTGTTGTAGAAGAAAGGAAGTTTACACTACCGTACGCTCTGCAGGAGGGATGAAGGAGATTTTACAATATTAGTAATTAAACTTACAGGAAGTTCAGTTTGTTTGAAGGGAAGCGTTTCCGGAGAAGTCATCAAATTTTGCATTCTTGGAAATATAATCGCTACAGCGGATGTCTCGCTGA
Organism: Callitettix versicolor; assembly: GCA_022606455.1. NCBI lineage: Eukaryota > Metazoa > Arthropoda > Insecta > Hemiptera > Cercopidae > Callitettix > Callitettix versicolor. Next base: position 89,480,493 of record CM040183.1, on the reverse strand, counting down.
CGTGATGGAATCGGATTTCTTAACTTTTTTTAAATATTATAATCATTTCTAAAACTGGTTTCGCCCTTGTGATCAGCACTAATTAGCATTTAAAAATTTCAAAAATTCATTGTAAATAAGAAAATTAACCCTCTGACCGCACTCAAATTCGTTTCCTTAACGTAAATATATTTTAAAATTTTAAAATTCTAATTTATATAGATTTTAACGCTTACTACGGTTTTTCAAAAAAGTATATGATAGAAAATGACCGCCGTTTTGAAACTGTTGAACAGATACTGTTAGGTAACGGGCATACACCACTAGTAACTAAGAATCTGTAATATTGTTATTATTGAAAGCATACATTTTTAAACGTACTAGGCTATTAATACCCTAATTAAACGTAACGGTATTAAAGTAATTAACGTTACGTTATTAAACGTACTACGAATAGGCTATTAATATCGTAATTAAACGTAACGGTATTAAAGGAATTAACGTTACGTTATTAAACGTACTAGGAATAGGCTATTAACACCGTAGTAATTAAACGTAACGGTATTAAAGTATTTAACGTTACGTTATTAAACGTACAACGAATAGGCTATTAACACCGTAATTAAACGTAACGGTATTAACGTAATTAACGTTACGTTATTAAACGTACTAAGAATAGGCTATTAACATCGTAATTAAACGTAACGTTAATAGGCTATTAATTAATTAATTAATAGCCTATTAATTAATAGGAATAGGCTATTAACACCGTAATTAAACGTAACGGTATTAACGTAATTAACTTTACGTTCTTAAACTTACTAGGAATAAGCTATTAACATCGTAATTAAACGTAACGGTATTAAAGTAATTAACGTTACGTTATTAAATTTACTAGGAATTGGCTATTAACACCGTAATTAAACGTAACGGTATTAACGTTACGTTATTAAACGTATTAGGAATAGGCTATTAACATCGTAATTAAACGTAACGGTATTAAAGTAATTAACGTTACGTTATTAACGTAATTAACGTTACGTTATTAAAAGTACTAGGAATAAGCTATTAATATCGTAATTAAACGTAACGGTATTAAAGTAATTAACGTTACGTTATTAAATTTACTAGGAATAGGCTATTAACACCGTAATTAAACGTAACGGTATTAAAGTAATTAACGTTACGTTATTAAACGTACTAGGCTATTAACACCGTAATTAAACGTTACGTTATTAACGTAATTTACGTCACGTTATTAACGTAACTTACGTTACGTTATTAAACGTACTAGTCTATTAACGCCGTAATTAAACATAACGGTATTAACGTAATTCAGCCGCCTCGTTGACCTAGTTGATAGCGTACTGGGCTTTCACCCGGAGGACCTGGGTTCGATTCCCAGCCACGGTTTGGCATTTTCATACGCTATAAATCATCCCATTGTCTGCATTAGCCCAAGTGTGCACAATAGTCGGACGTTAAACAAAAAAAAAAAAAAAAAACAAATTAACGTAATTAACGTTACGTTATTAAACGTACTAGAAATAGGCTATTAATACACATTCAAACATTTTGAAACATTAAAAAATCTTCATTATATAAAACCGAAATCCGTCGCGTTAAATTTTGACTTCCACGTGCCTAAAAAATGGATATGAAATATTGATTCGTAACTGTAGAACTATTATCAAAAAAATGTCTCATGTCACTTCTCCCCCCCCTTTACACGAAGCAAAAGTCAGGTGTTCGCAGTGAACAAAACCAATTATAAACATTTACAGTGCTTTTAATATAACCACAGCAACCCCCGTGCAGCTAACAATAACTTGATAGTTGTATAAAAGTAATTAAATTGTAATAGCACTAAGGGAACATTACACAGAGCGGTGTTCAGAAATATCTTTTCGTCTTGTGCGCAAGTCCTGGCAAAATGGCGCGAATAAAAGAAAAAGGATTTCATAACCGTTAAAGGACATCTACCGGGGGAGGTGGCTGCCTATGAATTGCACACGTAGCTAATTCTTTTGCTACAGAAAATACTTCATTTACTAAAAGGTACAAAACGTGACAGTCAGAGTATTAAAACATGTGCATAGTTTTCGAAAAACGGTCCATCAGATTTTCTTCAAATTTCAGTCATAAATGATGAAGATCCGCAACTAAAACCGGTGGAAAAACAAAGGTGTTTTCTTAGTACCTCCCAAACCGATATTTCCGTGTGTTTAAGGACTATATCGAAGCGAAATATTTCTCGAAATCTTTAAAAAAATGCGATTTTTGTTATTAATGTTTTAAAATTTTTTTTAACCAATAGAATAGATATTGCCCAACTATAAGTACACAGCAAATTTCATAATAAACGTTCAATTACTTTAGTGCCTCCAGGCTATTTGCGCGAGCGCGAGCACACGCACACACACACACACACACACACACACACACACACACACACACACACACACACACACACACACACACACACACACACACTGTGAGACAAGTTACGAGTAGTTATACACACGTGGTACAAGACAGAAGTAAAGCAAATAAAATATCAGCGACAAGATCGATAATGAATGCAATTTAAATAACGACCTGAATCATAATGATTGCAATTACAATAATGACATGATCGATAATTGATTGCAATTATATTAGCGACAAGATCGATAGTTGATTGCAGCTACAATAGCGACAAGATCGATTATGACTGCAATTACAATAGTTGATAATCGATAATTGATTGATAACTGACTGCAGCTACAATAGCGACAAGATCGATAATGACTGCAATTAAATAGTCGATAATCGATCGATAATGATAATGACTGCAATAGCGACACGATCGCAATAGCGACATTATCGATAATTATTGCAATTACAATAGTCGATAATCGATAATTGATCTATAATTGATTGCAGTTACAATAGCTAAAAGTTCGATAACGACAGCATTAGCGACATTATCGATAATGATTGCAATTACAATAGTCGATAATCGATAATTGATCTATAATTGATTGCAGTTACAATAGCGACAAGATCGATAAAGACTGCAATAGCGACACGATCGATAGCGATTGCAATTACAATAGTCGATAATCGATCTATAATTGATTGCAGTTACAAAGCAACAAGATCGATAATGACTGCAATAGCAACATGATCGATAATGATTGCAATTACAATAGTTGATAATCGATAGCTGATTGCAGCTACAATAACGACTGCAATAGCGGCATGGTCGATAATGATTGTAATTACAATAGTTTATAATCGATAATTGATCGATAACTGATTGCAGCTACAATAGCGACAAGATCGATAACGACTGCAATAACGACACAATCGATAATTGCAATTGCAATAGTCGATAATCGATAATTGATCTATAAATGATTGCAGTTACAAAAACAACAAGATCGATAATAATTGATTGAAAAAAATAAAATCTTGAACGTCATCGAAATTTACGTCGTTTAAATTCACGATCTGACTTGTTGTAGCTTCGTATATTTGACAAACTTTGGGCCAATTTTCCCGGTTTCGACAGATAATTTTTAGACGAACGACCACTTGGAATACCACGGATGCGCAGTAGCAATTCAGTTCGTCCGAAATTAAATCGTTATCCTGCGCGCAGATCAGCTGACGCGGGAGACTATACCGGCAAGAAAGGCCGATGGGCTAAGCACGGTTGATCGATGTTGATTTTATCGTCCTCAAGGATTAGAACATTATTACCCGTAATTAGGCTACCAACGGGAACCGCTCTGGGGACAATGGATTAATTGACCCGCCCATGGACCAAGACCGAACACATATGCCCGGCTAATGACAGAAAACATCTGCCCTTGTCCAACCATTAACGAGCGATCGCCACGACAATCATATATAAACCTGTACGTGTTTGCGTGTTGCAGAGTCGCAGGAGCGAGAGAAATTTAAAGTTGAACCAAAGACTCCGCGGAACTATTCTCTTCTTTAGTAAAACGATGCAAATTATGTTTTTAAAAGTGTTACTCAATCATGGAATATTATTGTTTAATATTACAATTACACTAAAGACGACCCTTAAGGTGCGCAGTTTAGAGACGTAGCAAACTGACCAGTGCTTTATCCACATCGACCACCGTGTTCCTTTATACGTAACATAAACTGGGTAACTAACACGTTTTCAGGCCTAACACGCAACTGTCTCGCTGACGTTATATCAGCCAATTTTTGTGTTTACCTTACCTCCTTTTCGATACACTGGTCAAACTGAAAATACAAAGCTGAACCCTGACCGCTGTCAAATTGGATTTCTTAAATTCAACTGATGCTAAATTGTACAGTTTGTAACGCCGGCGAAATCAGATGTTCAAAACAATTTAAAACCAAAAAAAATATGAATTTTGAAATTGCCGCCATTTTGAAATTGCCGCCATTTTGAAACTGCCTGTCGAATTTCGCTGGGTAACGAACCTGTCAAAGCTAAAACTGTGAACGTTAACACGCACAAGAGCGCACACATTTTTACGACTCCTATAATTGTGATCTATTTTTGTTTAACGTCCGACTGTTGCGCACACTTGGGCTAATTCACACGATGGGATGATTAATAGTGTATGAAAATGCCAAGCCCTGGCCGGCAATCGAACCCGGGTCCTCGAGGTGAAAGCCCAGTACGCTGTCAACTAAGTTGAGCAGTTAGGAGACGCAGCAGTCTTTCCGGTGCTTTAGCCACATCGACCACCGCGTCCACTATGAGAAAGTTACCAATTTTCATAGTGTTTCTGCGTTCGTTTAAAACTAACGTAATGTGGTTGTTAACACGTCACTGTCAGACAGCTGAATGGAACCAAATTACCGAGTTGCAACAGTATTCCTATATTTATAAACTGCCTTCTGAATCACAGCAGCGTGTTTCGTACGTTATGAGCAGTTACTAACCTAAAAAAAGAAGTAGTAAAATAATTTGTACAAAGTCTACGAGTTATTTATTCAACACTGAAACTATACGCAAATATTCTTGCATACATTTCAGTTATTAGATATGTAACTTTCACAACCATAGATAAACAACTAGGCCTGCACACGATAACACTTCCAGGTAAGCTCTAACGAGGAACTATTCAGTAAGCCCACAGCTAAGCATGTTATGTAAGTTCAGTAATTTCAGTGATATTGTAGGTTAAATAATCTAACGAACACAACAGAACAATTCGCCTTTACAATTCGAAAAGGTACCACAATTCAGACCGGAAATGTTAATGTTACACTATTTAAATTGTAATAACTAAGAACCCTAAGATGGGCACTTCAAGGACGCAGCAGACTGATCGATGCTTTAGCCACATCGAGCACCGAATCCTCTCAACCCTGGTTTCCCTTCGAACCGTACAACACAACACAATCATAATTTATCCGATATACGATGACTTGATATCGAGCCACATCGAGCACCGAATCCTCTCAACCCTTGGTTTCCCTTCGAACCGTACAACACAACACAATCATAATTTATCCGATATACGATGACTTGATATCGAGCACCGAATCCTCTCAACCCTGGTTTCCCTTTGAACCGTACAACACAACACAATCATAATTTATCCGATATACGATGACTTGATATCGAGCCACATCGAGCACCGAATCCTCTCAACCTTGGTTTCCCTTCGAACCGTACAACACAACAAAATCATAATTTATCCGATATACGATGACTTGATATCGAGCCACATCGAGCACCGAATCCTCTCAACCCTGGTTTCCCTTTGAACCGTACAACACAACACAATCATAATTTATCCGATATACGATGACTTGATATCGAATAATAAATTTTCTAACACAATCGTACCGTGTCCGGTTTTATCGAATCACTAGATAGCCGAATAAAACATCAACGTATCCAGTGTTACACTCAGCGCTGTTATATGCGACCGGATGCGGTAACCAGAAAATGGCTCACGTCACTTCCTCTAGAACAAAAGAACAATTGCATCTAATGGCTGCAATACGTCAGCACCGTATATAACGCTAAAAGGAACCGTTAAAATGACAATATAAACGGTTCTTAAAACTGTACAATACGACGGGGTTGTTTCTGGAAAACACGGGGAGTAATTTTAAAGTTGGAGCTGAAGGAATTTCCCTTTGATGTTTTTACAAAGATTCAGCGCTACAGACAGCCTGAATGGAAGCAGTTTTAAATCGAAACTAAACTAGTCTTTTTTTAATCTGTCTGATAGACTTGGATTTTTTTTTTTTTTTACTGAACAAACTTTGCGCCAGTACAAAGCAGAACCCCGGTTATCCGGACTGATTAACTGTTCCATTAATCCGACGAAGACGAGACTAATCGACGGAAATGAATATCCCAACTTAAAGAGGTACCTGCAAACGTAACTCTGTGTTACACGGAAAGTTAATTCTAAACAGTAGCGCTGTTTGAAATAGAAAGTACGCAGTACAAGTGTATCGGTCATTTTAAGAATTACCTGTTTCCGTAGTCTCAAATTTTATAGAAATAAGTAGTATGTGTTCTAAAAATTGCTATTACTGAACAAAAATAAAAATCACGTATAATTTTCTCTTCCCTTTTTTAATTTTAATTACGATAATTTGTTCGAAAACACGACAAATTAACACAGCTAATTTTTAATAACACAACTTGAAACTTATTACAGCCTATCAGCTGTTAAATTAAATCAGCTGATCTTTACGAATCAATATAAAACAACTGATATTTTAATATAACTACTGAAATTAAATAAACGATTCATTTCATATACTAAAACGGTGAAACTTCTTCGTAGTTTCCGCAGTGTAGTGGTTATCACGTCCGCCTCACAAGCGCGCCACGTTTCGATTCCGGGCGGAAACAGTAATTTTGAAGTATAATTAATTTAATTTGACACTTGCGACACGAAAAATATACTGCTATATATCAATATATAACAGGGTCAAAATTAACACAAATATATCACGACAAATTAACACAGCTAGTTTTTAACACAACCTAAAACTTATTACAGCCTATCAGCTGTTAAATTAAATCAGCTGATCTTTACGAATCTATATAAAACAATAGATCTCTTAATATAACTATTAAAATTAAATAAACGATTCATTTCATATATTTAAATCGGTGAAACTTCTTCGTAGTTTCCGCAGTGTAGTGGTTATCACGTCCGCCTCACAAGCGCGCCCCGTTTCGATTCCGGGCCATTCCACTAAAGCCACTACCTTATTTTACCTCAACGTTATGCTAAACTTATTACCTTAACTTAGATGGTAACATTCTGCTAAATGCATTAGCTTAACTTAAGAAACAATATTCTGTTAAATTCATCTCCTTAAAGGAGACAGCATTCTGCCAAAACCCATCACCTTTAGTTAGGAAACAACATTCTTCTAATCTATCGCCTTAACTTATGAGACAATATTCTACTAAAGCCATCACCTTAACGTAGAAGATAACACTCTGCTAAATCAATCATCTTGTCTTGGGAGAGAACATTCTGCTAAAATACCCATCACCTTAACTTAGGGAGGCAACATTCTTCTACTCAAGAAATAAAATCCATCGCCTTAATTTAGGAGGCAACATCCTACCAAATCCATCACTTATCGTAGAAGATAACATTCTGCTAAATCAATCATCTTGTCTTGGGAGAGAACATTCTGCTAAATACCCATCACCTTAACTTATGGAGGCAACATTCTTCTACTCAAGAAATAAAATCCGTCGCCTTAATTTAGGAGGCAACATCCTACCAAATCCATCACTTATCGTAGAAGATAACATTCTGCTAAATCAATCATCTTGTCTTAGGAGAGAACATTCTGCTAAATACCCATCACCTTAACTTAGGGAGGCAACATTCTTCTACTCAAGAAGTAAAATCCATCGCCTTAATTTAGGAGGCAACATCCTACCAAATCCATCACTTATCGTAAAAGATAACATTCTGCTAAATCCATTATCTTGACTTGGGAGAGAACATTCTGCTAAATACCCATCACCTTAACTTAGGGAGGCAACATTCTTCTACTCAAGAAGTAAAATCCATCGCCTTAATTTAGGAGGCAACATCCTACCAAATCCATCTCTTATCGTAGAAGATAACATTCTGCTAAATCCAACATCTTGTCTTGGGAGAGAACATTCTGCTAAATACCCATCACCTTAACTTAGGGAGGAAACATTCTTCTACTCAACAAGTAAAATCCATCGCCTTAATTTAGGAGGCAACATCCTACCAAATCCATCTCTTATCGTAGAAGATAACATTCTGCTAAATCCAACATCTTGTCTTGGGAGAGAACATTCTGCTAAACACCCATCACCTTAACTTAGGGAGGAAACATTCTTCTACTCAACAAGTAAAATCCATCGCCTTAATTTAGGAGGCAACATCCTACCAAATCCATCACTTATCGTAGAAGATAACATTCTGCTAAATCCATCATCTTGACTTGGGAGAGAACATTCTGCTAAATACCCATCACCTTAACTTAGGGAGGCAACATTCTTCTACTCAACAAGTAAAATCCATCGCCTTAATTTAGGAGGCAACATCCTACCAAATCCATCTCTTATCGTAGAAGATAACATTCTGCTAAATCCAACATCTTGTCTTGGGAGAGAACATTCTGCTAAACACCCATCACCTTAACTTAGGAGGAAACATTCTTCTACTCAACAAGTAAAATCCATCGCCTTAATTTAGGAGGCAAAATCCTACCAAATCCATCTCTTATCGTAGAAGATAACATTCTGCTAAATCCAACATCTTGTCTTGGGAGAGAACATTCTGCTAAACACCCATCACCTTAACTTAGGAGGAAACATTCTTCTACTCAACAAGTAAAATCCATCGCCTTAATTTAGGAGGCAACATCCTACCAAATCCATCTCTTATCGTAGAAGATAACATTCTGCTAAATCCAACATCTTGTCTTGGGAGAGAACATTCTGCTAAACACCCATCACCTTAACTTAGGGAGGAAACATTCTTCTACTCAACAAGTAAAATCCATCGCCTTAATTTAGGAGGCAACATCCTACCAAATCCATCTCTTATCGTAGAAGATAACATTCTGCTAAATCCAACATCTTGTCTTGGGAGAGAACATTCTGCTAAATACCCATCACCTTAACTTAGGGAGGAAACATTCTTCTACTCAACAAGTAAAATCCATCGCCTTAATTTAGGAGGCAACATCCTACCAAATCCATCTCTTATCGTAGAAGATAACATTCTGTTAAATCCAACATCTTGTCTTGGGAGAGAACATTCTGCTAAATACCCATCACCTTAACTTAGGGAGGAAACATTCTTCTACTCAACAAGTAAAATCCATCGCCTTAATTTAGGAGGCAACATCCTACCAAATCCATCTCTTATCGTAGAAGATAACATTCTGCTAAATCCAACATCTTGTCTTGGGAGAGAACATTCTGCTAAATACCCATCACCTTAACTTAGGGAGGAAACATTCTTCTACTCAACAAGTAAAATCCATCGCCTTAATTTAGGAGGCAACATCCTACCAAATCCATCACTTATCGTAGAAGATAACATTCTGCTAAATCCATCATCTTGACTTGGGAGAGAACATTCTGCTAAACACCCATCACCTTAACTTAGGGAGGAAACATTCTTCTACTCAACAAGTAAAATCCATCGCCTTAATTTAGGAGGCAACATCCTACCAAATCCATCACTTATCGTAGAAGATAACATTCTGCTAAATCCATCACCTTGACTTGGGAGAGAACATTCTGCTAAACATCCATCACCTTAACTTAGAGAGGCAACATTCCGCAAAATCGTTGCTCCTAACACGGATACATAAAATTACATCATTTCCCCATTAAACTAAATAATTCATAATCCATTAAGGTAATAACACAGGGGTGAGCACGCATGCGTGAAGGCTAATGGATCCAATCATGTGCAAAGCGCAAGAATGATCCGTTGCACCGGATTACCAGAGGTGCAAGTCGTACGAACTGTTTATGAACGATTCGGGGGGAACCCTTATTTCGTCTGTAAGAGGGAACGTTATCATTTCACGGGTTATTACGTCTAACAGGGGCAAACGAATTTCCCCCGCCTTCGCTCCGGATTTGGAACCAATGTTTAAATTTACATAAAACAAACAGTAGCGTATACATCTTGCGAATGAAATAATATAAATGCATCTATTATGTAAACTGACGGTGTAAACGGCGCGGGAAAACGATCCTTTAAAATGGCTTCCGTTCGTTGATCCTCGCCTCGGTTGGTTCGCTCACGAAAACGTAGCTTACTGATAAATACCAGCGCTAACACACACTTTAAGACTTAATAACTGTTTTCATAATTTATCAAAAACCGTAAGCAGTTATAAAAGAAAATGCACCGATCCTATTCAATAAGTTACATCTACGGAATCGCATTAATCCAGCGCAGTATCTACTGCGCATCTAGAACTCTTACCGCAAAAAAAAACTGTATCGTTCTTCCTAACGAACAAAAACTTCTTGAAGTCTTCCTGAAACAATTTATTTCTGATAACAATTAACAATATCTAATTACAAATAGACACAATTAACACGTCCACGTCATTAGTGACGCACGCAGAAACTACCGGTAGGATGATGTGTCACAAGTGACGCACGCTCGTCTTTAAAATACACGACAAGTGCCACAAGTGATGCACTCCTTTCTTACCTCATATGAGCTTATTTATAATGGCGTTCGTGTTTGTATCACCGGTAGGGTAATGTGTCACCAGTGAAGCACGTTCACCTTCAAAATAGGCAGCGTGTGCCACAAGTGACGCACTCTATTTCTTACCTCATATGGGCTTATTTATAATGGCGGTCATGTTTGTATCACCGGTAGAGTAATGTGTCACCAGTGAAGCACGTTCGCCTTCAAAATAGGCAGCGTGTGCCACAAGTGACGCACTCCTTTCTTACCTCACATGAGCTTATTTATAATGGCGCTCATGTTTGTATCACCGGTAGGGTAATGTGTCACCAGTGACGCACGTTCACCTTCAAAATAGGCAGCGTGTGCCACAAGTGACGCACTCTATTTCTTACCTCATATGAGCTTATTTATAATGGCGTTCGTGTTTGAAGCCTAGAATTGTGTTGTACGGCCATTTTAAAGTATGCTAGAGTAACCTTAGTCGTATTAGATTTTGGTCCGTTGTATGTTTTTCTCTACCCTGGCACACATTATAGGTATTTTAAAATGATAACAAATTTAAATTCAGTAGAAATGTTAGAAGCGTCGTTTTAATTTTTAAACTTAATTTTTAAGTATAATGAAGTAATATTTTGGCCTTCTGACTGTTTTCTTTTATCTTAGCGACCTTTATTGGTAAACTAAAATGAAAATACATTCAAAATAATATCTATTTATTGAAAACTATAACAACAAGCCATTAAAAAAGAAACCATATAATTTTTGGAGACTTTCACTGGAAACTTTATGTGCGTTCGGGTCAATAACAATGTGCCACCAGTGACGCACTATGGTTTACAAATAGGCGCCGTGTGCCACCAGTGACGCACGGACATAACGTACGCCTGTAGTTGGGACCGTAACACAAGATGTTATGACGTGTAAACATGGCCGCCGTCGTGAGCGCGTTAACAGGGAAGCAGAACTCTTCGCGCTGCGATCGCCGACAATACCTTTCTATGCCCGACAAAAGCAAGATGGCGAAATTTAATATCATCTGAGAGATTTCTCGCTTGAACGAAACAACACAGCGCACAAAACTACTCGAGCGTGTAGCATTAATGTTGTAATAACGGCAATTAAAATTATCGAAAAAACATCTGTTTCTTTTTGCAATCGACGTAATTCGGTGAATTATTTGCGTTGGGAAATCAAACAGTCACCTTTGTTCTATCAGGAACGAAGAAAATTCGACTGCTACAAAAAGAAGAAAACGTACCGCATATATTTTCTCGAAAACGGATCTAACGTTTTCGATTAATTTCACAAAGCTGACGCGTACAGACCACACGTAGTTTGAACGCTGCGGGCCAAAAGGATGTTTTGTAATTTGACTGTATTACGACCAAATTATAACATCAGAAATTTAAGATATATATCTGCTTTAAGTCAAACTTTGCATTTTCTCTGTATTTAACTGTACAAAAACATACTAAAATCCCTCAAAGGCTCGCTTACTATGAGCACGGGTTCGATAATCTCAAGGCGTCCTTGTTGAATCTAGATTTTCTTCGTTTATCTGCTGTTATGTTAGATCCTTTCACACCAAGCGTCAAAACCAATGTGGCTAACGGGAAACGTAAGTATGCTGACTTTAAATTACTACGCCACCTCCAGTTTTATTCTAGCTTTAACTATGCCTCCGAGGCCCCTGTACGGGAGGACATTTTATTTCCTTTGCTACTTGCGGTAGCTACGTGTTGGTTGGAAACAACCATCAAAACACCATCAAGTGAAAACACCATGGAAGTGGAGGAAACTGTGACCGTATCTAATCATAAGAAACTTACGAGGGTTGATCAAATATAAACGAGACTGACTTTCTAAAAACTTTTCCGTTGGACATTGAACTCTAAAGGGTGGGGTTTCAGGTAGCCTGGGAGGTTTGGGACGGGCGTAGACGGGCAACATTTCCTCTCGGACCCTTCAGTATAAAACTATACAATGAGTGAGAGTGAAGTGCACGTTTCCGTGGAGCAGAGAATTATTATTAAGTTTTTGGCCAAGGAGGGGGTCAATCCGACTGAAATCTTTCGTAGATTGACGGCTCAATACGGAGACAGGACCCTGTCAAGAGCTCGCGTTTTTGCTTGGCACAAGGAATTCGCCGAAGGACGGGAAGCAGTAGAAAACCGGGAAGGCCGGCCGGGAAAAAGCAGTTGTCGGCCGGGAAGGTAATGGCCACTGTATTTTTCGACAATCAAGGCGCCTTTCACGTCGATTTCCTCCATCAACGACGCACAATAAATGCACAATATTATTGCGATGTTTTAGAGGCCGCAAAACAGTCTTTTGGTAGGAAAAGGAAATCTAAACCGGCGAGAAACGTCATTCTTCTTCACGATAATGCCCGACCACATTCGGCGAACGCTACGAGGCTTAAACTCGATCAAATTGGCTGGGAACCAATGGAACATCCCCCATACAGTCCAGACTTATCACCCTGCGACTATCACCTGTTTGGGCCACTCAAAGAGGCGCTTGGAGGCCAGCGTTTCGAAGACGATTCTGCGGTGGAGACCTTCATGCTCCACTGGCTCAATGAACGCCCGAGAACTTTTTTCGAAGATGGAATTAAAAAACTTCCAATCCGGTGGGAAAAATGTGTTACTCGTGCGGGAGACTATGTAGAAAAATAAGTTGTATCAAGAATAATTTGTAAGTAAGCAATAAATTTTTTAAAAAATCAGTCTTGTTTATATTTGATCAACCCTCGTATAAAGAGTGAAACGCAGTAGATTGTGGATATGCTAGGCGGACCTAGCCAACCTGCAATAGAAGACATTAAAGACGGAACATTTCAAATCAGTAAGATGAGAAGGGAGGTAATGAAACCAGAAGCAAAGGACCTCCCAGACAACAAACTTTGCCTGTTATCCTTATAGCGTTGCGATACCGGGGCTAATGAAATCGTACTCCAAGACAGAAGGATTTTCTGTCCGGAACATTAAACCGTGCGTTACTTTTACTGGGTGGATAAGGAATCCGCAGGTCACATTATCTATGAAGGTGAACGGAGGTGAAGAATGTTTATTTTCCGGGACCCTAATGACTTCCAGGACAATCCTTAGAGCGTTGCGATGTCAGGGCTAACGGGATCGTACTCCAAGACAGGAGGGTTGTCTGCCAGGAACATTAAACCATGCGTAATCTATACACGATGGATAAAGAATCAGCAGGTCAAATTATCTATGATGGTGAACGGAGGTGAAGAATGTTTATTTTCCGGGACTCTGATGACTTCCAGGACAATCCTTAGAGCGTTGCGATGTCAGGGCTAACGGGATCGTACTCCAAGACAGGAGGGTTGTCTGCCGGGAACATTAAACCATGCGTAATCTATACACGATGGATAAAGAATCAGCAGGTCAAATTATCTATGATGGTGAACGGAGGTGAAGAATGTTTACCTTCCAGGACTCTGATGACTTCCAGGACAATCCTTACAGCGTTGCGATGTCAGGGCTAAGGGGATCGTACTTCAAGACAGGAGGGTTGTCTGCCGGGAACATTAAACCATGCGTAATCTATACACGACGGATAAGGAACAGCAGGTCAAATTATCTATGATGGTGAAAGGAGGTGAAGAATGTTTATTTTCCGGGACTCTGATGACTTCCAGGACAATCCTTAGAGCGTTGCGATGTCAGGGCTAAGGGGATCGTACTCCAAGACAGGAGGGTTGTCTGCCGGGAACATTAAACCATGCGTAATCTATACACGATGGATAAGGAATCCGCAGGTCAAATTATCTATGATGGTGAAAGGAGGTGAAGAATGTTTATTTTCCGGGACTCTGATGACTTCCAGGACAATCCTTAGAGCGTTGCGATGTCAGGGCTAACGAGATCGTACTCCAAGACAGGAGGGTTGTCTGCCGGGAACATTAAACCATGCGTAATCTATACACGATGGATAAGGAATCAGCAGGTCAAATTATCTATGATGGTGAACGGAGGTGAAGAATGTTTACCTTCCAGGACTCTGATGACTTCCAGGACAATCCTTACAGCGTTGCGATGTCAGGGCTAAGGGGATCGTACTTCAAGACAGGAGGGTTGTCTGCCGGGAACATTAAACCATGCGTAATCTATACACGATGGATAAGGAATCAGCAGGTCAAATTATCTATGATGGTGAACGGAGGTGAAGAACGTTTACCTTCCAGGACTCTGGTGACCTTAAGGACAATCCTTACAGCGTTGCGATGCCAGAGCTAACGGGAACCCTACTCAAAGACTGGAGGATTGTCTGTTAGGAACATTATTACAAGGAGAAACCGTGCGTAACCCAAAGAAGGACTAAAGGGGGAGCGAAGGGCGACCTCCCCTCCCGAGATAAAAGAAATAAAACAAACAAAAAATGTAAAAGATTCTATATGACTTCCTTAAAGTAAAAGTATCGAAAAAGTGGCTTCGAGGAAAGGAGTCAAAGACCTCTGAGGGTTCCGAAACCCGTCACATTGTCCCGTCCGTATGTACATGTGTACGTCTGTGCACTTCGAAATGCTCGTACTGAGGGTGAGAACGGGATTAATCAATTAGGTATTTTATGTTGGTTTTCTAATCTCTCCCTGCGTTAACTGCAACAACAGAAAGATCTTTCTAGATTCTAAAATTGATCGAAACGTGGTTGAGACTCTGTTGTGACGCTTAACTGGAATTGCTTGGGCTAATAAGGAAGAGGGATCGGCGTAAACAGTAAGGGTAAAGCAACTGGAGTAACTCCTCCTATATATAAAAAAATTACAAACAGGTGTATTGAGAAGAGAGAAAGTTATGTAAATGGAGCCAGTTTTTCAAAAGTTTTAAATGTCAGGAAACTAAGAAAATTACGTGTTTTTGCGCGTGTAAAATGGAGTCCATTTTACACTTATTTTATATACATTTTAATTCTCAAAACAGAGTAGTGCTAGTTTTTGAAGGTATTATTTAAAAAATTGTCATCCCCTAGGCCTCTTTTAAATGTATCATCAAACCAATCGCCCCATCCCCTAATTTGCATAAATCCACTAAATTGCAGTGGCGTAACCTATACAGGTTGGATAAGGAATCTGCAGGTTACGAACAGAGGTGAAGAACAGAGGTGAAGAATGATCATGAACAGAGGTGAAGAATGTTTACCTTCCAGGACCCTGATGACCTCGAGGACAATCCTTATAGCGTTGCGATGTCAAGATCATTATTACAAGGAGAAACCGTGCGTTACCTTTACAGGTTGGATAAGGAATCTGCAGGTTACGTAATCTATGATCATGAACGGGAGGTGAAGAATGTTTACCTTCTCGGACCCTGATGACCTCGAGGACAATCCTTATAGCGTTGCGATGTCAAGATCATTATTACAAGGAGAAACCGTGCGTTACCTTTACAGGTTGGATAAGGAATCTGCAG
>CM040183.1:89434382-89459382 GCA_022606455.1 Callitettix versicolor | reverse complement strand
AGTAACGAACTTATCCATATTCGATTTTTGTGCTAAGTTTGAACCAGATCGGACCAAAACCGCGCGCGCGCGAGCACACACACACACGCACGCACGCGCACGCACGCACACGCACACGCACACACACACACACACACACACACACACACACACACACACACACACACACACACACACACAGAACTAGAGTCAGGAAAGGCGCTCATTTCAAAGTACCGGGTCTGGGGTCTTACCACGATGACCGCTCAATTAGCTCATTTTTTCAACGGCAATTCGTTGATTCCTCGTACCGAAGATGACAGCGTAATTAGCCTACAGTCACGTAAGTAAAATTGCACGTATAGGCTAACGTGGATACAGACTATTTAATCAAGTCGCATTTTAATGAGGTTTAAGTGTTTAAGTGAGCATTATAAGTGCGGAAGGCGCTGAACCGTAACGCGTATTAACGCAAGCAAGTTCCTAGAACAACTCTGTACACGTTGCGCTGCTTCTGGTAGCCGGTGATGACCTGCTGGGCGGGAGGTGAACAAGCTGGGTAAAAGAATCAATCGGAGACGTAGGCCTCCTTTATTGCGTGTTTGGTGTTTTTAGCTTCATCACTTACGTTTTGTCATTGCGTTTTTTTACTACCCCTCCCCCGTCCCGCACTCCCCCCCACTCCTCCCCGTGGGGAACCTCGAAACTGAATCCAATCAAATATAACTCAATCGTCAGTGTTATATAAATAACACTTTTCACCTCCGGCAGTATATTGTGGCAATCCCGATCGGCTAGTCGGCGCTGATTGATAAAACTGTCGTAATTTATAAAACAAATATTGCTGATTCAATTCGGAAGAACTTCTGCTGAACATTTTATACTATTCTTTAACTGTTTGTGTATTTTTTTAAGAGTTTCCATTGAAAAATGAGCTGTCCATCGTGGTAAAATCCAGATCTGGTACCTTGAAATGAGCACGTATCCTGATTTCAAAATTATGTTTTGAGGGATTGTTGAAAGTGTGCGCGCGTGCGTGTTTTACCACTCCCACGACAGCACGATAGTCCGATTTACTATGTTCAGTATAATAATCTGCCTTGCCTAGCTTCGTCAATTCTACTTTCGTTGACACGTTTCGGAGAACCCCCATCTTCAAAAACTATATCTGTACTCTTATATACTATACTCTATAGTTTTGTGAAAATGGGGTTCTCCGAAACGCGTCAAAGAAAGTAGAATTGACGAAGCCAGGCAAGGCAGATCATTATACTGAACAAAGTGATAATAATCCTAGCAGAAAAGAAGAAGAATATAAAAGAATAGTCCGATTTGTTTTCAAACTTAACGCGAAAATCAATTACACTTAATAGATTGGAAAAATGCATTAACAGTTTCAAAATGGCGGTCATTAAACATTTTTTAAATAATTTCTTTTCCTAAAACATTTTTGAAAATTCGATTTTACCACAGTAAATCAGCGAAAAATCTGCATAAACTAGAATTTTGAATCATCAGAATCCGTTAAAATTAAGATTTTTTTTTAACGGCGGTCAGGGTTCGTTTTCGTATTTTCATTGCAATTTGAAAGTTTAAAACGCCAGTGTATTCAGATTTTAATGCCGTTAATGACGGTGAAATGGGAATTTCAGAACGGACAATATAAAGAATAATACTTTTGGAAAATCGCTTCTATCACTCAGCGAGACAGGTGCGTGAGGCGGTATTTTAGAGTTTTAACTAGCTGAATACCTGTACTTTGCGAGGATCTGATTCACTATCGTAGGGTAATTAGCTATCTGGACATACACGCGCGCGCACAAGCACACACACGTGTGCGCGCACGCACGTACACAAGCGAGCACACACACGCAAGTGCACACGCACACGCGTACACACACGCACGCACGCTCAAACGCGTGCGCCACACACACACACACACAAACACACACATGCACAAGCGCACACACACACACACGCGCGCGATCACACACACGCAAGCGCACACACGCACAAGCGCACACGCGCGCGCCCCACACACACAAAAACGATGGAAAATCTCCTAACAAGCGATAACGATTACACGAATTAAATCATTAAGTAACAAAAATAAAACCGAAAACATTTTATGCTGTATTATGCACGTCTTTAATTTCTGTAACAAAGATTAATATATCAGCCAACAGAATGTCTATTCCCCAGCGCCCCCGATTAAAATTTAATTGAGCAATAAAAACACGCCGGCCCATCGTTATTGTCGGAAATAAAACTGCGCCTGCTGAGCGCGCAGCGTTCGGTGCTTGATTGATTTAGGGCACAATCACGTCCATTAGCGGCTAATGAGACTAACTTGCGCCTCAAGGGCACAATTCCCCGGAGCACAATTTCTTTATTTCAACGTGAAAACACAAATCCTGGCATAAATAGTAAAACTGCAATTAATCAAGAACCAGTACTTCGTGAAAACCGTATGACGCGAAAATAATTTCAAAAATCCGACTTCATCTTGATCAGCGTTAAAATTACCATTTTACACATTCCAATTATATCGAAAATACGAAAACGTTTCCCTTGATAATTCAAGATGATTTCTTGAATACAATTAGTCCCCCCACATAAATTACGGGGGGGACTAAATGTATGTTAATAAAATGTTTACCTAACCTAATGAGTGTGTTTTCTATCCTCCCTCCCCGGAACCATCTCGCATCACAGATGCAAACACAAGTAAAATCACAGATTCGACATAATTCCCATAAGAATACATTTTCTACTGCCCCTAAAATACGTATTAAGGGCTAATTTAATGTTAATAAAACGTTCACTTAACCGAATGAGACTGTTTTCTATCCCCCCCCCCGGAACCATCTCGCATCACAGATGCAAACACAAGTAAAATCGCAGGTTCAATATAATTCCCACACAAACACATTTTTTTACTGCCTACAACACATACTGGGGGGGGGCTAATTTAATGTTAATAAAACGTTCACTTAACCGAATAAGACTGTTTTCTATCCACCCTCCGGAACCATCTCGCATCACAGATGCAAACACAAGTAAAATCACAGATTCGACATAATTCCCATAAGAATACATTTTCTACTGCCCCTAAAATACGTATTAAGGGCTAATTTAATGTTAATAAAACGTTCACTTAACCGAATGAGACTGTTTTCTATCCACCCTCCGGAACCATCTCGCATCACAGATGCAAACACAAGTAAAATCACAGATTCGACATAATTCCCATAAGAATACATTTTCTACTGCCCCTAAAATACATATTGAGGGCTAATTTAATGTTGATAAAACGTTCACTTAGCCTAATGAGACTGTTTTCTATCCCCCCCCCGGAACCATCTCGCATCACAGATGCAAACACAAGTAAAATCACAGATTCGACATAATTCCCATAAGAATACATTTCTACTGCCCCTAAAATACATATTAAGGGCTAATTTAATGTTAATAAAACGTTCACTTAACCTAATGAAACCGTTTTCTATCTCCCCCCCCCCCGGAACAGGACGTCGCACTCTCGCATCACAGATGCAAACACAAGTAAAATCACAGATTCGATATAAAGTTTTACACGATCCGAGTTGAGCCAATACGCTGGAAAGTTTACGGCAGCATCAATAAAAAATTGCAACACTTTGAAAGTTTTATTTGATTTCAATCAGACCGTCTTGATTTGTCCGATCCACGTAGGCAAGATGTTTGTACAGCGCGCAGCAACTCCCGCAACAAACGCTTCAATTAACATCAATTCGGCAAACGTTTGTCCGGTTGCGGTATTCTCATAGGGTTCGAAAATAATTGCATTTCCCATATTGAATTTATACTGTTTGTTATGCAATCGTCTGTTATCCGTTATTAGAGAATCTCCGTTGGGAAATGAGCTATACGAGCGGCCGTCGTAGTAACACCCAGATCCGGGATTTTGAAATTAGCACCAAATCCTGACTTCTAGATCACCTTTTCAGGGGTTCTTATTGACTGAGCGAAGCGAACTCCCTCAA
The DNA here is from genome assembly GCA_022606455.1 of Callitettix versicolor. Classification (NCBI taxonomy): domain Eukaryota; kingdom Metazoa; phylum Arthropoda; class Insecta; order Hemiptera; family Cercopidae; genus Callitettix; species Callitettix versicolor. Next base: position 89,455,378 of record CM040183.1, on the reverse strand, counting down.
CTCGAACGTTCGACATTTATTTGTTCTTTGTGTTTGTTACGAAATTTTATTCAAACGTATTGACCGATTGTTTCATAACTTGATAAGAAGGTATCTTGTATAAAACCCAAATAACGCATATTTAACATTTTAACATATATCATGTTTTAGGACTGGTTGTGATGGATTCTGCGCATCGCGTGCTATTGTATATATAAACATGTAATTATGACTACTTCTATTTTTTTTTTTTTTTTAACGTCCGACTATTGTGCACACTTGGGCTAATGCAGACGATGGGATGATGTGTAGCGTATGAAAATGCCAAGCCCTGGCCAGGAATCGAACCCGGGTCCTCGGGGTGAAAGCCCAGTACGCCATCAACTAGGCCACCTAGACGGGCCTAAACAGCTGATTTCGCACAACTGTTGCTTCAATATCATTTCAATTGAGGTTATGTTAAACATTCAATTTCTCAATAAAATGATTTTTAAAAAAGTATGTTTTAAATGAAGAGCAAAGATTGAGCAAAAAAATGAACGAGATTAGAAAATAAATTAAAACGAAGAAAATGAAATTAACGCTGAAAATATTACAATTAATAAAACAGTTATGAGTGAAGAGCAACGACAACTAATAACGAAAAAGAGGAACCGGGAAAAACATATTTTAAATTTTTGGTTCCTTAACAGAATCTTTCCCCGTTTACTTCCGTTTCAAGATGGCGGCTGAACGATGATGAATGTACGTAGTTTTAGCCAAACGCATTAACCACCTGTTTTGAAATTTCGTACCTTGTATAAAACCCGTACTATAAGATCTTTTCACAGGTTTTGATTTAACGTTGAAAGTATAGTTGCTGGATCTTTCCTGTAATACTGGCTGCACGGAAAGACCTATTATAATTTTGACCACTCATGGAGAAAGAGCATAAAATTTAATAACGTTATACCACATACTAGTAGGCTATGTAGCCTACTATATAAACTACCTGAATTTGGCAGGCAAAGCTCGGAACACTGGTAGCGATACAGATGTTAGGTAACAACTTGCGCGCCTCACACGCTCCCCCGAATCAAACGAACGCCCTAACGAAGCTCTCTTAGCTTATCCTAACGACATCTTCCCGAATTCGCGCGCGCGTCCTTGGGAAAGGATAAAGAAACGCACTTATTAGGTTAACTAAACGTTTTATTAACATAAAATTTGGCCCTAATGTGTTTTAGACAATACAAAAATATGTTAATGTGTTTACTAGTAATACCTGTGATATGTACGACTTCCGGTCTAGGAGGTTGTGTGTGCGCGCGCGCGAGCGTCTCTCTCTCTTTCGCTCTCTCTCTCTCTCTCTCTCTCTCTCTCTCTCTCTCTCTCTCTGCTGCGCGCGCTTACGTATATGTGTGTGAGGGCGCGCGTCTCTCTCTCTCTCTCTCTGTTCGCGCGCGTACGTGCATGTGTGTGAGCGCGCGTCTGTCTCTCTCTCTCTCTCTCTCTCTCTCTCTCTCTCTCTCTCTGTGCGTGCGTGTGTGGGTATGTGTGCGCACGCGCGTGTGTGTGTGTGTGTGTGTGAAAGAGAGAGAGAGAGGGGGGGGAGAGAGATGGGGGTGTGGGTGTGGGTGTGTGTTTGAGGAGGGAGTTTGTGTGTCTGTGTGTGTGTGTGTGTGTGTGTGCGCGCGCGCGTGTGTGCGTGCGTGCGTGCGCACGTGCGTGTGCGAGAGAAAGAGAGAAGGTGTACGTGCGTGCGTGTGTGAAAGAGAGGGTGTGTGTCTGTGTGTGGGTTGAGGAGGGGAGTTTGTGTGTGTGCGCGCGCGCGCGCGTGTGTGTGTGAGAGAGAGGAGGGAGGAGTTTGTGTGTGTGCGTGCGCAAACGCGTGTGTGTGTGATAGAAAGAGAGAGGGTGTGTGTCTGTGTGTGTGTGTGTGTGGGTGGGTGGGTGGGTGGGTGTGTGTGTGTGTGTGTGTGGGTGGGTGGGTGGGTGGGTGTGTGTGTGAGGAGGAGAGTTTGTGTGTGTGTGTGTGTGCGTGTGTGTGTGTGTGTGTACGCGCGCACGCACGTTTGTCAGAGAAAGAGAGAGGGTGTGTGGGTGTGGGTGTGTTAGCACTATCACGTTCGCAATTTCAGTCAGATGTGACCCAAATCGATTTTGATAATTAGCTTGGACGATTTCGTTACCATGCGAAACCAAACGCACTCTTCCCAAATGGCGGCAATTCGAAATCTTTTTAAAACAATCACCGATTTATTCAGCGTCGAAAACTGCGTAAATTGGCATTTAAAATTTACAAAACACAGAAATTAATAAAATGCATTTGACGGCTTTCAGCGTCCGTTTTGGTATTGTTCTATGTGATCTGCAATTTTCAAGTGCTAATTTATTCAGGTTTGAATGTCGATTATGACAGTGAAACCACACTTTCTCCGATATTCGCTTCTATCACGTCGGCGAGACACAATTGAACACAACGGTTGGTTCTGATTAAGTGGGTTTTGCTGTTTTGATCTGTACAGTACACAAATAGACTGGATACGTCGCAAGAGTTATTTACGTGACCGGAAACTCGGTGCATATTTGTCGTATTTCCGGTGTCTACCGCTAAAATATCGTGTTGTTTTTAGTTTTATTATCGAAAAAAGGAGTAATTATGCATTAAGCACAATTTTTTCTTTGTTTATAATTACGTTTATTTATTACTTGCAGCTAGCACTTTAAAAATACTACCATTCCAAAACAAAGCTAGCTATAGCTGATCCGATGGGCTAGGTTGAGTTGTAACAATATTTCCAAGAATATATCAGGCTTTCAAAAACAATATTATGCAGTACAAAAATACAGGACGTTTGAAAAAGTACTCCCTAGTTTTAAGTGTAAATTTAATGGTGAAATTAGCCGCCTCGGTGGCCTAGTGGATAGCGTACTAGGCTTTCACCCCAAGGACCCGGGTTCGATTCCCGGCGAGGGCTTGGCATTTTCATACGCTATAAATCATCCCGTCGTCTGCATTAGCCCAAGTGTGCACAATAGTCGGACGTTAAACACCATAAAAAAAATGGTGAAATTAATGAAAAACTACACCAACGAGTGCGTACAGTGAAAGAGAATACCTTCAAGTTTTTTTTTAATGTTAGTAAACTTCAACGTGGGATCCGTTTGTTGCCCTACACATGTCGAGACGATATTCCACTTCTCGCCAGGTATTCACCAACACAGCGGGTGTAACTGTCTTAACCGCCGCGATGATTCTTTCCCGTAAATGGTTGCTGTCACGGATCTTTTCACCGTACACATTTTTTTTTTTTTTTTTGTCTCCAAAAGAAAAAGTCTAATGGAGTTAAGTTCGGGCTTCGTGGTGGCCAAGAGATCGGGCCAGCCCTGTCTATCCACCTTCCCGGAAAGTGAGTGTTAAGAGCCGCGCCCACACGGTTATTGTAATGAGATGGGGCGCCATCTTCTTGGAAAAACACAAGCCTTCTTCCACCACAATATCTTCCACTTGGGGAAAGACATACTCTGTCAATATGTCACAATATACGTCCCCGTTTATCGTTCATTCTACAAAAACGAAAGGACCAATCACTGCACTTAACGCCTGAACTGAGCGCCGTCACCGTTATTTTCAAGGTCACGCACGCTTGCCAACTGCACGAACTCCCACATTTACGTGAGCAAAACGTGGACAATTGATATATTAAATACCACAAACTATAATACTGTATGTCGCTTTGTACAGATTCTAGTGCACATTAAAACTAGCCGCCTCGATGGCCTAGTGGATAGCGTACTAGGCTTTCACCCCGAGGACCCGGATTCGATTCCCGGCCAGGGCTTGGCATTTTCATACGCTATAAATCATCCCATCGTCTGCATTATCCCCAAATGTGCGCAATAGTCGGACGTTAAAAAAAAAAAAAAAATTAAAACTATGGAGTTCTTTTTCGAACACCCTGTATTACGCAGCCCCGCCATTTTGTAGCGCTAACCTCACTTCAACATGCTTTAAAAGTCTTTTATGGGCAATAAAGATTGCAATTCAATTGCCTTCAAAAACCGATGGCGTTTTTGGCTTTGTGACCTATACGTGCGTTGCATACATATGCGTGTTACACCTCAATGTTACGCAAGCAGGAGGAACCGTGTTGACAGTGTTTCCATTTAGCGTTACAATACTTGCGTTACGTTATTTTAACGCGAACTGAACATGTAGAAGTGTTCCGTCTTCCGGGCTCGTTTAAAAAATTAACATGTTTATTGAAATTGTATAGATTTTTTATACTAAAATGTTTATGGAAAAACGTTTAACAGAAAGATTCTATGTAAACGTTTGCTAGAACCGAGAATCACTTAACTTTGGAACCGAAGAAATGCATTACCGTTACTTTTCATTTACAAAATACTGGCAGTTCAAAAAACATTAGACCTTGTAGTACAACTGCCTGGCCACCGCTCCACGACATCGTTCTGACGCGTTCGCAACATTTTCCCGTCAATTTAATCGGTAACCGTAATTTTTTGGAAAATGTTACTGGACAAACTTTGGTGGACGCCACGGTGGTCTAGTGCAGGGGTCTCCAAACTACGGCCCGAGGGCCACATCCGGCCCGCGGACAGATTTTGTCCGGCCCGCGGAGAGCTAGCATACTTGAAAACTTTTAGAGAACATATTTTTTATAGCAAATTAAATTTAGTTTACAGAAGTATTCTAATTTTATGTTGAATAATTATTAATATGACACTATTATTAAATAATTATTATATGACATTATTAAATAATTATTAATATTAATTATTTATGTTAATAATTATTAATAAGGTTTTGGCCCTCGGAACTTACTGGAGTAATCAGTATGGCCCTAAGGCTGGAAAGTTTGGAGACCCCTGGTCTAGTGGATAGCTTACTAGGCTTTCACCCCGAGGACCCGGGTTCGATTCCCGGCGAGGGCTTGGCATATTCATACGCTATACATATCATCCCATCGTCTGCATTGGGTCGGACGTTAAAAAAAGTGTGCTATTGTCGGACTATCCCAAGTGTGCACAATAGTCGGACGTTAAAAAAAAAAAAAAAAAAAAAAAAAAAAAAATGATCTTCAACTAATATTATCAGGAAATAACCAGCAATTACACTCTTCGTCGCTACATCAGAAGCCGCCATCTTGAAACAGAAGTGAATGAAAAAACGTTTTACACATATCGTTCGGGTTTTAAACAAGGTACCTTCGTAACAAATTTCAAAACAATCGGTCAGTGAATTCAGCCAAAACTGGGTACACTCTTCGTGGTTACAACAGAGGCCGCCATCTTGAAACAGAAGTGATGAAAAAACGTTTTACACATATCGTTCGGGCTTTACACAAGGTACCTTCGTAACAAATTTCAAAACAATCGGCCAATGTATTCAGCCAAAATTGGGACACTCTTCGTTGTTACATCAGAGGCCGCCATCTTGAAACAAAGTGAATGAAAAAACGTTTTACACATATATCGTTCGGGCTTTACACAAGGTACATTCGTAACAAATTTCAAAACAATCGGCCAATGGATTCAGCCAAAATGGGTACACTCTTCATGGTTACATCAGAGGCCGCCATCATGAAACAAAGTGAATGAAAAACGTTTTACACATATATCGTTCGGGCTTTACACAAAGTACCTTCATAACGAATTTCAAAACAATCGGCCAATGGATTCAGCCAAAATGGGTACACTCTTCATGGTTACATCAGAGGCCGCCATCTTGAAACAAAGTGAATGAAAAACGTTTTACACATATATCGTTCGGGCTTTACACAAAGTACCTTCATAACGAATTTCAAAACAATCGGCCAATGGATTCAGCCAAAATGGGTACACTCTTCATGGTTACATCAGAGGCCGCCATCTTGAAACAAAGTGAATGAAAAATGTTTTACACATATATCGTTCGGGTTTTACACAAGGTACCTTCATAACGAATTTCAAAACAATCGGCCAATGGATTCAGCCAAAACTGGGTACACTCTTCATGGTTACATCAGAGGCCGCCATCTTGAAACAGAAGTGAATGAAAAACGTTTTACACATATATCGTTCGGGCTTTACACAAGGTACATTCGTAACAAATTTCAAAACAATCGGTCAGAGAATTCAGCCAAAACTGGGTACACTCTTCGTCGCTACATCAGAAGGCGCCATCTTGAAACAGAAGTGAATGAAAAAACGTTTTACATATATATCGTTCGGGTTTTAAACAAGGTACCTTCGTAACAAATTTCAAAACAATCGGTCAGTGAATTCAGCCAAAACTGGGTACACTCTTCGTCGCTACATCAGAAGGCGCCATCTTGAAACAGAAGTGAATGAAAAAACGTTTTACATATATATCGTTCGGGCTTTACACAAAGTACCTAGGTAACAAATTTCAAAACAATCGGCCAATGAATACAGCCAAAACTGGGTACACTCTTCATGGTTACATCAGAGGCCGCCATCTTGAAACAGAAGTGAATGAAAAACGTTTTACACATATATCGTTCGGGCTTTACACAAGGTACATTCGTAACAAATTTCAAAACAATCGGTCAATGGATTCAGCCAAAACTGGGTACTCTCTTCGTGGTTACATCAGAAGCCGCCATCTTGAAACAAAGTGAATGAAAAAACGTTTTACACATATCGTTCGGGCTTTACACAAGGTACCTTCGTAACAAATTTCAAAACAATCGGCCAATGAGTTGAGCCAAAACTGGGTATACTCTTCATGGTTACAACAGAGGCCGCCATCTTGAAACAGAAACGAATGAAAAAACGTTTTACACATATATCGTTCGGGCTTTACACAAGGTACATTCGTAACAAATTTCAAAACAATCGGTCAGTGGATTTCGTTTCGTGAACACTACAAAAAATCTGTATTACTATATAAAAAATCTCATCAAAATGTTGGACCAATGAAAATGTTTTATTTTTCAATTTTCACTCCGATTGTATGTATTTTGTAAGGGTTATAAATATTTTTTTACTACACGTATTTTAGATAAACATTACCTATTTAATCAACTATTGATTCGTTAAGGGTAAATTTTTAAAAAAATATTCTAAAAATAAGTAAGTTGGAGCACGGTGAATAAAATACACGGTAGGGGCCACGATGGGCATGCGCAGTAGATTACCGCGCGCGTGACGTCACTGGATCAAACTCTTCACTGCTACTATATGTAGTTTCCCGCTAAACAATTCGATGTTCGATAAATGTAGTTGGAGATTCGATGTGTTTACTTAATCTGTAGGTGTTGTGTTTTAAATAAAAGATGTCAACAACAATACTGCACGATAATTGTGTTTTGTGTTTGAGGTTTAATAAATATAAGAAAAGATTTAAGCATGTTTTGAATCCTAAAAAATACATAATGTATTTTGTTTAGTACTATACAATTGTGCATGCATAACAATACCTGTTTGCGCTATTGCCAATTGCTATAATAATGATAAGAATTGTAAAGGGAAAGGACAAGTGTGCACAATAGTCGGACGTTAAAAAAAAAAAAAAAAAATCCACTGATGCCGGAAGGATTCTATATACCTTGATTTTTTTTTAAAGTCCGACTATTGTGCACACTTGGGCTAATGCAGACGATGGAATGATTTTATAGCGTATGAAAATGCCAAGCCCTGGCCGGGAATCGAACCCGGGTCCTCGGGGTGAAAGCCTAGTACGCTATCAACTAGGCCACCGAGGCGGCCAATATATACCTTGAATTGGAGGTTGAATACCTTTAATTTTCTTCTACTAAATTACAAAATTCAAAAAATTCCATATTTGTGACCATCACTAAAACAAAGTGTACAACAAGTTTCACTTCTCTCCGGCAAATTTTGAAATTTTACCATCATAAGTTGTTTTTTGTTTAAGGTTTGAAAATTAAGAAATATATTTTTAAATTGTGTACTGATCTCTACTGTCAGTTCAACTTGTATTAAATTTCATGTTCGAAGGACTTTTGATTGAGGTTGCCAGTGAGCGAATTAGTAAGCGAGTTACTATGCAGATAAGGATAGTAAAATAAACGAAGACCTGTATAAAGTAGGTTTTTATCTCAAAATCTGAATTTGCGGCAGTAAAACAAACTAACCTACACGCCTAAGTGGGGGGGGGGAGTACAACGAGGGGCGGGCGGGGCGGTTATCATTAAAATTTGCATTTTCAGTCGTAAAATGTTAAGCGGAGAACTTACATGTTCCTGTATACACACAACAATGGCATTACAGTTACCGTTTCCTTGTAAAGCCAACCTCGACCTTCGCGTATCGATTTTTAAAGTTCAATAATCTATAATGCGAACATAAAACGCTATAAATATTTTATTATGGCACAAAATGCAGCTGTGCCCGGCGTTCCGTTTTCGATGTACTTTATATACATTTCCGATCGTAAAAGTAAAACGTAATCACGATTGTGGCCCAAGGGAAGCCCATTTTACGAGTGAAACTGAAGGAAGAAGTCGGGCGGGAGAGAGAGAAAGAGAAGGAGGGACCGGGACCACGTGTTAGACAGGCACACGTTCCACATCAATAGAGCGCGGGGGCGGGAAGAGAAGTGAATCTTGAGAGAATAGTCGTCAAAAGAGAAGAGAATACAGAGCCGTGTTCCGGTCTGATTGCAGATGGCGCCCAAAATAAACTGTATACAGTTGCCCTCCCCCCTTCCCCCCCGCTTCAACTCTTCCGTTACCGAAATAACGCAGACACGCGTTATATCAAGACGGTTTATTTTACAATAATTTAACCCGCTAGACACGATCTGTGAATGGCTGGAAGTGTGGTTACAATAACTTAACCCCTAGACACGATCTGTGAATGTAAGTACGGTTACAATAACATAACCCGCTAGACACGATCTGTGAATGGCTGGAAGTGTGGTTACAATAACTTAACCCTTAGACAGCATCTGTGAATGTAAGTACGGTTACAATAACATAACCCGCTAGACACGATCTGTGAATGGCTGGAAGTGTGGTTACAATAACTTAACCCCTAGACACGATCTGTGAATGTAAGTACGGTGTCAATAACATAACCCGTGAGACACGATCTGTAAATGTCTGGAAGTTTGGTTACAATAACTTAACCCCTAGGCACGATCTGTGAATGTAAGTACGGTTACAATAACATAGCCCGTGAGACACGATCTGTGAATGGCTGGAAGTGTGGTTACAATATTGCACAATAGGTCAGTTGATCGCAGTGCCTGGGGTTGAACAAATCCCTTCCTCTAGAATATAATATAATGCTTCCAATAGCTTAACACCTAGACACGATATGTAAATGGCTGGAAGTATGGTTACAATAACTTACCCCTAGACACGATCTGTGAATGTAAGTACGGTTACAATAACATAACCCGTGAGACACGATCTGTGAATGGCTGGAAGTGTGGTTACAATACCTTAACCCGTGAGACATGATCTGTGAATGGATGGACGGTTAGTGCATAAACTCCAAACCCCATTTGTGTTATCCCTTAGATCGTGTTCACTTAAATCGTGTTATCACTTAAATCATGTTATCACTTGAATCGTGACATCGTTTTATCACTTAAATCGTGTTTTCTTTCAATCATGTAATTACTTAAATCGTCTTATCACTTACATCGTGTTATCACTTAAATCGTGATATCGTGTTATCGTTTAAATCACGATATCGTGTTATCACTTAAATCGTATTTCCACTTAAAATACGTTATCACTTAAATCGTATTTTCACTTAAATCACGTTATCACTAAATCGTCATCACTTAAATCGTGTTATCACTTAAATCGTGGTATCACTTAAATCGTGGTATTACTTAAATCGTGATATCGTGTTATCATTTAAATCACGACATCGTGTTATCACTTAAATCGTATTTCCACTTAAAATACGTTATCACTTAAATCGTATTTTCACTTAAATCACGTTATCACTTAAATCGTGGTATCACTTACATCATGTTATCACTTAAATCGTGATATCGTGTTATCACTTAAATCGTGATATCGTGTTAACATTTAAATCATGATATCGTGTTATCACTTAAATCGTATTTCCACTTAAAATACGTTATCACTTAAATCTTACTTTCACTTAAATCGCGTTATCACTAAATCGTCATCACTTAAATCGTGTTATCACTTAAATCGTGATATCGTGTTATCATTTAAATCATGATATCGTGTTATCACTTAAATCGTATTTCCATTTAAAATGCGTTATCACTTAAATCGTATTTTCACTTAAATCACGTTATCACTTACATCGTGGTATCACTTAAATCGTGGTATCACTTAAATCGTGACATGTTGTAAAGCTAAAAATGTTTAAACGTTTATTTTTCGGTCAGACGGCGCTAAGAGATCGTTTCCAGAAACCGTATTGCTAAAATGATATTTGTATAATACAATCTATCGAACGTTGAGGGTTGGCGTGAAATTCTTACTGATTTTTAGATGGTTGCGAAGGGGAAAAACCCCGCCGTTAAAGGGTTGAAATAGCGCTTAGTACAAAAGAAAAACGCATTAATCACGTTAAAAACTAGGAACGCTGTTTTTCGCAGCGGCGGTCCCGAGCAATCAACAGAACTTTGTAGGCGCAAAAAAACCAAAAATTCTAACCCGAAGGGTTAAATGGGGTAAATTAACCCCCCCCATTTACAGGAACTGTTAATTCCTGCCAAAACGGTGACGGGGAACGTTTGTATGCCATAAAATTTCAATAGATCGAAGCTCGAACATCACGTAGCCTCCTGTAAAAAAAAATATTTCGAAAAAGTTTGGAACAAGCTGTGAATTTCAAGTAGTTACAGTACACCAATACAGTAAATGTTACGATTTAATAACAATAACTATTATAAAAGAAGAAACACTGTACTGCTTTATTAACTCTACTATAATAAAACCGTAACATTTACGTCGCTATAATTTAAACGGCACGCCACGTGACGTAAGAGTAACTTTTCTAAAAAAAATATTGTTTATCAATTTCGCAGCGACAACACAGGGGAGGGAAGGAAGGAAATAATTGTGGTAGGACGACTCGTGTTGACATTCCATTCCTGGCGTGTCCTGCCCTGGGGAAGTGTCCGCCCCCCCGCAAAGTCCCTTCAACTTTCAAACTTATAGAAAAAGTAAAACAATCACACGCTAATGTTAATATGCTCGTCTGAACAACAGTTACCATTGTACAAGTCAGTTACGCAGACACGCACATACGCTGTATGTTGGCGTGACAAAGAGAAAACCACTTAAATATTTCATAATTCTTCTTTTAACTTTAAATATTTTATAGTTATTTAATCACAGATCACAGACAGAGTGTCCTATTTAAAAACGACTCAATGATACAGGGTCTAAGAATCGCGGCACGCAGCTGTCTCGCCGACGCGCTAGAAACTAATTTCCCAAAGTAATTTCTTCCCTTTACCCTTTTTATACGAAAATAAACCCTGCCCGCCATCAAAACGCTTCTTAATTTCAACGGATTTTGAAAATTCGAAATGCCAATTTACGCAGTTTTTAACGCTGGTTACAACGGTGAGATTGTAAATAAATGCGAAGATTTGAAATGCCCGCCATTTTGAAACTGGTGAATGAATTTCGCTGGTTAACGAACTAGTGCAAACTATATACTATAATTTAGTGCGAACTAAATACTATAATCGTATTTACGCGCCAAGTTTGAAACAAATCGGACCACAGATTCGTACGAGAACGTGCTAATACCACGCACACACACAAACACACACACACACACACACACACACACACACACACACGCGCGCGCACACACACACACACACACACACACACACACACACACACACACACACACACACACACACACACACACACACACACACACACACACGCACGCACACACACACACACACACACACACACACACACACACACACACACACACACACACACACACACACACACACACACACACACACACACACACACACACACACGCGCGCGCACACACACACACACACACACACACACACACAATTTCGACGAATACAAAAACGTGATCCAGTTGTGAGGATCGAGACTCATTTCAAGGTCCCGTCTCTGAAAGTTACCAAATAACCGTTCCAATAGCTCATTTTCCCAATGGAATTTAGCTAAAATAGTAGAGTGAAAAATTAATTTTAAAAATTCGCTTCAATGACGTCAGCAAGACAGAGGTATTTTCTAAACGTATAGGCTATTCCTAATTAGCTTCTTTTTACTAAAAACACCATTAATGCGACGATAAAGTTCTCTAACAGCGGTCACGCTTGCTATGAGGTTACACGAGGACGCTAAAATTAAACGCCGCCAAACTTCGACCAGTCACGTAATGCAATGGGAAAGGTGAGCACTGTTCCGATGTAAGCCTTGAAACATGACTAAATCATTATCAACAGTGACGTGTTTACGACAATGGCCGCAAAAATGTTTGATTGTTGTACAGAGAACGCCGCAATCAATATGAACAGGCGGGAGATGTTCATGACACCAATACAATATGGCAGCCTTATACAGCGGAACAATATGGCGGCGTTTGTTTTGCGGGGACAGCGTGTGACGAAACGTGCGAATAGCACGAGTGAAAAACAAAGCTGCTAGCGCTAATTACAATGTGAAATCATACTTTCAAAAAATATTAACGAAAAAAGTTACGTAATTCTAAAGATTTGAAAAGACGAACGTGTTTTCAAGCTATTTTCTACGTGTTTAAATCAAATTTTGTTGGTAAAACTTGAAATATTATCACCGTCCAAAACAGGATTGGAAAGAGAATATCAATTACAAAATTAACCGATTCAAAATTAGATAACTTTCCTAGCAACAGCTTAGAAAACGGCCTGCTAACCACGGTGGACAAGGAGAAAAAATGTGCGAGTGAGAGGTCGAGTCCCCACTCCATAATTACAATGTGAAATCAGACTTTCAAAAAATATTAACGAAAAAAGTTACGTAATTCTAAAGATTTGAAAAGACGCCATTTCGATAATTGTAAACGTAATGCAGGGCAACGAACGTGTTCAAGCTATTTGCTACGTACTTAAATCAAATTTTGTTGGCAAAACCTAAAATATTATCACCGTTCAAAACAGGATTGGAAAAAGAATACCAATTACAAAATTAACCGATTCAAAATTAGATAACTTTCCTATCAACAGCTTAGAAAACGGCCTGCTAACCACGGTGGACAGGGAGAAAAAATGTGCGAGTGAGAGGTCGAGTCCCCATTCCCTCACCACAGCTTCCTTCTTTTCATTCACTATCGCTGAGTAGCAACATACGTAAACTCAAATTGGCAGACAGTGTGTTACTGGACTGTTGGAGGGAAGCTGGAGGGGAATTCTCCTACATGCGCGAGAAATTCTCGCGCAGGTCGTTTACTAAGTAGCTGGACTATAATAATAGCTAATAAAACATCGTAAAAGTAAAAAAAATATTTTGAAAAAATAGTAATAAATTATTATAATATTAACAATAAAATAAAACAGGTAAATAGGTCCTGGAAATAATAATAATAATATATTAATTTAATTTTGTAAAATATATTTAAGCGAAGCAAACAATTTATATCGGGCCATAACTGCCAACATGAAAGTGTTAACATTTGTGTATTGACTGCACGCGATAATCCAGCTCGTCCAGTAATCCGTCCGTGTTATAAAACAAAAAATAACGAGAAATTAGAATCTTAAATCAACAAGCCCGAGTGTTTGTTTCAAGTAAACGACAAACAATGAAATTCGACGAGTTTCCGGAGATCGAAGAAGCGCTTTTTTCCTTGTTTTAGACACTACGGAAGTGTAACTACAGAATAGGAACTGGAACACTGGAACTAGTGAACTGAATCCATAGCATTAGAACTAAAAAACTGGACTTAGAGAAATGGGACTAGAGAACAGAAACTAGAAACTGGAACTAGTGAACTGAATCTATAGAATTGGAACTAAAATACTGGAACTAGAGAAGTGGCACTAGAGAACAGAAACTAGAAACTGGAATTAGTGAACTGAATCTATAGAATTGGAACTAAAAAACTGGAACTAGAGAACAGCAACTGGAGAATTAGAAGTATCGATTTGGAAGAAAGGAAGTGGAACCAGTGAACTGAATGTACAGAACTGGACTTCATTTAGTCGTTGACTTCATTTAGTGACTCCATTCGCCGCTGTTTTTGTTCAAAATTCAACAATTTTGGAACGCGTGAATTTTGCTGCCACGCGTTTCATACACAAAACATTGGAAACAATGTCATAACATAATCCAATCGATATGCCAACATCTTCAGCTACCTCTCTAATTGTGATTCGGCGATTGTTCATAACCATTTCTTTCACTTTTTCCACGTTTTCATCGATTGTTGATGTGCTGGGGCGTCCAGGGCGTTCGTCATCTTCAAAGTCTTCACGGCCTTCTAGGAAAGGCTTATAACACTCGTAAACTCTTGCTTTACTCATAGCAGACTCACCATAGGCCTTTGTTAACATTTCACATACTTTATTCCATTTTTTTTACTCAAAATTTAATATAAATTCTTTGATCCATTTCTTTTAACGAACTAAAATCGCCGAGCTCATAAAAACACGTCTCACCTTAGTGACTGTCACAGACAAAGTCAACAATGAAAAGCTGAAAGTTTTATCATACTTCAAGGGCATGTATACCGACATAATAAAAGAAAATATTTGACAATCGGACTCTCCAAGCCCGCGAAATTTTAAAATTCTCGTTACTTTCTGAACACAACTACATACATATACATATTTTAACAAACTCTCAAAAAGTGATGTATAGGTCAGGATTGGTGTTCATTTAAACATCCCGGGTCCGAGCCTTATCATGATTGCCGCCCCATCAGCCCATTTTCCAATCGGTATTGACTAATAAACTGTTATAAATAATGATAAGTAATTAAAAAAAATATTATTATTGGATAAAGGCTGCACATTAGAAATAGATATTGGATTTGTGTGGGGGCCATAACTGAACGCCAGAAACACAGCCTACTTGTAACGATTGTTAACCATCTGTTTTACGCTACATACCATTTCTGTAACACTCCTTAAGTTCCAGTACTTGGATGAGTAAAGCTTACCTGCAAAAAAAAAGAACAGAATTACAACGTTTTCAAATAAATTAACAATACAGTATAAATGTCTCTCGACTCATCAAAAAGTGAACCAGTTAGTAGAATCGTCGCTTGCTGCAGTATACCAGGTCTGGGTCTTACCACGATGGCGTTCCAACAGCTCATTTTCAAACTGGAATTTCTAAATATCTACGGTACACAATACGAATCCTAATATCGGAATTTTTAACATGTATCATGTTTCAGGGCTGGTTGTGATGGATTTTGCGCGTCGCGTGATGCGAGTGCACAACTTTATACTGGTTCAGTTGTTTTATAATAATTCGTAACGATCAGCTGATTTCATTGAACAGCTGATAGGTTATAATACGTTTTAGGTTGTAAAAAACTGGCTTACGTTAATTTGTCGTGTTTTCGAACAAATTATCGTAATTAAAATAAAAAGGAAGTGAAAACCGATGCACGATTTTTTTTTTCAGTAACAGAAATTTTATCACAGACCCCTGACTTCGATACGAAAAATAATACAATAAATGTAACTACATGGTTACGTTAATTGTTTTACCCTGAATAATTACATTTTTTTTACAGTAATATATTTATAAAACACAGTTTTTCATAGTTTTTTTCGTTGAACGAGGGCGAGGGTTTTCGAGATATAGAAGATTCTTTTGCAGCGATTGCTATGTGCCATATTATGTTCTGAATATAATTTTAAAATTTCAAATTTTTGTTTTGATTTTCTACAGACTTATAATTTTTTTTTAATATACTGCTCATCCCGCTTGTAATCAAATAATATTTACGTGTACATAATCTGAAAGTCATCTCTAGTATAAATATTTCACGAAAGAAAATATTGAATATTGTCTTAAATTATTATTGAATTTTTACTGATAATTCATAATTAGAAAAGTTAAGCTGGTAGGTACAGTCTGGGCCCGAATGTCATCTCTAGTATAAATATTTCACGAAAGAAAATATTGAATATTGTCTTAAATTATTATTGAATTTTTACTGATAATTCATAATTAGAAAAGTTAAGCTGGTAGGTACAGTCTGGGCCCGAATGTCATCTCTAGTATAAATATTTCACTAAAGAAAATATTGAATAATGTTTTAAATTATTATTGAATTTTTACTGATAATTCATAATTAGAAAAGTTAAGCTCGTAGGTACAGTCTGGGCGCAACAACAGTGGACACGCATCGAGTCGTAGGCTTATAAAAAGATTGCCGGTCAGAATAGACAATCTTAGAGTGTTTTTTAATTTTAAAAATATAAACTAACATTTGATTTACGAATATAAGGAAATTTTGGTTGTTTTTTTATAAAAAAAACAGTGAAATAAACACAGTTATTTGAATGTAATACATTGGGGATTTCACTTATAACCACGTATGTAAAATTAATCATTTTTCGTTTGCTTGTAACAAGGATTCTAAGTCAGGGGTCTATAACAAAAATCCGATAGTACAGACTACAACACATAGAGTTGTCAGGTAAAGATATTCGATACTGTTGTGTGTGTACATCTCACTTGAAACGGAAATCTACGGAATACCTGACATTCCTCGCGTAATGTAAAAATACTTTGCATATATTGTACAGAAAGCGACGGTCAAAGAGAACCGGAAGTCAATCTGTCAGTGACGTTATAGCTGGGAGTCACTGCGCAGCATCACTGGAATTTATCATCGCCTAGGATCTGAATTCCACAACCTAAAAGTTCCGCTTGCTGACACCTAAAAACATCCACGCTAAATTACCGAACTTCTCGCCCGGCTTTCAACAGCCTACACCTGCGAACCTACTTCACGATTCTCCCGTAAACCAATGGTTTGCAGTGCTCGCGTATCTCGCATCTGATTCTGCCCAGGCATTACTACATCGTATCTACCGTACACAATAGCTTCACCCTGATTGGTGCGTTCTTTCTCTAGTTTTAACAACGGATTTCTGGGAAATCATGGTTCTTGTCGTAATTTCTAGTATAAAGGTCGAAAATCGTTCTTTGGCAGAACGTCGAGGACCACCCATTACACGACACCAGACACCAAAACTTGCTCAGGTGGAAACAGGAGGAATCCAGCCAAACTTAAAGAACAGACGGATGTCTTGCTTTCTCGTCATTCCGGATCAACCGGAGGTCAACATGATAAACGCCCGGACTTCCAACATACCTCCCAGAGACTACAGCAAATTTATCCTCAATATTTACTAGTACATAGAAACGCTGAAATACAATTTTCTTTCAACTTTAATAAGATTAAGATTATATACTAGAGGAAAGGATAATTCAACCCCAAGCATTTCGATCGACTGACCTATTGTGCAACTAACCTCTTAAAATACCTAGTTCAGCAAATTAGTGCCCGTAATAAGTTCCAACAACCCACTGACTAGCTCACTCTGCTGAACATCCCTAGGGTATTGGAAACCAAGCCTCCTACTAGCAAGAGCCTCACAATCATAAATTATGTGATCTGCAGTTTCCTACTCCTTCCTGCACACAACCTACACACAGTTTCTCTGCGGTACACATCTATCCTGTTCATGTGCACGCTCAGACCACAATGCCCTGTTATGAGCCCCATGATCCTCCTGAGGTGTGCTAGCAGGACATCTGCTGCACCTTTGAGTCATCTAAAAGGAACTTTGCTTAAGAGACGTTTACTATGGGAATGCCCATGAAGGTTGACCCATCTTACCAGATGTTGGTTTTTCTTTGTGTTTAACGTCCGACTATTGTGCACACTTGGGCTAATTCAGACGATGGAATGATTTATAGCGTATGAAAATTCCAAGCCCTCGCCGGGAATCGAACCCGGGTCCTCGGGGTGAAAGCCTAGTACGCTATCCACTAGACCACCGAGGCGGCAGTGCACACTTGGGCCAATGCAGACGATGGGATGATTTATAGCGTATGAAAATGCCAAGCCCTAGCCAGGAATCGAACCCGGGTCCTCGGGGTGAAAGCCTAGTACGCTACCAACTAGGCCACCGAGGCGGCTATGTTGATTTGTAATCCACCTGTTAATAGCAGACCTGGCTAACGATAGATAAATCCCTAGAGCCGGCTCAGGTCCGATAAACTCAGATGCAGATCCACGTCCAGCCAGTCGGTCTGCCCTTCCTTATGCCCTGGAACCCAGTGAAGAGTTACCAGGTTACCCAGGGACAGAGCGTCAAGGTCTTCCGACACTCCCAGACCAGCTTGGACTGTATTATAAGACCCGCAAGTGCTTCAACGTCAATAACACTACACTAATTTATATTCTGTAATGCGTACGTTTTGTCCTTCCCTGCTTTGAAGACGCGCATTTGTCTTCCCTGCTTTGAAGACAAATCTGTCTACACCGACCCCTCGCTGAGACATGATGGAAGCGAATTTTCAAAAATAGATGATTCGTTTATCTTACCTCATTTTTGAAATTCTGTTATCACCGTCACAATCAGCATTAAAATCTGCACATATTACAATTTCAACGTTCGAATTAAATTGAAAAATATGAAAATGAAACCTGACCGCCGTCATGCAGTTTGGTAATTTCAACACATTAAAACAAATTAATTTATACAGATTTTAACGCTTACAAAGAAGAGTTTGAATTAAAAAAGAGTGAAATAACGTAAAAATTGCTTAAAACTTGATACGGCCGCCATTTTGAAACTATTGAACGGATTTTACAAGGTACCGAAATTGTCCAAACTATCGTAAGAATCAGTTGTGTCGATTTTGAACCAAATCGAACTAAAATTGCGAACTTGAGAGTGCTAACACACGCGCGCGATACTGCACTTCAATCTACAGGTAAGTATCGGCGCTTTATCACGGTTTCCGGTCTGGATCTCACCAAGATGGCCACTCGAATAGCTCATTTTTCAATGAAATTCGCTAATAATTCGTTCGCAAAGATTTATTTTTCCTCTTTATGTTAAACATAAAAAGTTTTAAAAAAAACTTGCTATTTTCTGTTTAACGGTAAGTGCGGTAAGTGCAGTTGTTCACGAAACTACTTTATTTCAAGTACACTAAAACGTGTTTTATTCATTACCCGCCCTCTGTCTAAGAGGGCTACAAACAGCTGTTAGTTTTAAGGGATACAGACTTCTACACAAATAATTCAAACGTGTAAACCTATACATTATTATTACGCAATCGTAAGCATTATTTTGGACACTAAAAAATCGCGTTGCACTGTTTTAAAATATGTAATATTCCCTGAAATGGTGTACAATTTTGGAGCTTTTATAAAACGAAAAAACAAAAACGAAAATCGAATACGCTTTTTTTGTGTTTAACGTCCGACTATTGTGCACACTTGGGCTAATGCAGACGACGGGATAATTTATAGCGTATGAAAATACCAAGCCCTGGCCGGGAATCGAACCCGGGTCCTCGGGGTGAAAGCCCAGTACGCAATCAACTAGGCCACCGAGGCGGGTACACGCTTAAGTAAGCAACGATGCGAAACTACATTACGGCAGATGTAATATCAGCTGATAATTTAAACAAAATAACTATAGCCTACCCAACAGCTGATTTTCGGTAAATTGTTAACTCGTTAAGTTAATTTTGAGGTTCCAAAAATATGTAAGGCGAAAAAAATATTATGCATTTTTAAAGATTTGAAATGTCCGCCGTTTTCAACGAATTTTGTTGGTTAACGAACTTGTCTAAGCTCGAATCGATTTTTGTACCACTTTTGAAATTGCTAACGTAACCTTACTAATATATGTTTTGGGTTACCATACGTCCCAGTTTGACCGGGAAAGTCCCAGTTTTGGGCTCTCATCCCCGTGTCCCGGCCGGATTTGTGAATGCCCCGGTCAGCAGTCAAAAATGACAGTACAATAAAACTTGTAACAAAAGCACTAAAAAAGTATTAAATTCAAACTGCTGTGCAGATACCTAAGATTATTAAGGCTGGTTATTAAAACCAGTTCGGTAGTGTTTAATAATACATAATTAGGATTATGACCTATTTTCCATCTAGTGGTCTATTTACTCACCTCGTACAGGTTACCGCGGTTTCGAAACCTTACTGTTTCATCTTCAGGCCGTAACACAAAATAATAAATCCCTCTGTCGAGGTCAAAGTTAAACAAAACATTGAAAACACACGTCACAAACACTAAACACAATTACACGATAAAATTTCCGGATTAAAAAAAATCCAGAATATAACGACATACTAGTTGCACGTATCGTTTGGCCAAACCAAATGCTATCGTGTGTATTTTAATCGTGTAATTATGTTTTCTTTGTAACGTGTGTTTTCAATGTTTTGTTTGACTTTGTGAAGATCTCTATAGAATGATTAGACACTGCAGACTAGCTGCACCTATTGAGAGGATTTAGGTGTCCCTCGCGGTACCCGAGTCTACCAAACACTTACACTTACAATACCACACTTACATTTAGGGAGGCGATAATAGCCTCAATGTGCTTTTCGCCTTAAAATAAAAAAAAAAATTGACACTTTGTATTACGACCTGAAGATGAAACAGTAAGGTTTCGAAACCGCGGTAGCCTAAGAAACCGTGAAAGATTTTTCCTTCTAGTGGTCTATTTACGGGGTGAGTAAATAGACAACTAGAAGGTAAAATAGGTCATATTCCTAATTATATACATATATGGTCCGGTGGCTATGTTGCAGTAATAGGCTAATAATAGCCTATATCCTAACGAATCAAAACAAAATATTAATTCGGTTGGTAGTGATGAGTCAGCTGTAAGACATTTAATACTGCCATGGGAAAATAAAGAGATACTTAAAAATAAAAAAAGGTGGCAGTCGCATGACTGCCGACAGAAGTGACTACTTCTCATCACGGGTTATGCCTATATATTTTACACCAAAAATTTATAGTCGATTTTCAAAATCATGAGTACGTTCATTCA
>CM040183.1:89424382-89429382 GCA_022606455.1 Callitettix versicolor | reverse complement strand
ATATCAATTTAAAAAATAATAACGTTACTTGTAAACTAATGTATTAAATTAGAAAAAAATTATTAATAAATAAACAAAAAATATTTTGTAAGCTATTTATTAAAAAACAACTCTTTAGAAAAAACTTCCGGGATTGGAGTCCAGAAATTATGGCAAGCTTACACCTAGAGATTACGGAAACGGGGCTGGGTTTGAGGCTACAACACAGCGTATTAGAGACTACAGACATGCGCAGTCAATTTTATGAATCCATATACTCTGCTTCAATTGCAGAAAGGGTAAAAATAAGGTTTTACAGCATTTGCGGAAGCGTCAAAAACGAACAACCCTACTGTACACAGATTAGATTAGATTCAAACTAGAAGGGATTATACAACCCCAGGCACTGCGATCAACTATTGTGCAACTAAACCTCTTGAGTACTAGTTTAGCATGATACCCTTAGTTAGTAAGTTTCAACAATCCATTGACTAGCTCATTCTGCTGACGATCCCTAGGGTCCTGGAAAACAAAAAAACCTAGCCTCCTACCAGCAAACGCTTCACAATAAAGCATTATGTGTCTTGCAGTCTCCTCTTACCTGCACAACCTACATACGATTTCACCACGGTACATGCCTATCCTGTTCAAGTGCAACCTTAGGCCACAGTGCCCAGTAATAAGCCTCATTATTTTCCCGAGTCGTGCTATGCCCAAGAAGTCTGCTGCCCCTTTAAGCCCTCCTTTATGGAACTATGCTTAAGAGGCGCTTACTATGGGAATACCCGTGAAGGTTAACCCATCTTGCCTGGCGTTGCTTATTAATCCACTAGTTACTTTACATAACATTAGACTCTTACAAGCACAAAATATTCACAGGTTCATTTATTAAACGTATTATCAAACAGGCACTACGGAGGTCACAGAACGAATGACGAAAAAAACAATACAATATACTGTATTGTAGAATACAACAATGTATTTTATATTGTATTGTACAACTATAGAATGTGGATCTAAAACTACAAAAAAAAGTTAAAAGGACAATTTAAAAAAAATGTGATCTAAGTACAAATCTTTTATAAGTATTTTTTTCCATTATTGCAACATAGCTACCCGACCACATATTTAATTAATTAGGATTATGACCTATACTTCCCGTCAGTTGTCTATCCACTCACTTCGTAAAGGCTACCGCGGTTTCGAAACTCTATCGTTTCATCTTTAGGCCGTGATGCAAAATGTTAAATCCCTCTGTCGAGGTCGTCACAAAGTCAAACAAAACATTAAAACATACACACTGAGCACACGATTAAAATATGCACGATGAAATTCGGCTTGGCCAAACGACACGCGCGCTCGTACGTCGTTACATTCCGGACTGCGGAGTCTTCATCAGTAGTAGCGCGCCCGTCGTTTTTCTAAAAATTAATTTCATAATACAAAAATGTTTTTGTGTTAAATAACCGTTAAATTTAAATTTTATAATAATAGTACTGAGAGATACAATATTTAAAAATATTTACATATAAGTAAGGAATTAATTTTAAGGACCAACCAATGTAGGGGCATTTATGTCTCATGTAGGTCCTTCATATTTTGTATTATATTGTATAATTTTTGAAGGAATTTTAGTTATAAATATAAATAAATAAATATAAATATTACTTATGAAAGTGAAGTTTATAAAATAATGACTAAGTGTTTATTGTTTTAGGTGTTACACCCTGCCTGTTAGCTGGTCAACCCAGCAGCGCCACCATACAGCGTCGATCCTTCCTGACTTCTTGCTGGAAATTATTACAATCTACAGTCGCAGCTGTCACTGCAAACTGGCATCAAAAACAGGGTTAAACGAAACTCCCCCAACCACGAAACAACTGTTCTAAAAAACAGCTGTTCGGTGAACAAGATAACACGAAGATTATTTCGTTCAAATAAGCCAGCTGTTTTATTAACAGCCGATATTTGCAACTATCCGTGTACGCGAATTTCCGGATGAGCTATTGGAGCGGACATCATGGTGACGGCCAGTCCACGGGACCATGAAATAAGCACCGATCCTTATCACTAGATCGCTTTTTCGGGGGTGTGTGCGCGTGCGCGCGTGTAAATGCGTTAAAATAAAACCGAAAATTAGCGCACTATCAAAAAAAGTACACATTTTGTACTAAAGTTTAACCCTGAAATTAAGCGATCAAAAAAACGTACACTCGATTTCGATAAATGAAATGCCAGGAATAAAAATTGGTTAACTACCATCCACACAGCACCGCTAATGTAAATGTACACAGATGCAATTTCAAAAATTTCCTTTTAAACCGAACGTCGATCAGTACAAAAACAAAACGAAAATGCCCTAAACAATGTGGGTTTAAAAATTACTTACTTTTACATTTCTTGAATTAAGGGTAAAAAACGTTTAGCACCCTTCCTTTAAAGGGTGAAAAAAGACAGCAAACAAACTAAATTTTTACTTTTGTAACTTCAATAATCGCGGCACGCACATGTCTCGCTGACGTGATGGAAGCGAATGTCTTGCCTTCGTATTGAAACTTCTGCTTTAATCATAAACTGTATTATCTACATATCAGTCTTATTTAATTTCAAATTGTATTAGAAACACGAAAAAGAACCCTGACCGTTACGGTCACTGCAGCAATGCAATGGATGCTCAGTTACGGCGTCTTCTTCAATACCAGTCTCTTTATGAAGTCTAGGATTTGGAGAGGATTCAAGGCGGGCAGCTCGCCCAGTTTCTTATTGAGATGCTCGCTCTGCTAATTCCCTTTCAATTTTTCTATCTCTTGACCCACATTACGGATCTGCTCCGTTTGGCCAACCTTTTTAACGTGAGATGAAATCCCGCTCATTCTACTTTATATTCGTACTTATAGAAACACCCACAAGTAGGTAAGGAAATGAGGTCCGCACAATACAGAGTCCTGCATGCATGAGTAAGGCTACGGTACACTGGGAGATCGCCAGGCCTCCGTTCGATACCACCATTAGGCCGGTGTCGTTCACTCCATCAGTACGGGTCGCTTTACACTTCTAAGTTAGCCAGGTTATGTAGTGTGTGTGTGTGTGTGTGTGTGTGTGTGTGTGTGTGTGTGTGTGTGTGTGAGAGAGAGAGAGAGAGAGAGAGAGTGTGTGTGTGAAAGAGAGAGAGAGTCCCACCGTCTGCATTAGCCCAAGTGTGCACAATAGTCGGACGTTAAACAAAACAAAATATGAAAGAGAGAGTGTGAGAGAGAGTGTGTGAGAGATTGTGTGTGTGAGAATAGGTGAGTGTGTGTGTGAGAGAGAGAGAGAGTGCGTGTGAGAGAGAGTGTGTGTGTGTGTGTGTGTGTGTGTGTGTGTGTGTGTGTGTGTGTGTGTGTGTGTGTGTGTGTGTGTGTGTGAGAGAGAGAGAGAGAGAGAGAGTGAGAGAGTGTGTGTGTGTGAGTATGTGTGTGTGAGAGAGTGTGTGTGTGAGACAGAGTGAGTGTGTGTGTGTGAGAGAGAGTGCGGGCGGGCGTGTGTGTGCATGCGTGTGTGGGAGAGAGAGAGTGTGAGAGATTGTGTGTGTGAGAGAAGGTGTGTGTGTGTGTGTGAGAGAGAGAGAGAGAGAGAGAGAGAGAGAGAGTGAGTGTGTGTGTGTGTGTGTGTGTGTGTGTGTGTGTGTGTGTGTGTGAGAGAGAGAGAGAGAGAGAGAGAGAGAGAGAGAGTGAGAGTGTGTGTGTGTAAGAGAGAAAGAGTGTGTGTGTGTATGTGAGAGAGAGAGAGAGAGTGAGAGATGTGTGTGTGTGTGAGAGAGAGAGAGAGAGAGTGTGAGAGTGTGTGTGTGTGTAAGAGAGAAAAAGTGTGTGTGTGTGTGTGTGTGTGTGTGTGAGAGAGAGAGAGTGAGAGAGTGCGTATGTGTGTGCGCGCGTTCGTGTGTATGCACGCGTGTGTGGGAGTGGGAGTGTGTGTGTGCGCGCGCGCGCGCGCTCGTTTTGAGCATTATTAAATTTCAAATTATATTGAAAAAACGAAAATAAACCTTGACACCTAACACGATGTGGGTAGTTTTTTTAAACCACCCTGAAAACTATTTCTCTTCCTATGATTTTGTCTGACAAGAAACATAATTTTGGAAAATTCGCTTGCGTCCTATTAAAGTTTTCGTTAACGTTTTAATTGGGTGATTTTTTTTTAGGAAAGGAGTGGTTTTAGTCAAACTTATCATTTCGGTTGTCAAGTAAATAATGACAGCAGATATATTAAAATGATTTGTAGAGAAGCCGGGCTGACAGCAGTGATAAAGCCTTTGTTTTATTTAACTTGGCTATTTATCATTTGCTTGTTCCGAATTGTCTTTTTCAATTTGCCTGATTAAAGCGACTATAAATTGTTTATTCACTGTTTATGCACACAGTACATAGGCTACATATACATATAAACATTTAGTTAATTGTTAAAAAAAACATTCAAAAATGTATAAAGTGCCATCGTTGTGCGCTACGTGACAAATACACTGGCAATAGTTCGTACCGCGATGCCCGCAACAAAACACACACACTCAACAAACGGAATAAATTGGGTAACAAACGAAATAATTATAAGACAAGAAATGAGGGTTACTAAAAGAACACAGGACCTAACCTTACACGCCAATCTGGTCGAATTTATAACACATCAATGCGACCAAAACTGGCAAACACGTTTGAAGTTTTAAAACATTCGGGCTGGAATAGGGTTACGAAATAATCGACAGATGGAAAAGGAACTGAACGTGTTTTCTTAGTAAACACTAATTTTATAAAAATATTCTGGATGTACATTTCTTCGATCGAAATCAGTTATTCCTATATAATGTAAGGATATTATCGAACAACTTAAAGTCGTTACACAACTTGTATAACGTATGGATAATACCTTATAACGCATTAACGATACTTTATAACGTATAGATGATACCTTATAACGTATTAACGATACTTTATAACGTATGGATGATACCTTATAACGTATTAACGATATCTTATGACGTATGTATG
>CM040183.1:89411882-89419382 GCA_022606455.1 Callitettix versicolor | reverse complement strand
TACATGCCTAGAATAAAAATAAGTAGGCTATGTAAGAAACATTTAAAAATATTATAACGACCCTCAAAAATTTATCCACAGATGAGGATCTGTGTCCATTTCAAGGCCTGGTAATTGAAACAATCAAAAAAGTTAAAATTTTGAAAACTACAAACCCAAAATAAAATAGCCTAGGCCTAATGTAACCGCAATGCATATATTATAGCCTAAAAAACTGTTTACGCGTTCTAATTATACGCTAGCTCTAAAACTTAATCAAAATACTGAAATTTTAGAAAAACTCTAAGTACAACAATAACGTCAAATACCTTTTGTCTTCTTGGAAATACGCTAACGAAAGGACCGACGCTAAAATCAGGTAACACTGCAACCTACAGATTCACTTAATTTTAACAGTTTAAAAGTATAAACAAAACAAAATTAATTAATTACAAATACAAAACACAACAATGCACTCACTACTAAACACTTACTGCACTCCGAAAAAGAAACTTATCACTTTCAAACCGATCGACAATACAAACAAAACTAAACCCCAACAAACCGAACGACCTCAACAATGCAAAACGCATCAAAAATGGCGATTAAATAGGCTTTGCAAATACAACCAATCTCTCGAAGAAGTCGAGCGATGACACCACCCCAAGTGGGACAATCGGGAATTAATGCACCTATGTGACCTTGACTATTCAGTCGCATTGCATTACAAAGAAAGGGGACGTTGTTTAACAGATTCAATACAATGTAAAACAACGTTTTGTTTTTCTTGAATTATTTTTTTTGCTGCCCGTTTCTTTCTTCACAGATATTTAATGAACCAGAAATGTTATTCATTTGGGTCATTAACAACTGCATGTCTATCCGTCTGTCGATACGCACCGGTAGCGTTTAAACGCTAAGCAGAAAACACTGATTTTGATAATAGCACGGACACGCTCGTTAACCTCCAAATTCAAGTAATACGTTTTAAAATGGCAGAATCTAAAAATTTAACGAAATCGTGATTTTTTTTTATATTAACCATTTTAAATTTGATTTTGTAATAATAAAAACAACGTTTAACGTAGAAATCACAAGTTTTTTTCATTTTCAAATTCAATTTTTACGTTTTTCAAATAACTTTTTTTCCTTTTTGTAATTTTTAATGTATATTAAATTGTGCGTGTGTGTGTCTTCGTATTTAAGCACTCTAGTGTTTGCATTTCGGTCCAATGTGATTCAAACTAGACGCGAAAATAAAATACGTTCAATAGTTTCAAAATGGCGGACATTCGAAATCTTTAAAAATCTAACTTTTTTATTTCACATTGTTTTAAATAACCTGTTTCCGGCAATAAACATTTATTTTTAATTAAATTGATGAAATCGCATTTTCAAAAAAGTGTATAATTTTTTTACAAACATAAAACACCTTGGTTTACAAGTCAGACGACTAGGCCTACATTCTATGTAAAAACTTAAAACTATCCTAATTAAAACATTTCGGTTTAAGTAAATAGTTTAAAAATTTTGAAAACTACGTCAGGAAGTGCCTACTTGATTGCATAATAATATGTGTTAATCTCGATTTTAACAGATTGAGACAATATCGCGTAAACACGTGATTTTATCGTGACACGTCAATTAATAATGCAATGTCGACGTGAATTTAATGATGTAGAAATGAAAAGATATTAAAGAAATCAAAAAGAAAAGAGTTTGTGATTGTCTTCCAGCTTTGAAATAATGAAAGACGGTCTACGATGTTCTGTCCGTGGATTCTTGAATAAGATATTGCTACAGGCTATCGGGCACAACAATCGAACCACTCAGCGAGTGTGAGAAGCTACAAGCTACAATATACAATGACTACCGGAGTCAAAGCACCTACGTACAATCACCAGCCTGCAATATGAAACTCGATGTCATTCGTGTATGTCTTACATTTTATTTCAAACTCATAGAAACACTGTTTAAATTTTTTTTGTAATAAACTGGGAGGATCTGGTAGTATCTCATTCAATTGTTTTTTAATTCTCAATGAAAGATATTTACGTAAATTTGTTAACTGGTCTGTTTTCGGTTAAGTCAAGTAACATTTACAAGACTTTTAGTCACGTGATCTGTTTTAGGTTATGTCAGGTAAAACATACGTTTAGAAGACTGTTAGTCAAGATCCGTTTTAGGTTATGTCAGGTAAAGCATACGTAAGATCTGTTTTAGGTTGTCAGGTAAAGCATAAGTTTAGAAGACTGTTAGTCAAGATCTGTTTTAGGTTATGTCAGGCAAAGCATACGTTTAGAAGACTGTTAGTCACGATCTGTTTTAGGTTATGACAGGTAAAGCATACGTTTAGAAGACTGTTAGTCAAATCTGTTTTAGGTTATGTCAGGTAAAGTATAAGTTTAGAAGACTATTAGTCAAGATCTGTTTTAGGTTATGACAGGTAAAGCATAAGTTTAGAAGACTGTTAGTCAAGATCTGTTTTAGGTTATGTCAGGTAAAGCATACGTAAGATCTGTTTTAGGTTATGACAGGTAAAGCATAAGTTTAGAAGACTGTTAGTCAAGATCTGTTTTAGGTTATGTCAGGTAAAGCATACGTAAGATCTGTTTTAGGTTATGACAGGTAAAGCATAAGTTTAGAAGACTATTAGTCAAGATCTGTTTTAGGTTATGTCAGGTAAAGCATACGTAAGATCTGTTTTAGGTTATGACAGGTAAAGCATACGCTTAGAAGACTATATTAGTCACGATCTGTTTTAGGTTATGTCAGGTAAATCATACGTTTAGAAGACTGTTAGTCAAGATCTGTTTTAGGTTATGTCAGGCAAAGCATACGTTTAGAAGACTGTTAGTCGAGATCTGTTTTAGGTTATGTCAGGCAAAGCATACGTTTAGAAGACTGTTAGTCGAGATCTGTTTTAGGTTATGTCAGGTAAAACGTAAGTTTAGAAGACTGTTAGTCAAGATCTGTTTTAGGTTATGTCAGGTAAACCATGAGTTTAAAAGACTGTTAGTCAAATGATCTGTTTTAGGTTATGTCAGGTAAAGCATACGTTTAGAAGACTGTTAGTCAAGATCCGTTTTAGGTTATGTCAGGCAAAGCATACGTTTAGAAGACTGTTAGTCAAGATCCGTTTTAGATTATGTCAGGTAAAGCAGTTTTAAAGACTGTTAGTCAAGATCCGTTTTAGGTTATGTCAGGTAAAGCATACGTTTAGAAGACTGTTAGTCAAGATCTGCTTTAAGTTACGTCAGGCAAAGCATACGTTTAGAAGACTGTTAGTCAAGATCCGTTTTAGGTTATGTCAGGTAAAGCATAAGTTTAGAAGACTGTTAGTCAAGATCCGTTTTAGGTTATGTCAGGTAAAGCATACGTTTAGAAGACTGTTAGTCAAGATCCGTTTTAGGTTATGTCAGGTAAAGCATACGTTTAGAAGACTGTTAGTCAAGATCTGTTTTAGGTTGTCAGGTAAAGCATAAGTTTAGAAGACTGTTAGTCAAGATCCGTTTTAGGTTATGTCAGGTAAAGCATACGTTTAGAAGACTGTTAGTCAAGATCCGTTTTAGGTTATGTCAGGCAAAGCATACGTTTAGAAGACTGTTAGTCAAGATCTGTTTTAGGTTGTCAGGTAAAGCATAAGTTTAGAAGACTGTTAGTCAAGATCCGTTTTAGGTTATGTCAGGTAAAGCATACGTTTAGAAGACTGTTAGTCAAGATCCGTTTTAGGTTATGTCAGGCAAAGCATACGTTTAGAAGACTGTTAGTCAAGATCCGTTTTAGGTTATGTCAGGTAAAGCATACGTTTAGAAGACTGTTAGTCAAGATCCGTTTTAGGTTATGTCAGGCAAAGCATAAGTTTAGAAGACTTTTAGTCAAGATCTGTTTTAGGTTGTCAGTTAAAGTATAAGTTTAGAAGACTGTTAGTCAAGATCCGTTTTAGGTTATGTCAGGTAAAGCATAAGTTTAGAAGACTTTTAGTCAAGATCTGTTTTAGGTTATGTCAGGCAAAGCATAAGTTTAGAAGACTTTTAGTCAAAATCTGTTTTAGGTTATGTCAGGCAAAGCATAAGTTTAGAAGACTTTTAGTCAAGATCTGTTTTAGGTTATGTCAGGCAAAGCATAAGTTTAGAAGACTTTTAGTCAAGATCTGTTTTAGGTTATGTCAGGTAAAGCATACGTTCAGAAGACTGTTAGTCGACTGATCTCTTTTAGGTTATGTCAGATAAATAAAAATATAGTTGAAAATAAAAAAGTTTCTTAATGTTTTGCATTACTTTCTCACAACCTGAACCCATTTACAGTTCCTGAATAAAAAAAACTCCGCGTTGGTTTTATTCGGGTCAGCTTCAAACCTTAATTGGGGCTCGGTTGTCGAAGTGGACAAATCTACTATGTTACTCAACTGCGCACCTAAAGGTTCTTAGTTCGAGCCGCAGTTGCTCCTGATGCTCTTCCCTTACCCTTAACACTGATCCTTCGTCCTCATTAGTAGTCTAACTATCTTGTATAAAGTATGAACGTTCATATATATATATATATATATATATATATATATATATATATATATATATATATATATAACGAAATTTTGAGCGATATACGATGAAACGATTTACAAACATTACGCCTAAATTATCTTGTAGATTAAAATTTTTTCCCTGGGAGCAGTAAATACAGATTTTGAAACGTTTAGCGACCTACATATTTTGTTCGGTTGTTTCGCAACACACATTGCCTACGTTCCACGGCGCAACGGCCACAAAAACGACAAAGGCATGCCGGACATGTGTCCTGCGGTTAGCAATACGATTTCCGTCACCGTAATTCCAGCATTCGCAACCAGAGTTCATCGACAAATCATAGTTTTCTAATTTGCTTCGCGATATTGAATCAAACCCGTACCACAGAATTAATAAAACATGCTCAACGGTACCGGGGAGCTTTTAAATGGGTTTATAGATCAGATGATAGCGCAGTGTACTTTATATGACGTTTTGTTACCAACTGATGAATAATACACTTTGGTAAAAACCTATTCCATCAATAGAGATGTGGCAACATTGCTCAATGTGTAGCTACAGTGGCGCAGACTAGCGTCCGGCGTGTATTCGTTTTTCTGTGCACGTAGTTCGTGTCTGAGAACTCTACGAATGAAGGCGACGCTACCAGGTAACACTTGCGCCCTTTTTAAATAATTTAAAGTGAATGTGAAGGCAACGGGCGATGTTTTAGTCGCAAGCACCCACTATCAAATAAATCTCCGAAAAATAACTCAAGTAGAGTACCGGCGGCAGTATAATAAAATACGTGACACATTTTTATAACATTTTGCTTTCAGAAGGGAACAGCGGAATAGGACCGTTCAAATTGTGCAGGTGTCGAAAACGTATTGTCGATGTTTTAGCGGAGTCTTATTTTCACCGGTCCGCCGCTTTTCAGTCCAGACTTTCCTTACAACAAAAGTGTTTTCAGAAACGGTTTTTTTTCTTAACGTCCACGCTTTATGCCAGCTAGACTAATCAGGACATGAGGGATCAGTGTTAACGGTAAGGGAAGCAACAGGAGTAACTGCGGCTCGAACTAAGGTGCGCAGCTGAGTGGCGCAGTAGGCTGACAATGCTTTAGCCACTTCGATTCTGATATCCCCGTAGGGGGTGCAGACTAGCTTCACCCATTGAGAGGATTTAGACGTCACTTGCGGTACCCGAGTCAACATACACTTACAACATTACACTTACAACTTTAATACTTTACTCTCACACTTACATTTAGCGAGGCGATAACAGCCTCAATGTGCTTTTCGCCTTAAAATAATAATTAAAAAAATCGATTCAGAATTGTGTCGGCTCTGTACATAAGCAGTAATAGTAGCGGCACGCATCTGTCTCGCTGACGTAACGAAAGGAATTTCCAAAAAAACCGAATAACATTAGGCCTCTTTAAACGAACATTTTCATCCGCGGATGCGAAAATGAACATTTTATATTTTTGAAAATCTTATTTTGCCATTAAAATTTTCTTAATCGTCAAAATCAATTTCCAGCGAATTTCCATTTGAAATGAGCTATTGGAGCTCATAAGATTTTGAAATCAAGGCCACCCGTGACCTTGAAACGAGTTCCAATTCATAACGTTTTGTCTTGAGTTTTCTTTTTTCTTTCACCATCATAATAAGCTATAAAAAACTCCATAAAATAGTATTTTGAACTCCAAAAATCCATCGGAATTGAGAAATTTAATTTGACGGCGGTCAGGGTTCGTTTCCGTATTTTCAGTGTAATATTGCATTTTAACAAGCCGCCTCGGTGGCCTAGTGGATAGTGTGCTAGGCTTTCACCCCGAGGACCCGGGTTCGATTCCTGGTCAGGGCTTGGCATTTTCATACGCTATAAATCATCCCATCGTCTGCATTAGCCCAAGTGTGCACAATAGTCGGACGTTAAACACAAAAAAAAATTAACACGCTAGTATATAAAAATTTTAATGCTGATTATGACGGTGAATTCGAAATTTAAAAAAAAATCGCTTCTATCACGTCAGCGAGACAGCTGCGTGTGCGATAGTTATTTATTAAAAAAATATATAGAACGACCGGCGAGTTCAGGTGGTTAAAGTACCTGTCTGCTGCATCTCCGAATTGCGCACCTCACGGTCGTAGGTTCGAAACGAGCCGCAATCGTGTTTCTTCTGCCTCATTAACCTAACAATAAGTGTGGACGTTAAAAAAACAATAAAATTTTAAACAATCTGACCGGAAGTGATGAAAAAAATAACCGCAACAGGAAGTAGATTATTAACTAAACCACGACTGCTTCGCGCAAAACTGTGATTAAATCGAAGTACGGTACATAAATACGTTATTAAAGTAATAATAATGCGCTGGATTCATAATTTCGCTGCAATATTTTCGCAATATTAACCGTCATTGTTGTTTTTCTCTGAAAAATACAATATTGTTCACTGAAGGATTCTCCTTAAAGAAGCATTTAATAAAGCAGTATTAAAAGCATTGCAGTATTTTGAGTTTAATAATATAAACTACGTTTATCCCACAGACGGATGTTTCGATGAATTCTTACAGTATCACTAAAAAATATAAGCTAGAGACAGAACTATTGTGCTGTTAAAGACAGTACGAAAAGTAATAAAGCTTTATTAATCGGGCTATTGCAGTATTATTTGCCAGCTTGTATCTTGTTTGGGTTACTAAATATTTATGGTTTATGGAGCCATCACAGTAATACCAAGACCTGGAACCTTGAAATGAGCACCGATCCTAATCTAGAAGACTTTTGTTAAAAATTCGTCTAGGTACATGTATATCATATCAGTGTATGTGTGTTTGTGTGTGTGTGCTCGCGCGCGCGCGTGTGCGTGTTAGCACTCTCACGTTCGTATTTTGTTCTGATTCGGTTCAAATTTAGCACGGAAATCGTCTAAACACAGTTCTTTGTCCAGCAAAATTGTTTCAGTTTCAAAATGGCCGCCATTCCAAATCTGCAAAAATGCGTAGCC
>CM040183.1:89369382-89406882 GCA_022606455.1 Callitettix versicolor | reverse complement strand
GAAACTAGTCACACTAAGCTCTAGCATAAACATGTTATTTTAGCTTTTTTAAATAATGACAGGTTGTCTGAGCAAAAACATTAAACAAGAATCGAATCGGAAGCCAAAACAAACCGGGAAATCGGCTCATACGATTTTACCCCGAATCCAGGACACACAGTTGTCGAGATAGGTATATACTTCTTACTTAAGGCGTTATCCTGCCGTCAGAAGGTATCTGACAATGGCGAGTCCACCCTCTGCAAACACTACGTTAAAAGGAAGCAGGAATACGATGCGATAAAACCAACACATTATGGTTTAGATGAAGTTCTTGTCGTACTGAAGGGACAACCAACAGACTGCAAAAGAGGTTTGTGAATCCGTGCTGAAGGGACAACCAACAGACTGCAACAGAGGTTAAAAATTCGTGCTGAAGGGCCAACCAACAGACTGCAACAGAGGTTTGAGAATCCATGCTGAAAGGGCAATCAACAGACTGCAACAGAGGTTTAACAATACGTGCTAAAGGGACAACCAAAAGACTGCAACAGATGTTTAAGAATCCGTGCTGAAGGGACAACCAAAAGACGGTAACAGAGGTGTAAGAATCCGTGCTAAAGGGGCAACCAAAAGGCTGCAACAGATGTTCAAGAATCCGTGCTGAAGGGACAACCAAAAGACGGCAACAGAGATTTAAGAATCCGTGCTAAAGGGGCAACCAACAGGCTGCAACAGAGGTTTGAGAATCCGTGCTGAAGGGCCAACCAACAGACTGCACCAGACGTTTACAAATCCGTGCTGAAGGGGCAACCAACAGAGTGCAAAAGAGGTTTGAGAATCCGTGCTGAAGGGACAACCAACAGAGTGCAACAGAGGGGAGAATCCGTGCTGAAGGGACAACCAACAGAGTGCAACAGAGGTTTGAGAATCCGTGCTGAAGGGGCAACGAACAGACCACGGCTTAAGCGAAGTTCTAGTCGTGCTAGTGGGGCAACCAACAAACAACAGCTTAAGCGAAGTTCATGTCGTGCTGGAGGGACAACCAACAGACAACAGCTTAAGCGAAGTTCTTGTCGTGCTGGTGGGACAACCAACAGACAACGGCTTAAGCGAAGTTCTTGTCGTGCTGGAAGGACAACCAACAAACAACGGCTTAAGCGAACTTCTTCCTGGAGGGACAACCAACAGACAACGGCTTAAGCGAACTTCTTGTCATGCTGGAGGGACAACCAACAGACAACGGCTTACGCGAAGTTCTCGTCTTGCTGGTGGGACAACCAACAGACAACGGCTTACGCGAAGTTCTTGTCTTGCTGGTGGGACAACCAACAGACAACGGCTTACGCGAAGTTCTTGTCTTGCTGGTGGGACAACCAACAGACAACGGCTTAAGCGAAGTTCTTGTCGTGCTGGTGGGACAACCAACAGACAACGGCTTACGCGAAGTTCTTGTCTTGCTGGTGGGACAACCAACAGACAACGGCTTACGCGAAGTTCTTGTCGTGCTGGTGGGACAACCAACAGACAACGGCTTACGCGAAGTTCTTGTCTTGCTGGTGGGACAACCAACAGACAACGGCTTACACGAAGTTCTTGTCTTGCTGGTGGGACAACCAACAGACAACGGCTTAAGCGAAGTTCTTGTCGTGCTGGTGGGACAACCAACAGACAACGGCTTAAGCGAAGTTCTTGTCGTGCTGGAGGGACAACCAACAGACAACGGCTTAAGCGAAGTTCTTGTCGTGCTGGAAGGACAAATAACAGACAACGATATAAACTAAGAGTGTAGTAAACTTATAAAGGTTTTTTTTTAATAAACACCCATTGTTAGACAAAGAACTGTAATTAATAAAAAAGAACAGTTCACGAACTATTTACATCAGAATTTACAGTAAAAATAAAGCTTTCTTAAGTGTCTAAAATTTAATAAAAATCTGACAAACCGATTTTGAGAAAATACCCACTTTTAGGGGTTTTTTTTTCACCAGCTTCTGTATGGAAATACGTACCTCGTAATTTCTAGGGACTAATGAAAGTACTTGTAATATTTTTGAACAAACTATTTTTTAAACGCACTTACCATTTCTGTGAAAACAAACACTTGATAAAGCGAATCTTACCTGCAAAAAAGAAACAGAGCATTTCAAAATAAGTTACAACAATATATTATAAAAATAAGATAAAAATATTTATCAACGAATTTTCATTGAATTAACAATTGGAGACACCGTCACTGCAAGACCCAGGCCCGGGATCTTGAACTGAGCACTGACCCTGACCTCTAGTCCTCGTTTTTAAGGGTTTAAAAGGGTCGTTTTGAAGGGTCGTTGAAGGGGGTATGCGATACATACGCATAATAAATGTTACTTCCACGTCAGATTTGATTTTTGTAATAACTCGGAGAAGTTTTTTACATTTTAAAATCTTTGAATAAAAAATTAAATTTTTTTTTAATATATCTGATTGCATCATCCACCATTCAAAGTAACAATCTACATAAATAGGCATTTCAAAATCCAATGAGCAGAATGCGGTCAGGGTTCATTTTCGTACTTTCAGTGCAATTTGTTTTCTACCATAACTTAAGCGAAACAGCTACGTGTGACGTTATTTCTTTTGATTACGGGATACAGTGTACCAAACTTTATTACAAGATCCGTTAATCTAACATGGATACAAAACATATCGGAAGATTAGACTGGTAAAAAATAACATATTTTATTCTTTTAGGTTGCCCATACTGTCAAGCATAAAAAAGCTTATTCCGCATTATAAAACTGTATACCACTGCTTTAAATGTTAAAAAAAAAACAAAATTATCAACCAGAACTTTTAAAAAAACAACGTGTAACAGTTACCTTTATAAATCATAATTTTATTTCAGACAAAAAAAGCTTTTTGTTTATTAATGGGGAAAAATTATGATAAATGCGAGGCTGGAAGGTAACAATAGTTGTGGGGGGGGGTGAGGCTCTCGGGACGGCAAACGTACCCGTATTGTTTCCACCTTGATTCATGTCGCTCGAATGTTTTCCGCACATAATAATCAGCCACATTGGACAGCGGCCATCATGATTTTAATTCAAATACGGAGCATTAATATCTGTTTTATTATTCTGAACCGGCGAATATTATTAGGGACTATAACAGAGACAGTTTCGTCAGCAAATATCAAACGCTCGTGGGTTTTATATTCTCGGGCGAATTTTTAAAGCAGTTTCAATTGACCACTTCAACAATTTTTTTATATAACATAAACAATTAGCGAATACAGTCGGTAAAATGAATTTGTTCAATACAGTCGGTAAAATGAATTAGTTCAATACAGTCGGTAAAATGAATTAGTTCAATACAGTCGGTAAAATGAATTAGTTCAATACAGTCGGTAAAATTAATTAGTTCAATAGAGTCGGTAAAATTAATTAGTTCAATAGAGTCGGTAAAATTAATTAGTACAATACAGTCGGTAAAATGAATTAATTCAACACAGTCGGTAAAATGAATTAGTTCAATACAGTCGGTAAAATTAATTAGTTCAACACAGTCGGTAAAATTAATTAGTTCGATACAGTCGGTAAAATGAATTAGTACAATACAGTCGGTAAAATGAATTAATTCAATACAGTTGGTAAAATGAATTAGTTCAATACAGTTGGTAAAATTAATTAGTTCAATACAGTTGGTAAAATAAATTAGTTCAATACAGTTAGTAAAATTAATTAGTTCAATACAGTCGGTAAAATTAATTAGTTCAATACAGTCGGTAAAATGAATTAGTACAATACAGTCGGTAAAATGAATTAGTTCAATACAGTCGGTAAAATGAATTAGTACAATACAGTCGGTAAAATGAATTAGTTCAATACAGTCGGTAAAATGAATTAGTACAATACAGACGGTAAAATGAATTAGTTCAATACAGTCGGTAAAATGAATTAGTACAATACAGTCGGTAAAATGAATTAGTTCAATACAGTCGGTAAAATGAATTAGTACAATACAGTCGGTAAAATGAATTAGTTCAATACAGTCGGTAAAATGAATTAGTTCAATACAGTCGGTAAAATGAATTAGTTCAACACAGTCGGTAAAATGAATTAGTAGGCCACACAGATTAACACGACAATGACACTCCATAGACCGAGTCAAAAAAACCGAGTGGGGTTGTCGAAGGGGAAATACTTTAGGCCAAAAGAGTAGAAGTAGTGTTATCCGCTGTATTCTTTGTGATGAAATATTAAAAGAAATTATCGGTACTTTTAAGGGAGACTGGTATCGGAACAAATTATCGATACTGCAGGAAAATCGAAAAGAATTTATTGATATTAGTAGACTAAGTATCAAAAAAATATGAAGTAAAACTTCAAAAAAATTTTCAAATAATTTATGTAGTACTGTATCTTCGTAATACAGGAAAAACAATAAAATTAACAAATATACCGAATGCAATAATATTACGTATATCAAAAACAGTAATTGAAAATATTTACATACAAATAATACTTAATGCATACAAAAAAGTACACGGTGGAACTCACGGAGTCATCGACTGAAGCGAAGCTTTTGTTAATTATATCTTTGCTGAATATACAATTAGTTTGAAGATATGTTTACAAATATCTTGTTTTCTTTTAATGAACAAATACATGAACCTAGCTTAGATATTATTTACTGTAGTTATAGGTAAAAGACCAGCTGTTTTATAATAATTCGTAACGATCAGCTGATAGGTTGTAATTCGTTTCAGGTTATGCCGTTGAAAACTAGCAATACTGCCAACAATTATTATAAACTATTATATTAATTTCGAATGTATTATAAACGGTTACAAAGTGTTCTTTTAAGGAAAAATACCGAAACCAAAGCAACACAACTTTTTCGTATAATACGCGTATCGAAAAGGAGAGACATAAATAGATAAGAAATTCGTTTGCCCTTTCGTTACATATTTCCGTTACATTCATTTCTGCAGAAATTCCTCTTACAATTATAATATGAATTAGTTACATAACAAAAAAAGGTATTTATAATACAATATTGACATAATCTCGTTAGGCTTTGTTAAATATAGATTCCGTAAGATGACTGGACTTTGTAAGGGTCGTGTTTACAGCTTAGTCGTGTCATCTCGGATTGGTTTAGTGGTACGTTATTAAGCACGAGGTCTCAGGTTCGAATCTGCCGAGGCCGGTGATAGTGTTGTTTAAGCTTCAAAAATAATTTACCGATATCTTATTACTAGTACTCATATTAGTAAAAGTATCGAGTAAAAAAATACTAAGTATCGATACTTCACTGGTATGGTAGTAACAACTTAACTCGGCCGATCGCCGATCGCGAGAGCCGCCTCGGTGGCCTAGTGGATAGCGTACTAGGCTTTCACCCCGAGAACCCGGGTTCGATTCCCGGCGAGGGCTTGGCATTTTCATACGCTATAAATCATCCCATCGTCTGCTTTAGCCCAAGTGTGCACAATAGTCGGACGTTAAAAAAAAAATCGGCCGATCGCACTCTTCGGACAACCTAACCTTGTCTTTACACGACAAGTGCTGCATGCATAACCCCCTTTCATCTGATGCTGTTCACCAAGAAGACAATCCAGCTGAAGCCAGTTCAAAACATAGTCTTATTTCGGCCGTTGACATCACGCAAACACGTAAGTGCATTTCGCCGACTTGGCAACATTGCACGCTAAATCCACTGCACAAAACTTCACGCGCGCTGAATCAGCGAGAAGCAGCGTTTTTTAGCAAATGTTACAGTTTTTACTGAACATCGATCATTAAAATGTAGCAGCCTAATCGTTTAATATTCTACTAATTGTTCAGAAAAATACTTCGCGCAGTATAATCTCTCTAGAGGGGCAATGAAAGCAATTAATTTTCACTATAGAGAGAGTTCAAACAAAACGTGTATAAAATGTGTTTTTATTTGTAAAACGTGTTATACAATATTTTTAATTTGACGTATTGTGTGCAAAGTTTATTGGAATACAACTATGTGACGTACAGTCCTTAAAGAAATAATATTTATTAAATAATACCGTATGAATAAAATACTGTAATTGTGAGAAAAGAAGGTAATATTTTGCCGAAACTACTTCATCGTTTCCTTCAAATTCTGGCTTTCGAATTTTGCCTTCTTTATTTTATTTTTATTTTTCAATACCGTGCCAACAGAAGCGAGTCAAACATCTACTCGCTTCGTACCTTTCTCTCACACAAAACTCTAACCTTTACATCTAACGATAAAATGTTCCGGGTAGACGCCATTACACTGTATTGTAAAATGTATTAGTTACAAAACACTCGATTCAGTTGACGCACTACTCCGTGCTTTTAACATTCAAATAAAGTGTCGTCATACTGAGGTGTGCACGTGTTTCGCCGCTATATATATATATATATATATATATATATATATATATATATATATATATATATATTTTTTTTTTTAACGTCCGACTGTTGTGCACACTTGGGAAATACAGACGATGGGATGATTTATACCGTATGAAAATGCCAAGCCCTGGCCGGAAATCGATCGGGGTGAAAGTCTAGTACGCTATCAACTAGGCCACCGAGGCGGCTTTCGCCGCTATAGAGAGATTCCAGTATTGTTATACAGTAACTCTATAAAGAAAGTTAATACAAATAGGGCCTACATACTAAAGGAATAGGAAGGAACCAAATAAAGTTTGCCGTTATAGAGAGATTTCCGTTATAAAGAGATACGCAATAGGGAGATTTCACTGTATCATAAAAGTATGCTTGAGAATTATTTTCAACACAAAAATTTCCTCGCATTACATTAGCCTATAACTAGAGAAAATCTATCAGATTTTACCGGAAAAAAATCATACTAATTTTATTTAATTTTTTTTTATTTTTTAAGGCGAAAAGCACATTGAGGCTATTATCGCCTCCCTAAAGGTAAGTGTGAGTATAGAGTGTTAAGTCGTAAGTGTAGTGTTGTAAGTGTAAGTGTGTGTTAGACTCGGGTACCGCGAGGGACGTCTAAATCCTCTCAATCGGTGCAAGTCTGCAACCCTCTGCGGGGCATACTAATTTTAAACAAGCTTATAAAACGCTCGAAAGAATCGTCAACGAGCGCCAAATATTGTCAACAGCTTTACAAATGGAAATAACCGCTATTTCTATAGCAGGAAATCATCCTGTTTCTATAAAAGTCATCAATACTATCTTTCGCTATGCGGGAATGTTTTTTTATTCGAATTAAATGATTTTTTTAATGGAGGACAATAAAACCAAAACATTAAAAGTTTAATATTCCACAACCACCCAATTTAATTGTTCGTTCCACCCATTCCATAAAATTGTAGTTCATTGAAATTGGCAAATAGATAATTGGTGTCAGCTGATCAGTTGTGTTTTCAATAATTAACACTGCCGTTAAGATAAAACCATAAATGATATCAGTATTAATAAAACCGAACTATCATCAACAAGAAACACATAGTGAACGGGAACCACGGGCTGCTTCCTGGAACACTGGTGTACAAGGAGACCGAACACCTTACCGACGTGTTCAGAAACATCGACGTGGCATTTTACGGACACCTGATCACACTGCCAGAAGAAAGGCTCACCAAGATATTACTGAACTACCAGTTGAGCACAAAGATAAAAAATAACTGGCTCAAGGAGATAGAACAAGACCTGGAAGACCTAGGGATAACCGAGGAACAGTTGAGGAATGGAAAGAAAGCCGTACTCTAGGACAAGGATATGAAACTCAACTTTAGAAAAGCAAGCGACCGAAAGGGCATGACAATTTCAGAAGAATTTAGGAAAAGGAGATCATAAAGGCTGAAGAGGTACTGGGAGGAACAATGCGCCAAGAAGATGAGACCTCACTAATGACTGAATGTGCTCCAGTGTGGGCCTAACCCCCCCCCCCAAAAAAAAAAAAACAGTATTGGAATATAACGATTTTTTGTGTGTTTAACGTCCGACTATTGTGCACACTTGGGCTAATACAGACGATGGGATGATTTATAGTGTATGAAAATGCCAAGCCCTAGCCGGGAATCGAACCCGGGTCCTCGGGGTGAAAGCCCACTACGCTATCGACTAGGCCACCGAGGCGCCTGGAATATAACGAATGCAAGCCTATTGTTTTTAAATTTTTGTGTAGGTCAGGTTAGGTTTAAGTTAGGCTAGGTTATGGTAAGGTTTATGCCAGTTTGAAGAAAAGTGATCGGCGTGACGGCAGTAACTTCAGTCTCGATCTTTTTCAATTGTTTTAATAGTCAATTAAATTGGAGAGTTTAAAATGCTAATATATACATATTTAAATGCTGATTATTGTTTTGAACAGTTTTTAAGTGTTTTAGCAAGAGTCGTATGCAATTTTTGACCGAATACAAAATGGCTGCGGTAAATAGCGCGATCCAACAAACCCCCTATTGAACTCGTTATAAGTAAGGCAAGCTTAAAACGCAACTTAGCCCAACGAAACCATAATTGGACTGGAACGAGTTCAAATCTTATCTTTTCCTGAGGAAATGTGACCACAACGGCTGCGTTCGTTCTAGATAAACTTGTTCTAATCGTAATCATTTCCTTTAAGAATTCCCCACCACTAACTCTCACACACTGACTCATTGTCCACTCTTCTTCTACTTACTGCAATACAATTCGTAGTGATTTACAGAAGTGATTTCATAAAATTTACCCCGCAGGGGGGTGCAGACTAGCTCCACCT
Source organism: Callitettix versicolor (assembly GCA_022606455.1). Taxonomy (NCBI): domain Eukaryota; kingdom Metazoa; phylum Arthropoda; class Insecta; order Hemiptera; family Cercopidae; genus Callitettix; species Callitettix versicolor. The sequence goes on along the minus strand of CM040183.1, from coordinate 89,398,173 downwards.
ATTGAGAGGATTTAGACATCCCTCGCGGTACACGAGCCTAACACACTTACACTCGGGTTGCAAAATACAACTGTATTTTGCCATTACAATCTCATCTCACCAACATAATCAGCATTAAAATCTGCATAAATTAGCATTTTAAACTTTGAAAATACAAAAAAATAAACCCTGACCGTCGTCAAATTCAATTGATTTTGAAGTTTAAAAGAAAATGTTGCTTATTAAGATAATGAAAACAAATTATTAACCAGTGTAAGACAAAAATGTTACGATTTTTTAAAAATTTGGAACGGCCGCCATTTTGAAACTGTCACTCGGATTTTAATTAGTGTCTTGTCTAAACAATTATCGCAATAGAGTTTTGTGCCACGTTTCAATCAGATCGCCCCAAAAATGCGAACGTTAGCGCGCGCGCGCGCACACACACACACACACACACACACACACACATACATACGCACACCACACGTGATCTAGAGGTCAGAATCGGCACTCATTTCAAGGTCCCAGTACTATCACGGTAATATTTACAGCCGTAGTAACTAGCCTCGACACAGATTATTGTACAAAAGTGTCCATTGAACACAATTAATTCTATAAATTAAATTCAAAGACACGAAATAAACTTCAGTATTTACAGGCGAAGGAACTAGCCTCGACACAGGTATTTGTATAAAAGCGTGCATGGAACAATTAATTTTATAAATCAAATTCAAACACACGAAATAAACTGCAGTATTTACAGGCGAAGGAACTAGCCTCAACACAGGTATCTGTATAAAAGCGTGCATGGAACAATTAATTTTATAAATCAAATTCAAACACACGAAATAAACTGCAGTATTTACAGGCGAAGGAACTAGCCTCAACACAGGTATCTGTATAAAAGCGTGTATGGAACAATTAATTTTATAAATCAAATTCAAACACACGAAATAAACTGCAGTATTTACAGGCGAAGGAACTAGCCTCAACACAGGTATCTGTATAAAAGCGTGTATGGAACAATTAATTTTATAAATCAAATTCAAACACACGAAATAAACTGCAGTATTTACAGGCGAAGGAACTAGCCTCAACACAGGTATCTGTATAAAAGCGTGTATGGAACAATTAATTTTATAAATCAAATTCAAACACACGAAATAAACTGCAGTATTTACAGGCGAAGGAACTAGCCTCGACACAGGTATCTGTATAAAAGCGTGTATGTAACAATTAATTTTATAAATCAAATACAAACACACGAAATAAACTGAAGTATTTACAGGCGAGTGAACTAGCCTCAACACAGGTATCTGTATAAAAGCGTGTATGGAACAATTAATTTTATAAATCAAATTCAAACACACGAGATAAACTGCAGTATTTACAGGCGAAGGAACTAGCCTCGACACAGGTATTTGTATAAAAGTACATACGTAGAGAAGCAATCTAACGGTTAAATCAATAAATAAAAGCAAGCAGCCAAAGCTATTTAGGCGCATTCTCTGATTGGTCCAACAAGTTAATGTTAACAGTTGTGTATGGAGAAAGTAAACGCCCCAGGGGTCTGTCTGCTACATGTAAATGCTATTAGACACAATACTTCTGCACTTCGTTTAATGTACCGCCATTTTTCAAATCTCGGCTACGCTGTAGCTTATCCCTTATAGCCCAGCTGATGCCCCCAGTGGGGTTTTCTTGCTTTATATATATATATATATATATATATATATATATATATATATATATATATTTGGTAATGTAGTTGCAGTCTATTCCAAGTCAGAGTGCCGACGTACCTGGAATATCTAAGCACGTATCAGTCTGCTGCGTTGTCGAACTTGGGCACCTGAAGGACATTGGTTCGATGCTACAGTTACTGCCGCAACTCCGGCGTCCTTAATAGCCTTACCTGACATATAAGGACGTAGCAAACTATTTCAAGTCACCGTTGATGAAGAGAATATAGGAGACTTTACATAAACTGGTCAACGCGTTCTGGAGGTTGAGGTTTTGTAGCCCCAGGCACTGCGGTCTAAGACATACTGTGCAAATGAGCTTCTAGTTCAGAAGATTGGTCCCCTCAGTGAGTTTTAGCAATCCAATGACTAGCTCATTCTGCTGGAGGTACTCAGGGGCCTGGAAGGCAAACATCCTTTACTGGTAAACGTAGATTATGTGCAGTTTCATCTTCCATCCTGCATAGCACACACACACGGTTTATCTGTGGTACATTCCTAACCTGTTCAGGTGTACCCACGGACCACAAAACGCTGTAATAAGTTCCATGGTCTTCCTTAGTTGTCCTCTGTCCAACATTGCTACTGTCTAAAGTACTCACAACTTTCATGGTGTTCTTTATCCACGTACTGATAGCAGACACTTTACTGCCAGCTTCGGTCCAATGAATTCAAGTGTCCCAGTCCGTCTCCTCGTTACCTTCAATCCCCTTACGCCCTAGAATCCCGTGCAGAGTAACCTGGTTTTCCGGGGACAGTGCGTTGAGGTTCTCACAACACTTCCAGATCAGCTTAAACTTATAGATCGCCACTTAGAAAACGGCCAGTGGACAGAGAGAAAAAATGTGCGAGTGAGAGGTCGTCCCCCACTCTCTAACCATAGTCCCTCCTTTTCCTTCACTATCGCCGAGGAGTAACAGTTTGTAGACTCAGATTGTCACGGGACTGTTGGAGGGGAATTCTCAGAGCTCATTACAGGGCACTGTGGTCTGAGGGTGCACATGAATAAGACAGGTATGTACCACGGAGAAACCGTATGTAGGTTGTACAGTAAAGAGGAGGAAACTGCTAGACATAAGGAGAGTTGTGAGCTCAAGATGTCTGTCGCCCTTCTGAATCCTCCTTGCTTAGAACGCGCTTGCTATGGTAATGCCCATAAAGGTCATTTCATCTTACCAGGTGCTGCTTGTTCATCCACCTATTAACAGTAGACCTGGCCAACGCTCAAAGAAATCCTTAAAGCCGGCTCGGGTATAATGAACTCAGATGCAGATCCTGGTCCAGCCAGTCTGCTTTCTTATTACCCTCAACTCCCTTATGACCCTGAATACAGTGAACAGTAACTCGGTTATTCAAGGACAGAGCACTGAGGTTCTCTGAGGTTCGTATAAACATGAATACGAGCCTTCTTGAAGAGCCGATTCAAATTTTCCCGAACATCTCGTCACCACAAACGATAGGATGATTTATAGCGTATGAAAATGCCAAGCCCTGGCCGGGAATCGAACCCGAGTCCTCGGAGTGAAAGCCTACTACGCTATCAACTAGGCTCCGAGGCGGCTGCATTAAAATGTGCAAAAATTAAAATTTTAAACTTTAAAAATACGAAATTATCCCAACCGCCGTAATATTTATTTCTGAAATTCAATTAATTTTAAAAACGTTGATTACAATAATGAAGTATTTTTTCCAAAAAAGTGCAAGACGAAGTTTTCTAGATTTGCAATGGCCGCCATTTTGAACGGTCTTTGCTGTATAAATGATCTTGTACAAGCGTCGATTTTTGTGCCAAGTTTTTTAATCACAGCCTAGTTGATAGCGTACTAGGCTTTCACCCCGAGTACCCGGGTTCGATTCTCGGCCAGGGCTTGGCATTTTCATACGCTATAAATCATCCCATCCACTGCATTAGCCTAAGTGTGCACAATAGTCGGACGTTAAACACAAAAAAAATTAATTAAACCGGACCATAAACATCAAATATTACACCTCAAAAAATGATTTCAAGGTCGCAGGCCTGTGTATTACCGTAATGGTCATTTTCCAATGGAAAAATAATCACGCGTAATAGAAAACAACGAGAGAAAATACAGAATTGCCGGACAAAGTACACAGAAAACTGAAAATTTTAATTACTCGCCCCATTTGTCCAGTGTTTAATAAACACCGGCGATTGTTTACGTTTCTCAAAAACGTTGACAAAATATTGTTTACTGTTAATTTCAAGTTATGATATTGAAGTGCGATAATTAATTAAAATAAAAATAAAACCCCGCACAGAGGCGTGACACTCCAAACAAGTTCCGATAAAACAATTACTGCCTTTTATTTCCACACTGTTAAACTTCGGGGTGCGGCTTCGAATCGAACCAAACAAAAATGTAAAAACAGGTTTCAATTAACGCGCTGAAAGAAGTTACAGACATATTAACAGTGACTAAACAATAGCTGCAGCTGTTCAAACGTGCCTTTAACTTGTGTCTTGACGTATCACTTTAATTTAATTAAACTGGCAATATTGTAATTGTTTTCATCGTTTGTTGATAGCAATCTCGTTGATGTAAATGCGAATTTAAATAAAAATAATAAAAGGCGAACCAGTTGCGTTCTTTTAACGCTGATTGCAATTGTGAGAACGATTTAAAACAAAAATAATCAGGCAAAAGAAAGATGATTTTTTTAACGGTTTTCAGTGTCCAAGCTACTTTCTTGAAGTGCGACAATAAATATTCTATTTTATTCGAAAACAGTGCCAACGATTTCTTAAATAAACACTTCTCACTCGCACAGTTTGAAATTCTTTTTAATGATGCTTACGAGGCGAAATTAGAATTTAAAAAAGAGGCGAAAAAATTATTTTTTGGAAATTCGCTTCTATCACGTTATCGGGCATCTATGATTGTAGCCGCCTCGGTGGCCTAGTGGATAGCGTACTAGGCTTTCACCCCGAGGACCCGGGTTCGATTCCCGGCGAGGGCTTGGCGTTTTCATACGCTATAAATCATCCCATCGTCTGCATTAGCCCAAGTGTGCACAATAGTCGGCCGTTACAAAAAAAAAAAAAAAATATTACATTACCCGGATGCCATTCATTATATCTCGGTTAGAAAAAAATATTTTTAAGAACATTTTTCACTACCGCCTTGTTTTATATTTTTCAGTCTGTTGAAATAAATTTTTAAATTTTTGAGAAAAAAGAAAATGGTTCGGAAATTCTCCAAACTTTCTTTAGGCCTATACTTTGTGATCCGAGTTCGTTGTCGAAGCAGATTATAAAAGCGCGCGCCATAGGCCTACTAATATTAGTATCTACTTCCTGTTGTCTAGCGAGTTCAAAGAACAATACTGGAATATTTTTAAAATTTTATCTGAACAGTGTACTTAGGTCTAGTAAGGCGCTTTGATTTCTTCAGACTGTATTAAAAATATCAACAATCGCCGAAATATACCGCTTCGATTTAGTAATATTTTCGTAATAAAAACGAAAATGAACCCTGACCGCCGTAAAGTTCATAGCTTTTAGAAGCCGAACGTTTTAAATTCACGGGCGTGTCTGTATGTCGGTAACGCACATCTTACTCCAAAACGACGCGACCGATCCCTATAAAACAGTTTTTGTTCCGCCCTAAACGAGTTAAAATATTGGGGATGACGACAAAAAATATTTAGGGGTAGTTAAGGGGTAAAATATTAAGGGCAAACATTTTTTCATTTTTAGTTATCTAGTATGGGGCATTATTAAAAACTAGCACTGATTCCGAATATATACATATATATATATATATATATATATATATATATATATATATATATATATATATATATATACCCGTGGCAGTTGCTGATCTGTTATCGGGGGCCGCCCCTGGCGATGGGAATGCTCGCCAATTTCGGTTGGAGGGTACTGGGGAAATAAAATACCCAGGATGGACAAAAATCAGTAATGTGGTCAACGGCCTCAATGGCGGATGAAGATGTATTTCTCAACGGCAAAGAGGGCGGAGGAACCAAGAACACCAAAATCCGAGGTGCGTCTGTAGTGGCAACCACCGGCAACCTGGTCAGCGTCTGTTCATCCAGAGGATGCGGCTGTACGTAACGCTCCAGGAACTAACAATCCCTGGTTCTAAAAATCCCAGTGAAAACACTGGACCTTCAAGGTTACAAGCAACTATGATTCGTGCACCCAGAGAATGAAATCCCAAAGAGAGCAGGGGTAAAATGGACGGAGGATCCATGGGGACAGGATGAGAGAGGTGTGGAGGATTAGATGGAACAATAATAATAATAATAATAATAATAATAATAATAATAATAATAATAATATATATATATATATATATATATATATATATATATATATATATATATATATATATAATATATATCATTACATATTATTATTTGCGTATAGACCCTGTTGGATCACGCAAAGCACTCCGACTCATGTCTTGTTCCTTCTAATCCTTCACACCACCCTCATCCTGTCCCCATGAATCCTCCTCCGCTCCTCCGTCCATTTTACCCCTGATTCTCTCCCAGTTCTTTTTATATTCTTCTTCTTTTCTGCTAGGATTATTGTCACTATGTTCAGTAAAATAATCTCCCTAGCTTCGTCAATTCTTCTTTCGTTGACGCGTTTCGGAGAACCTCCATCTTCAAAAACTATTTCAAGATGGAAGGCAGATTATTATACTGAACGCAGTCCCTCTCCCAGATTTCGAAACCGTCGTGAACGTGTTAATAGATTGTATTTGATATAGAAGTACAGCCACCATTATAAAAAGCGTGCTCGATATCAGAGGCTAAAGTCCAAGTAGTTGTACTGTTTGCCGCTACGAATGCTGCAGGCTGTACAAGAGGGAGCAAGACGTTTGAGGAAATAAACAGTACTATTGTCTATTTAACTGTAGTTAAACACTTTGCCGCAAGATCCCACCAGCAGCGAACGTTCACATATAATGCGCATCAATCTAGTACTTTTATATTCAATGGTAGGTCACTATAAGCACACTAGTACTGCATTTTAGGTATAAAACACTCACATATGCATTTCAACGACACTAAAAAAGGATAACGAACTAGAGTATGTTACGCTTCGAACATTTTACCATTTTATACACTTACAGAAAATTCTTTTCACGCTGGATTATCAAGGTGGATTATCAAAACATTTTAGAGTAAAAGTTATGATTTGTTTACATGTTAAACGGGCGGACTGACATTTCGCTGTGGAACTAATTTTTACAAGCCAGATCCATTAACGAAATACATTTTTCCATGCGATTGATTGAAATCGGATCAAAATTGCAAACGCTAGTGTTCTACACAGACCCGATCAGTGCGCATTTCGTGGCAGCGTTATTAACGTTTAACGATGGTCGCTCAAATGGAAATTCGTTAATAACGTAGATTAAATCTTAAAACAAACACTGTAAAGCATTAGCTGCTACGCGGTATAACCCTGCACTCTGAATCGTAATAATAATAGTTTAAAACCAATGGAAGCTTATGTACTCTTTATAATATACAAACCAATTTAAATCGATGTAAATATTTTTAAAACCTTATTTAAAAAGGAATTTTAAATCGTTTTATCGATAAGCGAGTATTTAGGATTCCGAGAGCTCAAGAATATTGAGTACCTTAAAACCTAAAACTTCTTTACGCTCGAGAATATTGAGCAACTAAAACCATCGAACGCTCGAGAATATTGAGCACCTAAAACATCCTTACGCTCGAGAATATTGGGCACCTAAAACCATCGAACGCTCGAGAATATTGAGCACCTAAAACATCCTTTCGCTAAAGAATATTGAGCATCTAAAACATCCTTACGCTCGAGAATATTGAGCACATATAACATCTTTACGCTCAAGAATATTGAGCACCTAAACATCTTTACGCTCGAGAATATTGAGCATCTAAAACATCTCTACGCTCGAGAATATCGAGCACCTAAAACATCCATACGCTCGAAAATATTGAGCACCTAAAACATCCTTACGCTCGAGAATATTGAGCACCTGAAACATCCTTACGCTCGAAAATATTGAGCACATAAAACATCCTTACGCTCGAGAATATTGAGCACATAAAACATCTTTACGCTCGAGAATATTGAGCACCTAAAACATCCTTACGCTCGAGAATATTGAGCACCTGAAACATCCTTACGCTCGAAAATATTGAGCACATAAAACATCCTTACGCTCGAGAATATTGAGCACATAAAACATCCTTACGCTCGAGAATATTGAGCACCTAAAACATCTTCACGCTCGAGAATATTGAGCACCTAAAACATTTTTACGCTCGAGAATATTGAGCACCTAAAACATCTTTACGCTCGAGAATATTGAGCACCTTAAACATCTTTACGCTCGAGAATATTGAGCACCTTAAACATCTTTACGCTCGAGAATATTGAGCACCTTAAACATCTTTACGCTCGAGAATATTGAGAACCTTAAACATCTTTACGCTCGAGAATATTGAGCATCTTAAACATCTTTACGCTCGAGAATATTGAGCACCTTAAACATCTTTACGCTCGAGAATATTGAGCACCTAAAACATCTTTACGCTCGAGAATATTGAGCACCTAAAACATCTTTACGCTCGAGAATATTGAGCACCTTAAACATCTTTAAGCTCGAGAATATTGAGCACCTTAAACATCTTTACGCTCGAGAATATTGAGCACCTTAAACTTCCTTAACTTCAAGAATATTGAGCACCTAAAACTTCCTTGTGCTCGAGAATATTGAACACCTAAAACACCCTGACGCTCGAGAATATTGAGCACCTAAAACTTCCTTACGCTCGAAAATATTGAGCGCCTAAAACATCCTTACGCTCGAGAATATTGAGCCCCTAAAACTTCCTTAAGCTCGAGAATATTGAGCACCTAAAACCACCTTACTCTCGAGAATATTGAGCACATAAAACATCTTTACGCCCGAGAATATTGAGCACGCTTTAATGCAACGCTATCCGGCAACAGTGTAACGAACGCCGAGAATATAACGTTACAATTTTAGCGTTCAAAACGTCGATTTTTCATATCGCTTTAATCTGCATATTAAGTGTCTACAACCTAAAAGTTATACAATTTTGCCGCCATTTCGCTAGTGCAAAAATGATATTGTTTACAATTTATAAATTTACGGAAACCAAGAAGACATCTATAAGCCCGGTAATACAGCTGGAAAGCAGTTATCGACAGAATCTCTGGTAAGAATAGTTTGTGTCGATAAACACACGAGCTGTTGTAAAAACAAAGGGAAACCATAAAAGTAATTATTCTTCGACGCTAAAACCCAAGATGCTGGCCTACCAGATGGCTCACATTCAGCCACTATGCAGTATGCAGTATGCAAGCATCTGTTTGTCATTGTGCAGGACAACAGACTCTATACATTGTACGTGTACGGCTTACTATCGCTTCCCTTGTTTTTTTTTAGGGTTGACACAATACCACGTAGGTGATGATTTTAGAAACATTACACAAACTTTCTCGAGTACAATTATTTCCGCGAAAAGTTCTCGGAAAAACTGAATATTCTGGAAATAGTTTCAAAATTTGATCGCGTGCTGATTACGTACTCGAATTTGATCACCTGCCGAAAACGATCAATCGAATTTCGTCTCCATTTCTATCTCTTACTTTTTCTTCTTCCTTTTCGATAACAGTACACGCGTATTAAATGAAAACGTTATGTTGCTTTAGTTTCGGTATTTTTCCTTAATTGAAGAACACGTGCGCGTTGCAACCGTTTATAATAAACTCGAGTAATATAAACGTTTATAATAATTGTTGTTAATATTGATAGTTTTTACAACATAACCTAAAACGTGTTACAGCCTATCAGCTGTTCAATGAAATCAGCTGATCGCTACGAATTAATACAAAACAGCTGATCTTTTACTACAACTACAGTAAATAATATCTAAGCTAGGTTCACGTATTTATTTATTTAAACAAAACAAGATATTCGTAAACATATCTTCAAAATAATTACATATTCAGAAAAGATATCAACAAAAGCTTCGCTTCTGTCGGTAATTCCCCGAGTTCCGCAAGCATACGTATTACAGATTCCGCAGCCTGATGCGTCTCTGAACTTGCGCACCTGAAAATCTTAAGTTCGAGACTGCAATTAAGTTTTTTGAATGTGGGATGTTGTAGCCCGAGAGATTTTTTTGTAAGTGGTCACGATGAACGATGTAGGTTGACGTAGGATTTGGGAGTCGCTGGCGAAGGAAAGACTAGGATATAAAAAATAAGATAAAAAACGGCGTGTTTAAAGTCTGATGTGTCTATCAACTGCGCCCCTCAAGGTCATAAATTCGAGACTGAAGTTACCGCCGCGAGCTTTCCTTTTACCCTTAACTCCGATCCTTCCTTTTAGACTAACTTACATAAAGAATACAACCAACAAACGATAACACAATCTGCCATATAAGAAAACAAGAACATTGTAACAATTAAAACTATTTAGCGCCTACCCAGTCAGCTGACGCTAATGTAGTGAAAAAAATGTAATTAAAGGCAACAACAGCAGTCAAAGCATAAGCCAATTGTGTTTAGTCACGGTTCGTTAAATATTTAATACGCTAAACCTAAAGCTCCCCTTCAAAGGTCACTTCTGATTTTTCAACTTAACCGTGTTAAGGGAGAATGGAAGAACGTCGATGTTTTTCTTGCTCGAATTATGCCCACGCCCGGCGCGAATCGGATGTAAAAATATTATAATGTAAACAAATAACGAAAGCTTTTTTTAATCGGATTACATAGTGCGCGCTCTGTACGGATTTTCTTGTACTTAAAACAGAAAAACTAGTTAAAAACAGTACAGTTTATAAAAGTCCGTTATTTTTTTTAGCGAGTGAAATCGACCGATATAAAATACGACTCGAAAGGTAGTAAAATTATTAAAAATCGTCGCGCAACTGTCTCGATGACGTGATGGAAGCAAATATTTTAAAAAATATCACGCTCTTTTTGAATTAATGATTTTAAAACCACAATTAATTTTTTTTGTGTGTTTAACGTCCGACTATTGTGCACACTTTGGCTAATGCAGACGATGGGATGATTTATAGCGTATGAAATGCCAAGCCCGGGTCGGGAATCGAACCCGGGTCCTCGGGGTGAAAGCGGTTAAAAAACCACAATCAACATTTAAATATGTATATATTAGCATTTTAAACTCTGCAAAGCCGCCTCGGTGGTCTAGTTGATAGCGTACTGGGCTTTCACCCCGAGGACCCGGGTTCGATTCCCGGCCACGGCTTGGCATTTTCATACGCTATAAATCATCCCATCTGCATTAGCCCAAGTGCACAATAGTCGGACGTTAAAAAAAAAAATAAATAAAATAAACTCTAATTTAATTGACAATTTAAAAAATTGAAAAAGATCGAGACTGAAGTTACTGTCGTCACGCCGATCACTTTTCTTCAAACTGGCATAAACCTTACCTAACTTAAACCTAACCTGACCTACACAAAAATGTAAAAACAATAAGCTTGCATTCGTTATATTGCAATACGGTTTTATTAATACTGATATGGGTTACGCCTTTATCGTAACGGAAGTGTTAATTATTGAAAACACAACTGATCAGCTGACACCAATTATCTATTTGCCAATTTCAATGAACTGCAATTTTATGGAATGGGTGGAACGCACAACTAAATTGGGTGGTTGTGGAGTATTAAACTTTTAATGTTTTGGTTTTATTGTCCTCCATTAAAAAAATCATTTAATTCGAATAAAAAAACATTCCCGCATAGCGAAAGATAGTATTGATGATTTATAGAAACAATGCGAAACCAGTAAATATCGGTTATTTCCATTTGTAAAGCTGTAATCTTAATTGCATATACGTGACGGAAATTTAATTTTTCGCGAAATCCATTGGAAAATGAGCTATGCGCGGCCATCATGGTACGACCCAAACCCAAACTTGAAATGAGCGCCGATCCTAATCTCTAGATCACTGTTTGAGATGGTCCTTAAACATTTTATATATGTAGCTGATTTGATTCAAACTTTGCACAAATGTTTTGGCTATGTCTTGGACCGTTCATCAGTTTCAAAATGGCGGCCATTTCAAATCTTTACAAAAAATTAATAACTTTCTTGTTTAAATGTTTTTTTAATCCGATTTCACTATCGTAATCAGCGTTGAAAACTGCATAAATTAGCATTTTTAAATTTCAAAAAAACAGTTGAAATTAAAAAACTGAATTCGACTGCGGTCAGGGTTCAATATTGTAAAAATATTCAAAAGAATGCAATTTTAAAAGTTTAAAATACACGTGTATAATGATTGCTATGACGGTGAAATAAGAATTTCAAGAAATTAGATAAGGTAAAACAAATATTTTTGGAAATTCGCTTCCATCACGCACAAGAGACAGCTGTTTTCCGATATTATTTAGAATTGTATCGCTCCTCGTAAGTAATCTCGCACGCAGCTGACTCGCCTTGTAAAATAAAATTTCCATAAACAATAATACCTACACTGTATAACATCTTATATATATATATATATATATATATATATATATATATATATATATATTATTTTAAGGTGTAAAGCACATTGAGGCTATTATCGCCTTCCTAAATGTAAGCGTGACTGTAAAATATTAAAGTCGTAAGTGTAGTGTTGTAAGTGTAAGTGTGTGTTATGCTCGGGTACCGCGAGGGACGTCTAAATCCTCTCAATAAGTGCAGCTAGTCTGCACCCCCCTGCGGTAATAACATCTTATAAACGAACGATAATGATCTGACGATCTTGTTAATTACTTAAGACACTCAAAAAAATCCATTTCAAAATGGAGGCCACTTAAAAAAAACATTTTTTTTCAATAACTGACAACGCCCTTACAATTTAATCGAGCTAAATTAAACCAATTTTTAAACATACGTTGAGCAAAACAAAAAACAGATGCAAATAAAACAATCTATAACTTTTTTATTGTTTTTATTACAAACAATAAAAAAAAATACACCAACATCCCCGTGATGCTAGCGATGCAATAAAATGTTATTACTAATACGTATTCGTATAAAATTATACTTTAAAAATATTCCATTGTTTATAGATATAAGCGGGATACATTTAAAAGACATAAAATTGCAATAAAACTCTTGTGATTCTAGGTACACGTTCAACTATAAATGTAGCCAATAAAAATACGGGTAGCATCCTTCATATCAAGCTTTATAAACACAGCCAGATATTTTCTGCAGCTTCTCAATTGAAATGTATAATAAATGCGCCGAGTTCCGCTCTCATATTAGTAGAGCCTGTACAATAGTCCTGTATACTTTAGCGGTTACATGACTATTCGTACCAAATGGAAGTCACTGGCTATGATTATAATTTAAAAAATTCCCCACTAAAATTGGATTTTTTCGTGTAAGCGCAAAACACCACATTTACTTTAACGTCTAATACCAAACAAAACATTATTGCAGTTCTGTTAAAAGTTATACACAATTTTTGCTGTATTGTCAAATACTCACAGCATTGTTGCTTTTTTCGCTGTGTCGTCAAATGATTATTGTTGTGTCACAGCATTATTATTGTGTTATTCAATGATATACAGCATTGCTACTGTGTTGTCCAATGCCAACAGTATTTTTGCTGTGCTGTCAAATGCCACTCAGAATTGCTGCTGTGTTGTACGATTCCGCAAAAGAATTCTTGGCTACATAACGCTGTTGCTGTGTTGTCAAATGCTGCACAGAACTGTTGCTTTGTTGAAAAATACTGCACAAAATTGCTGCTGTATTGCCAAATTCTACAGAGAACTGTTGCTGTGTTGTAAAATGTCACACAGAATTTTTGCTGTGTTGCAAATTCTACACACAATTGTTACTGTCTTGTCAAATGTCACATAGAATTGTTGATGTGTTGTAAAATGCTACACAAAGTTGCTGCTGTATTGTCAAATGCTATACAGAACTGTTGATGTGTTGTGAAATGTCACATAGAATTGTTGCTGTGTTGTCAAATGCCACAGAATTTTTGCTGTGCTGTAAAATGCTACGCAGCATTGTTGATGTACTGTCAAACGCTACACGGAATTGTTGTTCTGTTGTCCAATGTTACACAGAATTGTTGTTGTGTTGCGAAATGCCACATAGAATTGATGCGGTGTTGTAAAATGCTGCACAGAATTGTTGCTGTATTGCCAAATGCTACATAGAATTGTTACCGTGTTGTGAAATCCTGCACACAATTGTTGCTTTGTTGTAAAATACTGCACAAAATTGCGGTTGTATTGTCAAATTCTACAGAGAACTGTTGCTGTGTTGTAAAATGTCACACAGAATTTTTGCTGTTGCAAATTCTACACAGAATTTTTACTGTTGTCAAATATCACATAGAATCGTTGATGTGTTGTAAAATGCTATACAAAATTGCTGCTGTATTGTCGAATGCTACACAAAATTGTTGTTGCGAAATGCCACATAGAAGTGATGCGATGTTGTAAAATGCTACACAGATTGTTGTTCTGTTGCCCAATGCTACACAGAATTGTTGTTGCGAAATGCCACATAGAAGTGATGCGGTGTTGTAAAATGGTACACAAAATAGTTGCTGTATTGTCAAATGCTACATAGAATTGTTACTGTGTTGTGAAATGCAGCACAGAATTTTTACGTTGTTGTCAAATGCCTAATATAGTTGTTCTGTTGTCCTATGCCACACAGAGCTATTGCTGTGTTGTACTATAACACCATAAAACCACGTAGTTGTCCCATGCTGCACACCAAAGTTAAGCATTATTGTCGAACACCACACAACACTGTATTGCGCTGTCCAACGCACACAAGTTGTTGCAGTGTCACTCATTCGCGCTGCTCTATATAACTCTGAGACAGCTCTTCTTTGTTTATATTTGCCCAATCATATTCCAAAAAGCGTACTGTAACGCTAATTTCGCTCGGATATATTTTAATTTGTCGATCACTCTGTTGTAAAATTACAGACATGCACCACCTGGCTGTCGGCCATACTTTAAATCTCATTTAATCTTCTTCATCTCTCGCTGGCCACTGTATAGCTGCTGTTTACAAAACAGATAGCACTGCATTGGGAACTGATCACTGATACAGGCTAGATTAGTCCTTTGTCCAGGACCACGCTTTGTTCTACAGCTTCCGGACATTACAGGTTTCATTGATTTTCATTTCGAAACGTTTATCCATTTTACTTCATCCCTACTTAGAGGAAGAGAAAGTAAGGTGATAAACGAAAAATTAAATATTTTAGTGACAAAAATACTGTTTTCAAACTGCCCGTAACGCAAACTTCACGGAACTGTAATCGGTGCTAAATTTACTAAAGACAGCGCTGTTTTTTTTAAGCTATACAAACTAGAGGGGCTCTGCCTCCTAGCCGAACCCAACCAAACCTCTATCCACTTTGCAGTAAATGTATTACTATTGTAAAAAAAATACCTTTTCACAAAAAAAAAACTATTTGAAGAGCGTCGCTGCTGGTGGCATCTTGCGGCAGAGTGTTCAACTACAGTTAAATATAATAGACTGTATTTTCTCAAACGTCTCCACACCTGTCCTTGCAGTTTGCAGCGTTCGCAGAGACAAATAGTCCACTTACTTGGCATTAGCTTCCGGTATCGAGCACGCTTTTTATAATGGTGGCTGTACTTCTAGTCCATAGTTTATATTCAATGGTCTAACTGGCTTAAAGTATTAACGTTAAGCAACAAAACATACACTTTTTAACGACCTTTCAAACAGTGACTGAGGTTACGACCAAAGCTCATTAGCGTGCGCGTGCGAGCGCGTGTGTGTGCGCGTGCGAGAGCGTGTTTTGTATGCGTACGTGCGTGTGCGTGCGCGCGCGTTCATTTCCCAATGCAAGTACTCTAATGTTCCTAGTCTAGTTGCAAAGACACTAACGTTTACACCCTCGATGATTGCACACAAAATGGCGTCACTTATGTGAGCAAGAGTCCACATTTAAAACAATGAATAATTTAACAACGTTAAAACTGAGCCAGCTGAAGCATGACCTTGGTTCAGACAACCATAACAATCGATTTACCTGCGACTCTCGATTGTTGTGGACAAACGGCGACGGTACCCCATCATAAATAAACAAAGCCCAGTTTGTGCCAAAACATTGTTCCAAGTGAGCTAATAAGTGAATGCCATCATGGTAACACCCAGACCCGGGACCTCAACGAGTGCCGATCCTGATTTTTATATCACATTTTGAGAGGCCGTAAAAATTTATATGTTCTATGTTCTATACTTGTATTTAATTTTAATCTCTCTCTCTCTCTCTCTCTCTCTCTCTCTCTCTCTCTCTCTCTCTCTGTGTGTGTGTGTGTGTGTGTGTGTGTGTGTGTGTGTGTGTGTGTGTGTGTGTGTGTGTGTGTGTGTGTGTGTGTGTGTGTGTGTGTGAGAGAGAGAGAGAGTGTTGTGTGTGTGTGTGTGTGTGTGTGTGTGTGTGTGTGTTTGAGTGTGTGTGCATGCGCGTGCGTGTTTGTGTGTGTGTGTGTGTGTGTGTTTGAGTATGTGTGTGTGTGTGTGTGTGTGTGTGAGAGAGAGAGAGAGAGAGAGAGAGAGAGAGAGAGTGTTTTGTTTGTGTGTGTGTGTGTGTGTGTGTGTGTGTTTGAGCGTGTGTGTGTGTTTGTTTGAGTGTGTGTGCGTGCGCGCGCGTGTTTGTGTGTGTGTGTGTTTGTGTTTGAGTATGTGTGTGTGTGTGTGTGTGTGTGTGTGTGTGTGTGTGTGTGTGTGTGTGTGTTTGTGTTTGAGTGTGTGTGTATGCGCGCGCACGTGTGTGTGTTTGAGTGTGCGCGCGCGCGTTTGTGCGTGCGTGGGTGTGTATGTGTGTGTGTGTCTGCGCGCGCGCGTTTGTGTGTGCGTGTGTTAGCTGTCTCACGTTTACAGTTCTGGTCAGATTTGATTCAAACTTGAAAAAAAGCGTTAACCGGCAAAATCCTTTCAACAGTTTCAAAATGGCGGCAATTTCAAATCTATGCAAATCCGTAACGTTTTCGTCTTAAAATTTTTCTGAAAATCCGATGCTTACCATTGTAATCAGCGTTAAAAACTGCACCAACTAGCACTTTGAATTTTCAAAAATCATTTGAACTTAAGATATGAATTTTACCTCGGTCAGGGTTCATAATTAAAATGCTAGTGCACGCACGTCTTAATGCTTATTGTGATAATGAAATCAGAATTTCAATTAAAGGGTAATATTAACAAATTACTTATCGAAATCCCCTTCCATCACGTCAGCGATCCGTGATTAAACCAGCTTTAGTATAATTTAATTTTAATGTTTATTTAATTTTCATGAATTATTATGTATTAATCAACTAATTAACATATTAATGTGTGCACACAAAATTCTGTTTGCGAAAAAACCAGAGTTCCCGTGTATTTTAAAATCAAATTATACAAAATTAATTAAACACAAACGTAGCATAAGAAAAAAACTGTAATTACAATGGTGTCCGGGCTAATTGGATTACGTAATCTGTCCGGACAAATATTTTAAAAAATATAATCATTTTTTACATTTTTACAGTTTTTATGGTGTCGATGACCTGACTGTTTGTCAGCGACTAAAGCCAAAAACGTCGAACAATTTTTAAAAGTATGATTTATTCAGCCCAAATCTATTTAAAATATAGCGGTTGCACATTATTTTTTTAATATAAAAATGGCGGAATAACAAATTATGTCCAGTTTTCAGTCGTATAAAATAAGAAACATCGCTGACTGAGTGCAAAATTAATTTTTTTTTAATTTTAAATTGCGGCAACAAAGGGAAAATGTTGATAAATTATCAAATGCTACACAGAATTATTGCTGTGTTTTCTAATTCAACATAAAATTGTTTGTTGTAATATTGTCACATGCTACACAGAATTGTTGCTTGAGCTGGCAAATAATATACAGCATTATTGCTGCGCCGGCCAATGACATATAGAATTACTGCTGTACTTTCTTGTTCGACGTAAAAGTGTCGCGATGTTGTCAAATGCTACTCAGAATTGTTGCTGAGTTGTCAAATAATGTACAGAATTATCGCTGCGCCATCCAATAACAGATAAAATTATTGCTGTGTTTTATTATTCAACGTAAAAATGTCGCGATGTTGTCAAATGCTACATAGAATTGTTGCCGAAGAGTCAAATAATATACAGCATTATTGCTGCGCCATCCAATAACAGATAAAATTATTGCTGTTTTATTATTCAACGTAAAAGTGTCACAATGTTGTCAAGTGCTACACAGAATTGTTGCTGAGTTGTCAAATAATGTACAGAATTACTGTGTTGTCAAATTCCATGCAGAATTGTTGCTGAATTGTCTAATTCAACACGAGATTGTTATAATGTTGTCAAATGCTATACAGAATTATTGCTTAGTTGTCAAATAATATACAGCATTGTTACCGTGTTGTACAATTTGTACAGAATGAGTTTTAACCATGAAATGCTCCTGTAGCTCATTTTTGCAATGGGAATTCACTAAAAAAATTGCAACTTATTTATTTTTATCTCTCAACGACCAAGTTCACAGCTCATTACCCACAGAAATGTAGCATAACAGTAGGCCTACTCTTGTATACGTGTAACCATTTTGTTTTTGTACGAGGGGCAGGGAGGGGACAAAGTTGACCGGATCTGGCAACAAATGATTGACGGTTTCCGCTGTTCTCTGTGCACACATTCAAAGCATGAAGCAACGAGATTTTATTGGCAACAGTTGTTACACGGGAAACTGAAGACGCGCAGGAATGAGTCCAGTTCGGAAACTTGAATAGGCTATTGTAATTATTGAACTGTAGTCGAGTCCGCTTAAAAACTCAAGCGAAGTTTTATAATTGATAAACTGTCCCCGGATACATAACCTGAAATTATTTTTTAAAATATTTTTTAATCATAATCACTATCGTATTGTCCGAATTGTTAACGACCGGAAGTCTAATTGACCGAATTGTTGCCTACTGGAAGTAGTTTTGACCGAATTATTAACCATCGGAAGTCATATTGACCGAACTGTTGACGATCGGAAGTCATATCGACCGAATTGTTGATGACTTAAGTCATATTGACCGAATTGTTAATGACCGGAAATCTAATTGACCGAATTGTTGCCTACTGGAAGTAGTTTTGACCGAATTATTGACCATCGGAAGTCATATTGACCGAACTGTTGACGATCGGACGTCATATCGACCAAATTGTTGATGACTTAAGTCATATTGACCGAATTGTTAACGACCGGAAGACATACTGACCGAATTGTTGATGACCGGAAGTCAGTTTGACTAAATTCTTGATGAGCGAAAGTTATGTTTTATAATCTAAATAGCTGATGACCGGAAGTAATAGGGAACTATAGTTTGTTCGAATCGTTGACGAGCGAAAATAAAATTGTACCATTTAGTGATGTCGTCATATTGTCAGTATCAATGATGACCGGAAGTCATACTACCCGAACTGCTGACTGAAGTCATATTGTCCAAATCTTTGATAATCGATGGTCAAATTGTCCGAAACGCTGATAACCGGATGTCAAATTGCCCGAATGTTTGATAACCGGAAGTCTTGTTGTTCAAATCGTTATTGACCGGAAGCCAAATTTGTTCCCACGTTTATCGTTTCAAATAAAGATTTCCTTCTATATGCCGGACCGACATGAAAATAAATAATGGAACACACTGCATAAACTTTCTCACTTTAAAACAAGTTATTTCGATACGGCATAAACAAAACACCGAATTAAAACGCAAGGAAAATTTTAATCAAACAAGACTGCTGAAACTGAGTTAAAAACGAATTTCAGGTTTTTGACTAAACAGAAAAACCCTACGTCTATTGGGGCTTATTTTGTTACACAGCATTTTTTTTTAATTTCAAATTTAGTTTATTTAGTTAAGTATTTTTACAAGCAATTTTTTACATGACATATTCGCATGAACCTGATTAATCTTACATGATAGCCGCCTCGGTGGCCTAGTTGTTAGCGTACTGGGCTTTCACCCCGAGGACCCGGGTTCGATTCCCGGCCAGGGCTTGGCATTTTCATACGCTATAAATCATTCCATCGTCTGCATTAGCCCAAGTGTGCACAATAGTCAGACGTTAAAACACAAAAAAAAAAATCGTACATGACCAATTTTTTTAAAAAACCGATCAACCGATTTTACCCCTTTTCTGAAACGGGATTTAAAAAAATCAGACTGTTCTAAAAAAACGTTATCAGTAAAAATGGTCAGAATATAATTGTGGTTATTAATAACTGTTACGAGATATTGCGAAAACATCCTGCACATTTCGATTTTACCCAATATGTTTGGTGACATGCGCAGTCAATTTTTTAAAACTCGATATCTTCAAGCATTTCAAAATTTTCCGCAAGTGTACAATATTGTAAAAGGAAAGTAAACATACATTTTTCAAATTTACCTCTAATTTGGAACGTCATATTGCAACTAAAAGACAGTTTTCGACAAAAGAAAAATCCGTGGGCTTAACGCGTTGAACTTGGAGACAATGACCTCCGTTAACGTTACAAACTGGAAGTATTTTTGATAATTACATACAAGATAAAACGGAACGCATCCATCAAGATAACACGAAAACTCGATAGACAAACTGCTTCCTGGTCGAAGTTTGTTCAGAATCATCAGTGACGTTTCATCTATATCAGGCAATTAATTAATTGTTCTTAGCCTATTTGAGCAAATAAATTATATTTTTACAATTTGCTGATATAGTTGTGCTATCTGTATTGATTACAGGCTATAAATATGTCGGCAATTCACCCAAACAAACCATTTACCAATTTGTAATTTATGCATAGAGAAAGTATGAAGATCTTGAAAAATAAATTATGATTTTATGATCATGTTTCTTGAATCAAAAAAAACAAGCTGGCATGTTTGTTAGTCGGTGCAGCCGCCTCGGTGGCCTAGTTGATAGCGTACTGGGCTTTCACCCCGAGGATTTGGGTTCGATTCCCGGCCAGGGATTGGCATTTTCATACGCTATAAATCATCCCATCGTCTGTATTAGCCCAAGTGTGCACAACAGTCAGACTAGAAAAAAAAAATGGTGCAAATCGATATGGTTTAAAAGAATTATATGATTTCAGTTAATTTTTACTTCGAAATTTATCAAAATATTATTTTTTTTCGATAAACACAACAAGGATATTTGTTCTGCTGGAGATGTCAGCGACTGGCGCGCCTGTGGCTTGCTGGCCTTTCCAGTGACTAGCATGGAGTTTACACGGCGTTAATCGCTGGCAACCTTGACTGGCATCGTGTTAATGGACCATTTTTTTTTTTTTTTTTTTTTTTTTTTTCATTAATAGCTTCGTATTACATGCTAGGGGGTATACGTTATTGGTATTTCTTGGTCATTTACACGTTCCGCTTTACGGCAGTAACTGCAATCACGAATCTACGACCTTGAGATGCGCTGTCCAGAACCGCAGCAGACTGACCGGCGTCTTAACCATCTCGACCACGAAGCCCTTTATCTTATAAATCTATAATACATGTTTAAAGTATAAGAGATATAACGCGCTAAATTTTAAATGCGTTGCATTACGACTCACCATCAAGCACTGTAGGCGTGTTCAACGACAGAGTAAAGTAAAATCGAAACTTCTCGTCTCCTGATCAAATCTGGCCTAAATGCGTGTATCAGGGTCGTAGCAGAACACAACAAAGCGGATTGACGTAGAGCTGGGCAGGGCAAAGAACAATCACCAAAGTGTTTTGGCAGTGTTTACGACTCCGGAGGGAGACGCTTCTAGTGCCATGCCGCATGCAACCATTGAATACAATGTCTAGAATGGTAACCCTTATGAGAGCTTTTTGAGCGCTCGCTGCTGGTGGCATCTTGTGGCAGAGCGTTCAACTACAATTAAACACATAATAGTACTGTTTATTTTCTCAAACTTCACTGACTGTCCTTGCAGCATGCAGCGTTCGTAGCGGAAGGGAGTGCAATTACTTGGACTTTAGCAGCTAATATCGAGCACGTTTTTTATAATGGTAGTTGTACTTTAGTTCGCAACCAGAACAGCTATTTTACCAACAGCTATCGAACATAATCTTGGAATCTACTTCCGCTTCACAATAACATAATCAAAGCGAAGATCTTATTTAAGTCCGTCCATATCAAATAAACAATTAATAAATGTTTTGCGAATTGAAAGAAACGCTACACGTAGCTCTCTTGCTATCGTGATAGAAGCGCACGATTCAAATTTCGAAATATTAATTTATGCAGATCGCAAGTTACGACAGTGAAATCAGATCTACAAAAAGATAACAAAATTTGAAATGACCGCCATTTTGAAACTGTTTAACAAATTTTGCTGGGTAACACACTTGCCTAACCTATCGATTCAATCGATTTTTATAGTGAGTTTAAATCAGATCGGTATTATTTAGCATACCAATCGTTGCACGTTGAAAATACGAAAACGAACCCTGACCGCCATCAAATTAATTTCCTAATTTCAACGTATTTTGGATTAAATCGTTCATTTTAAGCGCGTTTCGACGTTGATTACGATAATGAAATCGGTTTTTTTCAAAACGTTACGAATGTTTTAATATCTGAAACGGCCGCCATTTTGAAACTGTTCAACAGACTTTTGCTCGGTCCAAGCTATTAGCACGATCGATTTTCGCGCCGGGTTTAAACCGAATCGGCAGTAATTTGGACATCAAACTTTCAAATTACATCGAAAAAATGACCGAAATTTGTTAAAAATCTGGTGAACCGATTTTAAAAAGGATCTGCGTAATAATCGATAGCAAGAAAGTGTGTAATAGGCTACGTTTTCATCACTTATCATTGTTACACCCAAAATTCGCTAAAACGTTTTCATTATAAAGGGTCATAAACAGCACAATCACAAATGTTATTTGAAAAGAATTTTTTGTACTGAAAAATATCAACGCTTTAGTAGGCCTATTTATTAATCCTATACAGTTGTAAGTTAATTTATTCTTATTAACAAATTACTATTAGAAAATGAACTATTATAAATAATACGGTAAGACCTAGATCCGGCATTTTGACCGGCATGCGCGCGCGCGTGTGTGTGTGTGTTTAGTTCTTAAACTTCACACAAGAATCGATTTTGACAATAGCTTAAACAATTTCGTAACCCGAAAACAGTTTCAAAATGGCGGACATTTCAAATCTTAAAACAAAATAACGTTTTCAAATAATTTTTTGATAAACTAGTTTTACCATCGTAATCAGCGTCAAAATTTTACAAAAAATTAGCTATATTCTTCGATTTTCAAAATCGATTGAAACTAATAAAACAAATTTGACGACGGTCGGGGTTCATTTTCGTATTTTCAATGTAAATTGAAATTTCGGAATGCAGATGTAGAATGTAAAGACGTTCCCATCACGTCAGCGAAACAGCTGCGTGAAGTAATTATTTTTAACGACTTACCGAATGATAAACAGAACGCACGTCACGTGATCGCACGTAAATCAGATAACGGCTTCGGGTAGGTAATGAAAGGATGCAGAAGGAACAACAAAGGAACATTTCATGTGAAAGATAACGAAGAGCGAAATACAGAAGAGGACAATTGGAATTTAAAATGTGTTTTACATTCAATAAAAAGTTCCACTTGCTTCAATACTGAATGTTTAATATGGTACAGTAATATACGGTGTTCAAATGGGTGTTTTGTCTAAAGCAATACAGGGTGTTTTTTTTAAAAACATGTTAAATAATTTATGATGTGATCCTGCGAGTCAAAATAATTGTAAGATACGAGGTGTGTCAAACATTTTGTTTTATTACGTTGGTATACATGCCCTTGAAGTATGATAAAACTTCCTGCTGTTTTCATTGTTGACTTTGTCTATGACAGCAACTAAGGTTAGATGTGTTTTTATGAGCTCGGCGATTTCGTTTGTTAAAAGAAATGGATCAAAGAATTTGTATCAAATTTTGCGTAAAAAATAGAATAAAGTGTGTGAAATTTTAACAAAAGCCTATGGTGAGTCTGCTATGAGTAAAACAAGAGTTTACGAGTGGTATAAGCGTTTCCAAGAAGGCCGTGAAGACGTTAAAGGTGACGAATTATATAAATTTATTTTTTTTAACGTCCGACTGTTGTGCACACTTGGGCTAATGCAGACGATGGGATGATTTATAGCGTATGAAAATGCCAAGCCCTGATCGGGAATCGCACCCGGTCCTCGGGTGAAAACCCAGAACACTATCAACTAGGCCACCGAGGCGGCTATATATATATATATAATATTTTTTTATAAATTTTATCACAAAGATTTAATTTATGACCCTGAAGTAGATCAAGCATGCACTTAGGCCCATATGGAATTATTGCACAAGTGCATGAAACTATCGGAAATTATAATAATATTTACGAATTACCGGGTTTATCCTTGGGCCAGCCCACTCCTTTTAAACTACCTGGATTCGCCCATGGATAAAACGGCACTTGTAAATATTTAAAAAGGTACTATTTTTTTTTGACGGAGGAATAGGTCAATATTACCGAACGCAAAGTTTATTCAAGGAAACAAAATTGGAATGATTACTTAATAATATTATGAGTGCGTATTACAGTCGTGGGTTAGGATAATGGCCGGCGTATTGTTAAGCCACGAAACGTATCCTGCATTGAAAATGAAGCTACAGTCCATTACATATTACTCCGTGGTAAAGTAGGTTTCCGATGTAAAGGGACAGTGACGTCATCAACCACTGACGATTGTAGCCTTTTCTATTAGCCGTTTTGGTTTGCCTTCGCTGGGAGGTAGGCCTATTACTACTCTTTCTGAAAACATCGTGTTAGCTGCTCTAGTCCGTTGAACGTTATCACCATCAATGTGCAAGGTCATTTTTAACGTGTGTTACTCAAATATTAATAATACTATGAACACAATTTGTTTTTATCTTGTTAAAAATTTATTAGATTGTTTATTATTTCCCTACTTTGACTGTGCAACATCTGGCCTTTTTTTGCCTAATTTACTTTTATCTGTCATTATCACAAGTCGCTAGTTTTTATAACACACACGCGCGCGCGCACACACCCACCACAACCAAACACACATACACACACCCAAACACACACACACACACACACACACACATCAGACACACCCAAACACACACGCGCACACACACGCGCGCGCAAGCACCAGACACCCAAACACACACACCAGACACCCACACACACCAGACACACACACCCACACCCACCCACACACACACACAAACCACACACACACCCACACGCACACACACCAGACACACACGCACACACCACACACCCAAACACACACACCAGACACACCCAAACACACACACACACACCCACCCACCCACACACACACCACACACACTCATACATCAGATACACCCAAACACACACCACACACACACACACACCAGACAGACACACACACACACACACACACACACACACACACACACACACACACACACACACACACACACACACACACACACACACACACACACACACACACACACACACACACCCACACACACACACACACACACACACACACCAGACACACACTCACACATCAGACACACCCAAACACACACACACACACACACACACACACACACACACACACACACACACACACACACACACACACACACACACACACACACAAACACACACACTCACTTACACCAGACACACACTCATACATCAGATACACCCAAACACACATAACACACACACACACACACACACACACACACACACACACACACACACACACACACACACACACACACACACACACACACACACACACACACACACACACACACACACACACACACACACTAACACACGCATTAATACTTTGTTTTACTTTTATATTTAATAACATAACCTATAAAATTAACGAGTTAATTCTAACATTGTACCTTACTGAAACCAGGTTTTACATTAAATATACAAATTAGGCTGTATTATTTACAGTTTTAAACAGCAGAGTCTTTTATTTAATAACATTTACATATTAGAACTGTCCTATTAATGTCTTACCGATTCTACTTTCAAAACTGATTCGGTCAACAATTTTTGTTTTGGATATAATAATAATAATATTTTTTTTAATATCTGACTATTGTGCACACTTGGGCTAATGCAGACGATGGGATGATTTATAGCGTATGAAAATGCCAATCCCTCGCCGGGAATCGAACCCGGGTTCTCGGGGTGAAAGCCTAGTACGCTATCAACTAGGCCACCAATAATAATTAAAATATTACTATTATTTTCAATAATTATGAACAATTAACTTATTGTTAAGCTACCTTCAACAATGTTCTTTACGGGTCACTTTATACTGTTCCCGAATTTCGTATAAAATCTTTTATCTGCTTTAAGTCGGTTTTATAATTGTAAAGCTTCAAAACGGAAAAGTAAGAGGTGTGAGTTTTCCTTGGTGTTCTGACGAACTTGCGGGCACCCTGTATATGTAGTTTCAATAACGCAGGTCCTTATTGGCACAAAACCGATCGGAATACTTAGCGTAATATATGAAAGATTAATTAACGGCTGATGAGTTAAGGATATTATTAACTCGGTTCGTTCGTAAGCCTATTAGATAGGCTTGAATACCGGCTAGGTAGGCTGAGACAAAACGTGCCAGCCGCACGTTCCCTTATCTCTTTACTAGCAAATAATACGGAATACACTGTAGTATTGATTGAGCAAACAGTGAAGGCACACAACTTATCGAATGGCCTAAAATTAAATAAACCTACCAAACGGAATTCAAGTTTATTTAAGATGCCCACACTAAAATACTGACTAACCATTAAAACTCATTACTTTTTTTTAACGTCCGACTATTGTGCACACTTGGCCTAATGCAGACGATGGGATGATTTATAGCGTATGAAAATGCCAAGCCCTGACCGGGAATCGAACCCGGGTCCTCTGGGTGAAAGCCTAGTACGCTATCAACTAAGCCACCGAGGCGGCTTAAAATTCATTACATCAAAGTCAAAGTATACTATCATATTTTTAAAAAAACTTCTAAATTTGCCATTCGCAATTGCATTGGACAATAATTTTTCAATTGTACATTTGACTATTTTGACATCGAGACCTCTTTCCGGATTTCAGACTCTAAAGGAGCTGTTTTTTTGACGTTTGTACGTCTTTGCGTCTGCTTAGATTTGGTCGACAAACTTGTCATCCAAAAGAGCCGAATATAAATAACAGAAAATTGAAGTTTATTTAAAGCCTTTTTTTTTAACTTAAGCTTTGCTTTAGTAGAGACATTTTTATAGAAATAATTAGAATTAAAAGTACACTCTCGAGCTTGCCTTTGCTAAATATGTATTAGTTTAACTAACAGTACATTAAATAAAACTCGGTACCATACTTATATAAAGATAATATTTATTTTAAAATATTTCATGTTAAATAATATAAAAGGTTTCCTTAAAAAAACTACAAATACTCCACTAATGTGAACTTGCATTTCCTTGGAAAGTAAGGGTGTCAGGTTTGTATGTTGTCTCTAAATCGGTATAAAGACGCTCGAATTTTGAGCTCCACAATTCTTTATTTTTTAAATCCAGCAATTGCATTTCAAAGTTACCAATATCAATATTAACAGGTGAAAAACTGATTTCTGTTTTTTTAACAAAGTCTAACGTTGCTGTTTTTTAAGCCTTTGAATCTGTTGAGAAAAGCTTCCTTCATATTTAACAGTGTTGTTCTGAAATAGCAAATGTCAATATTGGACTTATTTTCCCGACAATATCTCAATAGGCATGGAAGTATATTAGAGTTTCTCTTTCAAAACCTTCGGCAAAAGGCAACAATTTGTTTTGGAATAAAATTACTTCATCCAACATCGAACAAAAATTCTGTGGCTGGCTTTCCAAAAAGTTTACTCATCTCTTACAGGGCAAGTTAATAAATAATATTCCGTGCCTGTACTAAAGATTTCGTGGAAGATCCGCAGCCAAGGAGTCACCCGCGGTTTGCTGACCACTGGCTTAGATTAAGTACTATAAGTCAAAGGATTTTTTTACATCCCCTGGCACTTGATCAATGACTTCAGTAGTTCAGTAGACTGGTGTCCTCAAAGAGTTATAGTTGTCCACTGACTACCTCATTCTACTGAGGTCCTCAGGGTCCTGGCAACCAAGCATTCATAGTCTCCTGCTAGATATTCCTGTCCTGTTCATATGTACTCTCAGACCGCAGTGCTCTGTAACAAATCCGACGGTTTTCCTGATATGTCCTGCTGGCACATCCCTGGAGATTGAAAGATTTTTCCTCTACACCCAATCTTTATCCTGTTAGATTGATGACGAAAGATCGGCATTAATGGAAAACGAAATGTTCACGGCAGTAACGCCAGTCTCGATACTACGCATTACAGAGCCGCCTCAGTGGTCTAGTGGATAGCGTACTAGGCTTTCATCCCGACGATCCGGGTTCGATTCCCGGCGAAGGTTTGGTATTTTCATACGCTATAAATCATCCCACCGTCTGCATTAGCCCGTGTGCACAATAGTCGGACGTTAAACACCAAAAAAAAACGCATTTCAGTTGCTGAAGTACATAAACGTTGCAGAATTACCCGACCCTCAAGCACCTCGTACACGCCGGCGCCAAAGAGAATAAAAAAATAAGCGTATCTCTTGATCTTGGTCAATAAAATCAATAACGACTTGCTTATATTTTATTCAAATATAGTCAAGTACAAAACAAAAAGTATAAGTCATTATATCCTGAAAATTTGTACTGCAGATAAAAAATACAGTTAGAAAAAGCTCCGAAGAAAAATAAACAGCATTTTCAGCAACGATCGTAGTGATCCCGGAAAAATAAAAACAGCAAGTGTGACAGCCACCATATATATATATATATATATATATATATATATATATATATATATATATATATATATATATATATATATAGCATGACTTCTTACGTTTTAAGCCAAC
>CM040183.1:89294382-89366882 GCA_022606455.1 Callitettix versicolor | reverse complement strand
TAAAACACTTGTTATGCCCCTTAATCCTTACGAGGGTGAAGACGGGGTATTTAATGGTATTGTTCTCTCTCCTCCAGCTCTCACTCTATCCAACGTCTATTTAGAGTTAGTCCAACACGTGTTAAGTTCTTTGTTATGTCAACAAGTGTTTATCCCTGGGGAAGTTCAAGTAGGCTCACTGAAGGGCATCTGTTTTGTATTTCTTTATTTCCAGTAGCTCACATTGTCCTTACCCTACATACAAGAAGTCTTAACTAACTGCTTCTGCTTTCTTTTAGCGTGCAAAAGGTAACGTACACAATCAGTCTCGATTAACCGTCACTTTTTTAACCGCCAGTTTCTATTAACCGCTACGTTAATTCTGTTACGACATTTTGAAATATTCGGTGTGTGCGCGCGCGCGTGTGTGTGTCTGGTGTGTGCGTGCGTGCGCGCGCGTGTGTAAAGAACACTCTCACGATAATATCATTCATACGATAATAATAATAACAACAATATCATTCTTTACGATAATATCATTCAGCGTATAAGTCGATCCAGTAACAATCAGGTGGGTACTTTTAAAAGGCGCGCGGGGTGCTCCCGCGTATGAATACTTGTAAAAACGTTAAGTATGAATAATTTACTGCATTAAATACCTATGCATGTAAAATTTGTAGAAGCTAATACACAATTAAATTTTTTTTTAAAATTAAGAGTTTTACTACATTTTTCAAAATACCCTCATAATATTAATAAAACATTCTGTTATAAATACACAGTATAGTATGTTACTTTTATCGATCGCCGAAATTACGGGTGGTCTATTTCTGTTATCCGTCACCCCAAAGGTCTCAAGGATGACGGATAATCGAGACTACGCACTAGTTCGTCTACGATGGCTGTTCCAATAGGCCATTATCTAATGGAAAAACGCTGATAACATATTAACAAATTCCATCAGTTAAACACTACAGCAACGACTGTAGAACAGCTATTGAGTTCAGTTTAATTTATTCTAAGAGGCCTTTTTACACATTTAAAAACGTGGAAACACCTGATCGATTAATACGTATGAAACCAAATTCAATACAGACGTGAAATTTACATTAGTTTTCATTGCAATTTAAAAAAATAATTTTGACGGCGATCATGGTTCTTTTTAATTTAATTCATAAGTTTAATACGCCAGTTAGATTCAAACTTGGCACAAAAGTTTTGCTAATAGCTTGGACAATTTCGTTACCCAGCAAAATCAGTTTCAAAATGGCGGCTATTTCAAACGTTCAAAATTCTTAACGTTTCTCAAAATTAGTTTTCATCGCCGCACTCAACGTTTAAATCTGCGGATTTGCGTTTTTTTAATACAGATAACGACTCTGACGACGTTCAGGGTTCACTTTCGTATTGTCACTACAGTTTTAAAGTTTAATACGCTAATATGCCCGATGTAACGGTAAAATTAGATTGTAAAATAGTTAGAATTTCGTTTCCATCACGTCAGCGAGACAGCTGCGTGCCACGATCATTCGTCACTGTTTCGAACACGACAAACAGTCGCATTTAGCCGCCACGGTGGAATCAGTTTTGAAAGTAGAATCGGTAAGGATGTTATTGGATAAAAGACTCTGCTTTTAGTAAACAGTAAATACTGTAGCCTAATTTAGGTATGTAATGTAAAATCCGGTTATAATTGGTTTCATTTGTAAATATTTCAGTAAGGTACAGTGTTAGAATTCAATCGTTGATTTTATAGGTTAGGCCTGTAGTTTTAAACACGAAAGGCCGCCTCGGTGGCCTAGTTGATAGCGTACTGGGCTTTCACCCCGAGAACCCGGGTTCGATTCCCGGCCAGGGCTTGGCATTTTCATACGCTATAAACCATCCCATCGTCTGAATTAGCCCAAGTGTGCACAATAGTCGGACGTTAAACACAAAAAAAGTCAAACAATCACAATGACCTTAATAGCTCAGTACAGTACTTACAAACGTTGAAACTAATATTACAAAATGGCGCATTGCGTTCTAGCATGTCCGCACACAATAGGGCAACGCGCAAACAGGACGCTCGAGGAAAAAATAAGCGGGGAAAATGGAAAAATACAAACACAATAGAAACAGCGTACCAACGATTTGGGTATTGTTGGCGACGCGCATGCGCGTTGTTCCACTGACCGTGCATTTGTTTCAATTACTTGCACACGCCATCTCCATAAATTCTGAGCCTCTTGTACGGTCGCAGTGTAACGGGAGTCCTCGCATACATTAAAAATTACGACTTGGCCGCGAAAAGGGAACGTAAAAAATTTCGAGTGAGAACAAAACAAACAAAAACACTGTTGCCTGGGCTGGGGGGGGACAAGGGGTCGCGGCAACACAAGAGGGAAACCGAAATGAGTGTTTAATCAAATCGCAGGATTTATTGCCGGGGCGGAAAACAGCAAAATATGAAGCCTCCGAGACTTTCTCTACCCAAGTAACACACAAATATCACAGTTTCAGTTCTAACAAGTCAAGTATTTCTCTGTGTAAAATACATTTCATTTTTTTTTCGTGCTTGGGCTAATGCAGACGATGGGATGATTTATAGCATATGAAAATGCCAAGCCCTGGCCGGGAATCGAACCCGGGTTCTCGGGGTGAAAGCCCAGTACGCTATCAACTAGGCCACCGAGGCGGCTTAAAATACATTTCAAAGCTATATCACAGTGTTCTTTACCGGAACTACAGTAACGAAAGAAAAACACGCACGTGTCTCGCAGACGTGCTGGAAGCGCATTTCTAACATTATTCAATCTGATTTCACCCTTATAATCAGCACTAAAGTATACAATTAGAATTTTAAGCTTTTAAAACCCTGACCTCCGTCAAGTCAATTTTCACTGATGCAGATTTTAAGCGTTAATTTCGATGTTAAAAAACGGGTTTTCAAAAAAATGTGTACGGTAAAAAATACACGACTTTTTACGATTTAAAAAAGGCCGCAATTTTGAAACTGTTTAAAGGATATTTCCGGGTCCAAGCTATCAAAATCGATTTTCGTCACAAGTTTGAATTAAATCAGACTGAAATTGCGAACGTGAGCGTGTTACACACACGCGCACGCGCGCACACACACACACACACACACACACACACACGCATACACACGCGCAAACACGCACACACTCACACCCACGCACGCACGCAAACACGTGCGCGCGCACACACAAACAAACACACACACACACACTCACACAAGTGCGCACGCACGCAAACACACACGCGCTAGTACATTCTCACGTGCGCGCACGCGAACGCACGCACGCACACCACGCGCGCGCACACACACACATACATAGACACACACACACACACACACACACACACACTCACTCACACATTCACACACACAGACACACGCGCGCGCGCACACGCGTGCACACACACACCCACACACACACACACACACTCACATACATGCGCACGCACGCACACACGCGCTCGTACATTCTCACGTGCGCGCACGCGAACGCACACACGCATACCACACACGCGCGCACACACAAACACACACACACATACACAGACACACACACACACACACAGGCGCACACCACACGCGCGCACCCAAACACACACACACACACACACACACACACACACACACACACACATTTAGAACCCACAACCTTGAACTAATAAAGTAGCATGTAGTAAGAAAAGTTTAGTCATGGCCGATTCTTTTGAGTGTTAATGGCACAGTAGGCTATACCAAGGCATGTGGTGCATTTTTAAATGGCAAACTTACCAAATTTGAAATTAAAAGGTCACAGCGTTCAGAAGACAACTGAAAACCACCGAAATAAAACCTGTCCACCGTTGAGTTTGTTTAGTTAATAAGGGTTGATTTTACTTGTAACGTAGTATATTTAATACGAACCTTATACAAAAACTACCGTACTAACTTAATGTTACTGTGATACTTCCGTTGCTATTCCCGGAACTATAAACACCCCCCGTGTAAATTAAAACGTGAGTATTTCGTGCGGTGTTTACTTAAAAGGGCATTTCCTTACACGAAGTTTGCCGCACACAAAGGCGGAATAATACGCCAGGTTTTGCCGGCTTTTATAAAAGCCTTTTAAATGTCGAGTGATGCGCCTTACTTCACGCCTTTCGGATCGAAATACAAATTTCGCAACTTGCTTCGAATATTAAGTGAATTTCTGCACCAACCTTTCGTAACGATTTCGATAAAACTTCTCGAATACCAAACACGGATATCAGAAAATAATTGCTGTTCGCCGACGTGAAGAAGCGAATGGGCGGAGCTAATTTTCATTCAAACAGCTGATTTTGTACCACAGCTGTTCTTCCGTTAATACTGTTTCTTGAGTGAACGTAATTCACTATGCCCCGAGGTTGTGTCCTCGACACTCCTTGACGTAATGAATGCGAATCTTCATAATTCCTTTATCTTCTTTTGAAATTACGATTAGCATTACAATCTGCATATATTAGCATTTCAAATTACCGTACACTGGAAACACGATGAACCCTGACCGCCGTCAAATTCAATATTACTTAGGCTAATATCAATTGCGTATTATGAAAATCAGAAAAAAAGTAGTTTTTAACGACGATATTAATCTTAAATGACCGCCATTTTGAAACTGTTCTTGTATCAATTTTAATACAAGCCGAGAATGCCTTTAAAAACTGATCCATAGCTCCCTGACTGCCGTCAAATTCAATATTACTTAGGCTAATATCAATTGAGTTTTTTGAAAATCCGAAAAAGTACAGTTTTTAACGACGATATTAATCTTAAATTACCGCCATTTTGAAACTTTTCTTGTATCAATTTTAATACAAGCCGAGAATGCCTTTAAAAACTGATCCATAGCTCCCTGACCGCCGTCAAATTCAATATTACTTAGGCTAATATCAGTTGAGTTTTTTGAAAATCCGAAAAAGTACAGTTTTTAACGACGATATTAATCTTAAATTACCGCCATTTTGAAACTTTTCTTGTATCAATTTTAATACAAGCCGAGAATGCCTTTAAAAACTAATCTATAGCTCTATTAATCTTAAATTACCGCCATTTTGAAACTTTTCTTGTATCAATTTTAATACAAGCCGAGAATGCCTTTAAAAACTGATCCATAGCTCCCTGACCGCCGTCAAATTCAATATTACTTAGGCTAATATCAGCTGAGATTTTTGAAAATCCGAAAAAGTATAGTTTTTAACGACGATATTAATCTTAAATTACCGCCATTTTGAAACTTTTCTTGTATCAATTTTAATACAAGCCGAGAATGCCTTTAAAAACTGATCCATAGCTCCCTGACCGCCGTCAAATTCAATATTACTTAGGCTAATATCAGCTGAGTTTTTGAAAATCCGAAAAAGTACAGTTTTAACGACGATATTAATCTTAAATTACCGCCATTTTGAAACTTTTCTTGTATCAATTTTAATACAAGCCGAGAATGCCTTTAAAAACTGATCCATAGCTCCCTGACCGCCGTCAAATTCAATATTACTTAGACTAATATCAGCTGAGTTTTTTGAAAATCCGAAAAAGTACAGTTTTTAACGACGATATTAATCTTAAATTACCGCCATTTTGAAACTTTTCTTGTATCAATTTTAATACAAGCCGAGAATGCCTTTAAAAACTGATCCATAGCTCCTGACCGCCGTCAAATTCAATATTACTTTTAATATCAGAAAAAATCCGACAAAGTACAGTTTTAACGACGATATTAATCTTAAATTACCGCGCCATTTTGAAACTTTTCTTGTATCAATTTTAATACAAGCCGAGAATGCCTTTAAAAACTGATCCATAGCTCCCTGACCGCCGTCAAATTCAATATTACTTAGGCTAATATCAGTTGAGTTTTTTGAAAATCCGAAAAAGTACAGTTTTTAACGACGATATTAATCTTAAATGACCGCCATTTTGAAACTGTTCTTGTATCAATTTTAATA
Source organism: Callitettix versicolor (assembly GCA_022606455.1). Taxonomy (NCBI): domain Eukaryota; kingdom Metazoa; phylum Arthropoda; class Insecta; order Hemiptera; family Cercopidae; genus Callitettix; species Callitettix versicolor. The sequence continues at coordinate 89,360,918 of CM040183.1, read as the reverse complement.
CAAGCCGAGAATGCCTTTAAAAACTGATCCATAGCTCCCTGACTGCCGTCAAATTCAATATTACTTAGGCTAATATCAGTTGAGTTTTTTGAAAATCCGAAAAAGTACAGTTTTTAACGACGATATTAATCTTAAATTACCGCCATTTTGAAACTTTTCTTGTATCAATTTTAATACAAGCCGAGAATGCCTTTAAAAACTGATCCATAGCTCCCTGACCGCCGTCAAATTCAATATTACTTAGGCTAATATCAGTTGAGTTTTTTGAAAATCCGAAAAAGTACAGTTTTTAACGACGATATTAATTTTAAATTACCGCCATTTTGAAACTTTTCTTGTATCAATTTTAATACAAGCCGAGAATGCCTTTAAAAACCGATCTATAGCTCAATATCGAAGTTCAAAATATCGGGTCTGGGTCTTACTATAACGGCCGCCAGTTTATTTTCCAATGGAAATACAGAATTAACACAGTGATACTGCAGCAATCATATTATTCAGTTACAGTACAAATAAATCTTTCCGCTACCAAAAACTTTTGCAACTTCATTCCCTTTGTAAAGACATTACCGTATCTTTAAAGTGAGTTGCAGAAGCAGTCTGTCTTTGTCCCTGCTCTATCTTTTATCTTTATCCGACGAAGACGGTATTAAAGTGCATTTCACAGTATTACACTACAGCACCGCCGTATGCTGTATGCGGCTTCGGTCTGAGTATGTTTTCCCAGTGATACTTCTACTTCTAGAAATCCCTTAGCCTTGCTTTGAAGCTTATCATGCGCGATTGTGTGATTTCTATCCGCGAAGAAGTATTGCACTTATTTGCTAGTTTATTATTCCCTTTCACTTTTTACGTCCTCACAATACGACACACACACACACACACACACACACACGCATGCGCGCGCACACAAACACCTCATACACAAACACACACGCGCACGCACGCACGCACGCACGCACGCACGCACGCACGCACGTACACACACACACACACACACACACACCCACACACACACACACACACACACACACACACACACACACACACACACACACACACACACACACACACACGAACGCACAATAAGACGGAGGTCGGGCTTGTGACCAGCAGGAAAAAGAGGGAAACAGTAACACTTACGTTGGAGATATGCAGATAAGTTCCGTCCCAGCCCTTCGATACCTTGGTGTGTGGGTTGAAGCAAGACTCTGCTTCAGAGAACATCTCAAGGCAGTCAGTGAAAAGCCGGCGAACTTGGCAGGAGCCCTTTGCATGCTCGAGCCTAATCTGAGAGGTCCAGACAAGCACACCGCCGACTCCTAGCTGGGGTAGTAGGCTCAGTGCTCCTTTACGGAGCGCCGATTTGGAGCCAGGCTATGACGGTCGCGAGCTATGCGCGCAATGTTAGTGCGTTGCTGCGTGTTGTGAGTGGTTACCGAACAGTTTCCTACGACACTGCATGCTTAGTGGCGGGCGAACCCCCAATGGAGCTGGCTCTACTGGCGCAAGCGAAGTGCTGAGCCGTGGTATAGTCATACAATGCCAATTACAGAGGAGCGAAATCGGATCCTGGAGACATGGTAGCGACAGTGGGACGAATCAAAAATGGACGATGGGCATACCAATATAGGTAACATCCAGGATTGGTGCAACAGGGATCATGGGGAGGTGGATTTCTATCTCACACAGATTCTCACTGGGCACGGTTGCTTCCGAGCTTACTTGTTCCGTTTCAGGCTGGAAACATATTCGGCTTGTCCCCTCTGTCTTCCAGCAGTGGAGGAAGATGCGGAGCATGTGTTTTTCCGGTGTCGGAGATTCGACGAGTAAAGGATGAGGAGGAGGTTGTATCTGCGAGGCAGCATTACAACGGAAAGTCTGGTTGTGACAATGATGGCTTCAGAGGCCAACTGGAGGGCCATTGCAGGATTCGCTGCAGTGGTCATGAAGAGGTTGAGGGCTGAGGATCGAGAAAGGACAGCCAACGCTGCAGAAGAGTAGGTGGTCAGCCGACGAGAAAAGTAGTTGGTGACACCTTCCCACGAAGGTTCCTGGCGGCGGTTCTTGGGGTGGGGGGATTTATAGAAGAGGAATGCTTTTGGTGGGTTTTTTTAATGGATAAAAATATATCTTAGCTTGAGTTTGAACATAATTTGAGTACCACACTCTGAGGTATTGACGTTACCCTACCCCAGGAAAAGTTTTTTCACTTTTTTTGGCATCGCAAACACACACACACACACACACACACACACACACACACAACCAGATGTACCGAGCGAAATTTCGCACTATGAAAGTTTAAGTAAACACAGCCTTTTGAATAAGAGTAGTCGTTGCGGTGAGGACGGTAGTTGGAAGGAAGGGAAACATGTTTAAAAAATAAATCGAAAAGCGATCGGTTTGAAATAATAATCACAAATTTAGAAGTCATTGCAGGATGTACATTTCAATACAGATAATTGTTTTTTAATAACAATTTTTACAGGGCATTACAATACCTCGTTGTAAACAATATTTGACGTAAGAATGTAATCTTCTTGTACTTTTTGTATTTGATTTTCTTTAATGGATACAAACATGTTAGTTGATTTAGTTATCCTTGAAAAGTCTACATTCAATTGTCCGTGAGTAATGACGGTATTTGGTAAATACAATCCTGCTCTTTGAAGTGTTTGTCCCTGCTACTTGCTTACAGTGATAGCAAACACAATTTTAGTAGGTAACTTCTAGTCAATTTTAAAGGAATGTTTGATAACCTCTAAATGCATTTTGACATTTTAATTGTACTTCGCATTTTATGATGCACGATAGAAGGAGAAACCACAAATATATAGTGTCCAAAACATGTGTTTGGTATTCCAAATGCTTGTCCCGGCTTGTACGACGGGCAGGGATAGTGGACTGTCAGTAGTAGACATAACCTATAGGTTTAATGACTTTTAAGTAAATATTGAAATTGTTCTAAACACGTTATACAAAAAAGTGGCATTTATAATGGGATTATGTATTCGTGATTAATAAGTTAGCTTCGTAAAATATACAAAATATTGTCTGATTTGTGATGCCGCGCATGCGCATCCATGATGCCGTTTTGCCTGTGACAGTTAAAAGTGCCTTTTATGTTAAAAAGCCGCCTCGGTGGTCTAGTGGATAGCGTACTAGACTTTCATCCCGAGGACCCGGGTTCGATTCCCGGCGAGGGCTTGGCATTTTCATACGCTATAAATCATCCCCACCGTCTGCATTAGCCCAAGTGTGCACAATAGTCGGACGTTAAACTCCAAAAAAAAAAAAAAAAAAAAAAAAATTATGTTAAAATTTTCCACAAACAGTAAGTTTTAGCGCAAAATAGTTTTGAAATGTCAGAAACCGGTTAAATATCTTTCTAAAGATACCTCTCATTTATGCCTGTACGAATAGTGTGTGCTGAGAAATAATATATATGATCATGATATTTTAAAGATTTTATATGACCGCCATTTTGAAACTTTTGAACGAATTCTGCTGGGTATTCGTTGACCAAAATATTACGAAAATCGATTATTGTGAAAAGTTTGAATCAAATCGGGAAAAAATTGCGAACGTGAGTGTATGCTGACCTCCCCTACACTTTTTATCGATCACTAAAGAAATTATTTTAAAAAACAGTTAATTTTCCAAAGGTAATTAGCCGATAAATTATTTCAAAAGCGGCCGTTAAAGAAGCAAACAGCGCGAAATAACAAGTGCTTTTTCAGAATCAATAAACACAAGCAATCAAATCAGTCCCTAGTCGTTGGCGAGGACCATCAGGGAAAACTAAATCCAGGGAACGGCTGAAAGGGATTTGTTGATGAGGGGAAACACACAGTCTCGACTCTATTTCGCTTGATTGAACGCGGAACAGGTCCGGTGAGCGGGTGGGCGGACCGGTGCTGTTCCCGCGATAGTCGCATACTACTCAGCGTTACGTAACAAGGAAAGCATGACGGCATCTTGTAACCGAAGACATCCGTAACGTAAACAAATACACCTCGTTACAGCGACGCAGAAACTCCGAGCGTTACGTAACAAGAAAAGCATGACGGCATCTTGTAACCGGACACATCCGTAACGTAAACAAATACACCTCGTTACAGCGACGCAGAAACTCCGAGCGTTACGTAACAAGGAAAGCATGACGGCATCTTGTAACCGGACACATCCGTAACGTAAACAAATACACCTCGTTACAGCGACGCAGAAACTCCGAGCGTTACGTAACAAGGAAAGCATGACGGCATCTTGTAACCGGACACATCCGTAACGTAAACAAATACACCTCGTTACAGCGACGCAGAAACTCCGAGCGTTACGTAACAAGGAAAGCATGACGGCATCTTGTAACCGGAGACATCCGTAACGTAAACAAATACACCTCGTTACAGCGACGCAGAAACTCCGAGCGTTACGTAACAAGGAAAGCATGACGGCATCTTGTAACCGGACACATCCGTAACGTAAACAAATACACCTCGTTACAGCGACGCAGAAACTCCGAGCGTTACGTAACAAGGAAAGCATGACGGCATCTTGTAACCGGACACATCCGTAACGTAAACAAATACACCTCGTTACAGCGACGCAGAAACTCCGAGCGTTACGTAACAAGGAAAGCATGACGGCATCTTGTAACCGGAGACATCCGTAACGTAAACAAATACACCTCGTTACAGCGACGCAGAAACTCCGAGCGTTACGTAACAAGAAAAGCATGACGGCATCTTGTAACCGGAGACATCCGTAACGTAAACAAATACACCTCGTTACAGCGACGCAGAAACTCCGAGCGTTACGTAACAAGAAAAGCATGACGGCATCTTGTAACCGGACACATCCGTAACGTAAACAAATACACCTCGTTACAGCGACGCAGAAACTCCGAGCGTTACGTAACAAGGAAAGCATGACGGCATCTTGTAACCGGAGACATCCGTAACGTAAACAAATACACCTCGTTACAGCGACGCAGAAACTCCGAGCGTTACGTAACAAGAAAAGCATGACGGCATCTTGTAACCGGACACATCCGTAACGTAAACAAATACACCTCGTTACAGCGACGCAGAAACTCCGAGCGTTACGTAACAAGGAAAGCATGACGGCATCTTGTAACCGGACACATCCGTAACGTAAACAAATACACCTCGTTACAGCGACGCAGAAACTCCGAGCGTTACGTAACAAGGAAAGCATGACGGCATCTTGTAACCGGACACATCCGTAACGTAAACAAATACACCTCGTTACAGCGACGCAGAAACTCCGAGCGTTACGTAACAAGAAAAGCATGACGGCATCTTGTAACCGGACACATCCGTAACGTAAACAAATACACCTCGTTACAGCGACGCAGAAACTCCGAGCGTTACGTAACAAGGAAAGCATGACGGCATCTTGTAACCGGACACATCCGTAACGTAAACAAATACACCTCGTTACAGCGACGCAGAAACTCCGAGCGTTACGTAACAAGGAAAGCATGACGGCATCTTGTAACCGGACACATCCGTAACGTAAACAAATACACCTCGTTACAGCGACGCAGAAACTCCGAGCGTTACGTAACAAGGAAAGCATAACGGCATCTTGTAACCGGACACATCCGTAACGTAAACAAATACACCTCGTTACAGCGACGCAGAAACTCCGAGCGTTACGTAACAAGGAAAGCATGACGGCATCTTGTAACCGGAGACATCCGTAACGTAAACAAATACACCTCGTTACAGCGACGCAGAAACTCCGAGCGTTACGTAACAAGGAAAGCATGACGGCATCTTGTAACCGGACACATCCGTAACGTAAACAAATACACCTCGTTACAGCGACGCAGAAACTCCGAGCGTTACGTAACAAGGAAAGCATGACGGCATCTTGTAACCGGACACATCCGTAACGTAAACAAATACACCTCGTTACAGCGACGCAGAAACTCCGAGCGTTACGTAACAAGGAAAGCATGACGGCATCTTGTAACCGGAGACATCCGTAACGTAAACAAATACACCTCGTTACAGCGACGCAGAAACTCCGAGCGTTACGTAACAAGAAAAGCATGACGGCATCTTGTAACCGGAGACATCCGTAACGTAAACAAATACACCTCGTTACAGCGACGCAGAAACTCCGAGCGTTACGTAACAAGAAAAGCATGACGGCATCTTGTAACCGGAGACATCCGTAACGTAAACAAATACACCTCGTTACAGCGACGCAGAAACTCCGAGCGTTACGTAACAAGGAAAGCATGACGGCATCTTGTAACCGGAGACATCCGTAACGTAAACAAATACACCTCGTTACAGCGACGCAGAAACTCCGAGCGTTACGTAACAAGAAAAGCATGACGGCATCTTGTAACCGGACACATCCGTAACGTAAACAAATACACCTCGTTACAGCGACGCAGAAACTCCGAGCGTTACGTAACAAGGAAAGCATGACGGCATCTTGTAACCGAACACATCCGTAACGTAAACAAATACACCTCGTTACAGCGACGCAGAAACTCCGAGCGTTACGTAACAAGGAAAGCATGACGGCATCTTGTAACCGGACACATCCGTAACGTAAACAAATACACCTCGTTACAGCGACGCAGAAACTCCGAGCGTTACGTAACAAGGAAAGCATGACGGCATCTTGTAACCGGACAAATCCGTAACGTAAACAAATACACCTCGTTACAGCGACGCAGAAACTCCGAGCGTTACGTAACAAGGAAAGCATGACGGCATCTTGTAACCGGAGACATCCGTAACGTAAACAAATACACCTCGTTACAGCGACGCAGAAACTCCGAGCGTTACGTAACAAGGAAAGCATGACGGCATCTTGTAACCGAAGACATCCGTAACGTAAACAAATACACCTCGTTACAGCGACGCAGAAACTCCGAGCGTTACGTAACAAGGAAAGCATGACGGCATCTTGTAACCGGAGACATCCGTAACGTAAACAAATACACCTCGTTACAGCGACGCAGAAACTCCGAGCGTTACGTAACAAGGAAAGCATGACGGCATCTTGTAACCGGACAAATCCGTAACGTAAACAAATACACCTCGTTACAGCGACGCAGAAACTCCGAGCGTTACGTAACAAGGAAAGCATGACGGCATCTTGTAACCGGAGACATCCGTAACGTAAACAAATACACCTCGTTACAGCGACGCAGAAACTCCGAGCGTTACGTAACAAGGAAAGCATGACGGCATCTTGTAACCGAAGACATCCGTAACGTAAACAAATACACCTCGTTACAGCGACGCAGAAACTCCGAGCGTTACGTAACAAGGAAAGCATGACGGCATCTTGTAACCGGAGACATCCGTAACGTAAACAAATACACCTCGTTACAGCGACGCAGAAACTCCGAGCGTTACGTAACAAGGAAAGCATGACGGCATCTTGTAACCGGAGACATCCGTAACGTAAACAAATACACCTCGTTACAGCGACGCAGAAACTCCGAGCGTTACGTAACAAGGAAAGCATGACGGCATCTTGTAACCGAAGACATCCGTAACGTAAACAAATACACCTCGTTACAGCGACGCAGAAACTCCGAGCGTTACGTAACAAGGAAAGCATGACGGCATCTTGTAACCGAAGACATCCGTAACGTAAACAAATACACCTCGTTACAGCGACGCAGAAACTCCGAGCGTTACGTAACAAGGAAAGCATGACGGCATCTTGTAACCGAAGACATCCGTAACGTAAACAAATACACCTCGTTACAGCGACGCAGAAACTCCGAGCGTTACGAATTTTAACATCTTCGTTGTTTAAATCCAGTATATACACGCAGCCCGCCTTCCTATCTTTCTATAAAATGAAAACTGTTGGTAACATATTGCTAAATAATGACGTACGAAGACTTGGTAAATATGCAGTGTAGGTTGTCCTCGATTTTTCGATAACAGTTTCGTTAAAACGCCTTATTACATGCCCAAAAACAATAACCGAAAATATAAAAGCGAAGGAAGAACAATAAAAATCGACAATAAAATTGAGCCGCATAACCTCAAAATTGCTACCGCACGTAACGTGTTTTTATCGCTAAAGAGATAAAAAAACCTTTCTTTAAAAAAAATAAATTCCAAAACCTAACTGCCACGGTTGTTGGGTGAAAAAGCTATTTTTTGACCGTTAAAACGACAATAAAACTATTAAAAAAAATAAATAACTGACGCAAACACAAAAAGAGGCAAATCGCGAAGTTCACAAATAACGGACGCCATTTTAACAATGTTTTCATTACGAGAACGAACCAATAAAAAAAACTTTAACATTTAATAATGGCTGTCAGAATGTGTAACGCGCATGAGCAGTAAGTACATGTTAATAATAAAGCGCATGACCGGTAAATGCGTGAATGAAATTTGCAACATAAACAGCAATGACGTCACAATATAGTTCCGTTAAAAACGGCCTAAAATCGTAAGTAATTTACAAAACATATATTTTCTACGGGTGAATATATGTTGATTAAATAATAAGGTAAAAAATAAAACAAAAAAAATTTGAAAAAAACAATCTACGCTGCATAAATACCAAGGACTTGAGCACTGTTTATAACACGCCACATCGATTGTGAGCTCGTCGAAAAGTTATATCGAAACTGTAATTAGTTACGGAGATAAAACAAATACACAAGTAGAAAACTGGTCATTGTTGCTTACAAATTTCGATATATCTCGACAACTAATAAACATATCATAACGTATAAAGGCTTAAAACATGTTATAACATGCGATATCGATTGTGAGCTCGTCGAAAAGTTATATCGAAACTGTAATTAGTTACGGAGAAAAACAAATACACAAGTATAAAACTGGTCATTGTTGCTTACAAATTTCGATATATCTCGACAACTAATAAACATATCGTAACGTATAAACGCCTAAAACATGCTTATAACATGCCACATCGATTGTGAGCTCGTCGAAAAGTTATATCGAAACTGGAATTAGTTACAGAGAAAAACAAATACACAAGTATAAAACTGGTCATTGTTGCTTACAAATTTCGATATATCTCGACAACTAATAAACATATCGTAACGTATAAACGCCTAAAACATGCTTATAACATGCCACATCGATTGTGAGCTTGTCGAAAAGTTATATCGAAACTGTAATTAGTTACGGAGAAAAACAAATACACAAGTATAAAACTGGTCATTGTTGCTTACAAATTTCGATATATCTCGACAACTAATAAACATATCGTAACGTATAAACGCCTAAAACATGTTTATAACATGCCATATCGATTGTGAGTTCGTCGAAAAGTTATATCGAAACTGGAATTAGTTACAGAGACAAAACAAATACACAAGTATAAAACTGGTCATTGTTGCTTACAAATTTCGATATATCTCGACAACTAATAAACATATCGTAACGTATAAACGCCTAAAACATGCTTATAACATGCCACATCGATTGTGAGCTTGTCGAAAAGTTATATCGAAACTGTAATTAGTTACGGAGACAAAACAAATAACATGTCTAAAAGTTGTCAATGTTGCACACAAATTTCGACATATCTCGAAAACTGATAAACATGTCATAACGAATTAGGGCTTAAAACATTGCTTACAACCGCCAAATCAATTAAGTTCTCGTTCGAAAAAGGCAATAATGAGCTACAGAGGTTCATAACAATATACACTGAAACATATGTAAATCAGCTGTTTTTTGGTACAGCTGATCGCAATCACACGTGTCGTAAAAACATTATATTTATTATAATCTAATATTTAGTTATTACTTGTTTACTATTTTCCGTAAGATTATATTTATGATTTTTTTTTCATTAAATAAAAACTATATTTCCTTTACAATATTAATTACTTCATAAAATAATATTAGTTGCTTCATAAAATACATCTTTCAATAATAAATAAATTGAAAAACTCCATGAACACAAACTAAGAGATAGAACCTCTAGTTTATTTTATAATTCCGAGAATATGCAGAGAAAAATAACCTAGATATGTAAACTTAAAACTTAAACTAATTAAAAAAGTACGATCACCGTTGACCAGTAAATTTATTTTAAAAACAATAATTCTTAAGACTCACTTCTAATTAAAGTGATTTTGAAACGAGCAAACTGTAGGCTGATCACAAAACAGCTGTTCTTTCGTTACAGCTTGTTTGGTTTAGCATTGTGTAATCGGGTTCTGACACTAGAAATAGTTCCCTAATGTCATTGCTAGCATGTTTTCATTAAGCAATGAGCTATCGGAGCCACCATCATGGTAAGAACCAAACCCGAAAAATTGAAATGAGCGCCGATCTTTATTTGTAAATCATTTTTTTTAAGCACGCGCACACACACACACACACACACACACACACACACAGAGAGAGAGAGAGAGAGAGAGAGAGAGAGAGAGAGAGAGAGAGAGAGAGAGAGAGAAACTTTTGGTTTGTTGTCAAACTTTGCATTAAAATGGATTTTAGCAATAGCTTATACAAGCTCGTAATCCAGCCAAATTTGTTCTGCAGTTTCAAAATGGCGGCAGTTCAAACCTGTAAAAATCCCTAACTTTTTTCCTAAAGTTTTTGACAATCGTATTTCGCCACATATAGCGTTAAAATCTACATAAATTAGCATTTTAGAACTTTCAAAATCCGTTGAAATTTAAAATTAGAATACTGACGGCGGTCAGGGTCCGTTTTTTGTGTTTTCAACGCCTAATTCTTAAGTCTAACTGCTAATATACACGCAATTTTGGTTCGGTGTCAAACTTTGCACTAAAATCGATTTTAGCAATAGCTTATACAAGCTCGTAATCCAAACAAATTTGTTCTGCAGTTTCAAAATGGCGGCAGTTCAAACCTGTAAAAATCCCTAACTTTTTTCTTACAATACAATACAAGTTTTTGAAAATCGTATTTCACCACATAATGAGCGTTAAAATCTACATAAATTAGCATTTTAGAACTTTCAAAATCCGTTGAAATTTAAAATCAGAATACTGACGGCGGTCAGGGTCCGTTTTTTGTGTTTTCAACGCCTAATTCTTAAGTCTAACTGCTAATATACACGCAATTTTGGTTCGGTATCAAACTTTGCACTAAAATCGATTTTCGCAATAGCTTATACAAGCTCGAAATCCGGCGAAATTCGTTCCGCAGTTTCGAAATGGCGGCCGTTTCAAAAATTAAAAAATCCGTAACTTTTTCCTAAAATTTTTGAAAATTTTATTTCACCACGTAATCAGCGTTAAAATCTACATAAATCAGCATTTTACAACTTTCAAAATCCGTTGAAATTAAGATTTAGAATACTGACGGCGGTCAGGGTCCGTTTTCGTAAGTCTACAATGCTAATATACGCATATTCTCATGCACAGTACGACGGTGGGAATCGTAATTTCATAAAAAAAAGGTAGAAAAACAATTTCCCACCACTCCGTCGACACAGTTGCGTGCCGCTCAAGTTTTCGCAATAGGTTACTCAACAACCTTGTCGCGCTGCACCGTTATCTTACACCGCAGAAGTAAAATTTACGATAATTTAAGAGGCCATTAATGATAACGTTTCTGAGAACGTTTTGCAGGCGTAATCAGTGCAAATATACGGAAATAAACATCAGATTGCATGGTTCTTTGGGTGAGTCACTGGGCCTACGTCAAAGGTGCACCTGTTCAAGTCAAATTATGGAAATACCGTGGAACAAAAATGGTTGCCATGGAGCCGTGGAGATGAAACGGAACGCTCCGCTGTTAACAACACTTGAGCCGACATTCCTTTTATCAGATTTCCTGATTTGTATATCTGGATACACGTAAGTTTCCTTATAAAACTGACTTACGTTGACTCACCCAAATAATAATTTGTTGTGTACGTTAAAAAAGGTGAAATGGAAAGGAGTCCGAAAGATTTACAATATATCGTTTCCATACAGAATTATTTACACACTCCAATACTAATGTAACGGAACTGTAACACTTATTTTTAAGTAATTGATGCTGTACCCAGTGTTAGAATTCCAGCAGATATTCTATTTCAAAAATATTAGGTATTGTTATAATTCCAAAAGAATTATAACACTGCCTAAGTTAATAGTATTAGGCAGTGCTATAATCCCAAAAGATATTCTATATCAAAAGTATTAGGCAGAGTTATAATTCCAAAAGATATTCAACGTCAAAAGTATTAGGTAGTGTTATAATTCCAAAAGATATTCTACGTCAAAAGTATTAGGTTGTGTTATAATCCCAAAAGATATTCTACGTCAAAAGTATTAGGTTGTGTTATAATTCCAGAAGATATTCTACGTTAAAAGTTTTAGGTTGTGTTATAATCCCAAAAGATATTCTACGTAAAAAGTATTAGGTTGTGTTATAATCCCAAAAGATATTCTACGTTAAAAGTATTAGGTAGTGTTATAATTCCAAAAGATATTCTACGTCAAAAGTATTAGGCAGAGTTATAATTCCAAAAGATATTCAACGTCAAAAGTATTAAGCAGAGTTATAATTCCAAAAGATATTCAACGTCAAAAGTATTAGGTAGTGTTATAATTCCAAAAGATATTCTACGTTAAAAGTATTAGGTAGTGTTATAATTCCAAAAGATATTCTACGTCAAAAGTATTAGGCAGAGTTATAATTCCAAAAGATATTCAACGTCAAAAGTATTAGGCAGGGTTATAATTCCAAAAGATATTCAACGACAAAAGTATTAGGTAGTGTTATAATTCCAAAAGATATTCTACGTTAAAAGTTTTAGGTTGTGTTATAATCCCAAAAGATATTCTACGCCAAAAGTATTAGGTAGTGTTATAATTCCAAAAGATATTCTACGTCAAAAGTATTAGGTTGTGTTATAATCCCAAACGATATTCTACGTTAAAAGTATTAGTTAGTGTTATAATTCCAAAAGATATTCTACGTCAAAAGTATTAGGTTGTGTTATAATCCCAAAAGATATTCTACGTTAAAAGTATTACGTTGTGTTATAATCCCAGAATAAATTCTACGTAAAAAGCATTAGGTTGTGTTATAACCCAAACGATATTCTACGTTAAAAGTATTATGTAGTGTTATAATTCCAAAAGATATTCCACGTTAAAAGTATTAGGTAGTGTTATAATTCCAAAAGATATTCTACGTTAAAAGTATTAGGTAGTGTTATAATTCCAAAAGATATTCTACGTTAAAAGTATTAGGTTTATAATTCTACTAGATATTTTTTTTAAGGCGAAAAGCACATTAAGGCTATTATCGCCTCCCTAAATGTAAGTGAGTGTAAAGTGTTAAAGTCATAAGTGTGTTTGTTAGATTCGGGTACCGCGAGGACGTCTAAATCCTCTCAATAGGGGCAGCTAGTCTGCATCGCCCTGCGGGTAACCACATATTTTATGTCAACAGTATTAGGTAATATTACAATTCTAGGAGATACTTTTTATCGAAAGTTACAAATTATTATATATACAAATTAAATTATATACAAATTATATCGAAATGTTACAATTCCAACAGCTGTTCTACGTCAAAAGTATCAGCTAGTGTTACAATTACACACGATATTTCCATAAAATATTTTATCTGGTGTTACAATTACAAAAGATACTGTCCAAATGTGTAAACTTCGAGCACAACTAAATCAGTCGATACGGTCAAAAGTGTTTAATAGTGATACTTTAGCACAATATATCCGTAACGCTCAATATTGCACGGAAACAAGTGCATTACAATATTCGGAAGCGACGCGAACAAGTGCACTTAACAAAATTCTACAGTTCACGCTGGCAAAGACCCAAATGAATGCACAACTGCTGTGGTCATGCACAGTACCGGATAGTTCAATTTATTGTGTAGACTAAATTAAATGAAATAATAGGGGAATATTTAGGTTACATAAACGGATGGGAGGAGGGGGTATGTGTGTATTGTGGAAACAATGTTATACAAGTAAACGAATTCCCTTCTATGTTCCTTTCCTGCAATATTATTTTAAATTAAAACGTTTATAAAAAAAACTATAAATTATTTTACTACAATGCGTTTTTCTAGAAATGTATTTTCCTCAAACGAAAACTATGTATGTTTTACTAGTACAAAGTAAATTGTGAATATTCCGTGCACAATGTTATATAGTACGAAAAACGTCATGCACTATTATTTCGCTACTGTTCCATTCTGTGACATGTTTTTCGAAATAATATACAGTAAAAATAATCAGCTCAGATATAAATTAGCTCCATGTTTTAAAACTAAAAAGTAATTCTACACTACCTTATTTACAGCCTATATGTTACCTCAACTATAAATAACAGTTACACTAAAACTAGAGTTAAGTAACGCTGTTATAGTCAGCCGCACAGAGAAAAAAATGTGCGAGTGAGAGGTCGAGCCCACGCAATCTCACCATAGTTCCCTACTTTTCCTTCATTATCGCTGCGTATAGGTTAGCCGCTTAAAAAACGGCCTCGTAAGAACAACAGTGCGACACAGGAAAAATGTGCGAGTGAGAGGTCGAGTCCCCGCTCTCTCAGCATAGCTCCCTAAGTTTGTAAACCTACATAGGCAGACTCTGTGTCACTGGACTGTTGGAGGGAAATGCTTCTACATGCGTGACGAATTCTCGCGCAGGCCGTTCACTAAAGTGGCTGGACTATAACTAAAAACAGTTTGGTCACCCTGAACTAAACAAAATAAATACACTGATCAACAAACAATAAAGACAGAGCCACGAGTGCTTAAAAATATTACTAAGATGTGTTTTACAAGGTTATGAACGAGCTCCGTTCATAACGAGCTCCGTTCATTCAAGTTGTAATGTATTACGAAGTTGTTTACTTTTGACCAGCATACATCTAGGTTTTGATATAATATTTGTTGACATATTTGTCGGCTGTTGTATAGCTTTTCTTTCATTTTTTAAATTTTATTTATAATTATTATTACAGCTATTGTTCCCACTTTTCCTAAAGCGATTGAACTTTAATTACATTTTCGTCTGCTTTCCCCTCTTTTCTTCCCAAAATCTCTTCATCCTCTCGGAACGCTCTTCCTTCCGTTAATCTGTCCATTTTCCTCCGATTGTCGCGATGTTCTCTGCTCAAACTTTACACTCATGACTTTACACCGGCACTCGGTTCGGTCTTCGAGATTTACGTTGATCCGTTGCAAAGCTAAAACTTTCTACCTTGTAGAAAGGCGTTTTCTGATTTCTTCTGTCATTGCGGTGGTCTTTTGATAGAGTTCGTTATTAGATCTCTTCGTCCAAACGCCGTTTTTATTGATTGTCCCATAAATCTTCCTAAGAATTTCGTTTCTGCTTTTCTATTATCATAAGTTTGGCATGACCGTCGATGACCATTGTTTTATTGAAATGGGGCATGGGTATATGTTTTGTACGGGGGGAGTTCAGTTTGCCGTCACGCTCGACCGTCACGTCACGGAACGCTCTAACATCACAGAACGCTCTAACACATCTATACGCGCACTCTAGTGATTGCGAGATTTTTTTTGTACGGGGGGAAGTGTAGTTTGCCGTCACGCTCGACCGTCACGTCACGGAACGCTCTATCATCACAGAACGCTCTACCATCACAGAACGCTCTAACACATCCATACGCGCACTCTAGTGATTGCGAGATTTTTTTTAGTGACTAATAAAATGTATTTTTGAAGTGAAAACTTGTATGGTCGCGCCATTATACTACTTACCCAGTCCAAATTAATTTTTTAGTATTCAGTTTTGTGACAAATGTTAACTGTAAAACAGTTTACGTTTTATACGTTTATATTGGTAGGCGTGAATAATAAATATTTACATTATTTTAAACGCCATTATACTACTTACTCAGTCCAACTTATTGCGTGTTTTTAGTTTTAAAGGCATCTACGGTTATGCTCTAGTTGCTAAGTTTACGCTTCCTACGAACGATATTTGACTCGTACTCTCCCAACGTCTTGTACCGTTTCCTTATGACCTTGAATATCGGCATAAACAATAACAATTACACCATACAGATTATACAGAACAGATCACGCTCAGCTACAAAGGTAAACGTCAACTGCAGATAAGCGGATTAATGACAACTAAACCTAAACAAAAGAAGCCAACATCTTCCTACACAACTCGGACCGACCTGCGAGGTCCACCGTGACTCCTACTCCGCAGCTGCACTAACCTTGCAATAAACGACGCAGATAAAATACACGTAAGCCGCGGATTCATAAAATTAACTAAATTGAAAGAGTGGGTGGTGCGGGGACGGGGGGACGGGGAGGGCGTTATCATATCGATTTCCCGGCGTTCCCGCCAGAACGTACAAGATATGGGAGGCTGCACGCGGCAATATCGCTAACAGCAAACATTAGGGGTGCCTTATTAAAACTAACACGTTCAATTGAAAATAACTCGCTGTTCAAGTTCAGATTAGCTTTCCTTAACCAATGGCAAGGCTGTATTCCGCTCATAATCTCGGCCGCCTTAATAAACTGAAACCAAAACAACGCCGTAAATATGTTTTTTTGCATTTTCAGTAAAGGTACAGAAACGGCCGTAAAGATTTTGTTATAATGTTGGAAAACACCGTTTCGTCTTAAAAACTGAGTCTGACTTTAGGGAAAATTACACTAATGAGGACGAGGGATCAGCGTTAGCGGCAAAGGAAGTAACTGCGGCTCGAATTAAGAACCTTCAGTGCGCAGTTCAAATGCGCAGCAGACTGACCGGTGCTTTAGCCACATCTACCACTGAGCCCTAAATCTAATTTAATGAGTGATAAATCCACTGCGAATAACAGTTTTCTAAGACCATGTTCCACTAAAAAAAAATGTCACTATCAACAACTATCATTAATGAATTCGAATCATTAAATTTTCTATTTTCCTTCTTTTTTTTAATTTTTAGGCCACATGGGACCACTTTGAGCCAATATTTCGGTCTCTTCTTCTTATCCGTGTTTGTGCACTGTGAGGATTCCAACTTCTTAATCCAATCCGATCGCCTCCTGACCTCCGCCGTCCCTCGTCGTTCCGGCTTTCCTACGTCACAGAATGCTTCTTTCTCGTTCTGTCCGGTGCTTCTTCTATCCGCAAACCGATTTCCTTTTATTTTAAATCTTTTTTTATTGCTTCTATGGCCTACAAAACGTAAAATTGTTTCCTATTGTTACAAATTTTCGTACAAAATGAGCTGTTAGAGCTGTTTTCCAGAGCCGAGCCCCGGGGACAAAAGCCACTAAGACCCCCCACCACCGATTTTGGGATGTGCTACAGCAAGAGTTCTGGAATAATCCCTCGAACATTTTTTTTTCAATACTTAGCTTGTTAAGTACAATTTTTAAGCTATCTGTAAACATTTAAAAAAACTTATTTTTAACATATTTTCTTTGTATTTAAAAATATAATCAGGTATTCCTTTTACTCCTGCAATAACGTACGGCAAAAAAAAACGACAACAAATCATAACCTTACCATGAGAACATCAGGAGCGGAAGTAAACAACTAAGTTTTACGAAACTGAAATGAAAATATTTAAAAAGGAATAAAAACTGTAATATATTTACAAAATTACGCTTTTCTTGTTTTTCTCCTGCAAACGATTGAATAACAGGATCGCCAAAGGTTCCAGCAAGTTTTGATTCAATCGATAACAACACCAAGCCTGACAGTCCCTGTTGGCCCACAGCTGACCTCAAACAGTACTTTCATTTACTGAAAACACTACAAGACCTTTCGGCCTGCGTCGCAAACTGGTAGACAACAGAAAAACACCGGTGTACCAACACTACGCAATATGGAAGTGAATAATCTATCCATTAATTCTGACAGCCATTCGCACGCAATACAGAGAGAGAGGCAGCGCAGACGTGACATTTGGGAAGAGAAATATACAAAGCGTGTAATACGATATACAAGATGATTATACCTCTAATCTTAATTAACGCACGCGCGCACCCTGCACGCACCCGCGCGCGCACACACGTACCCACGCACACACACACACACACACACACACAGACCACACACGCACCCACACTACACACGCTCACACACGCACGCACGCACGCGCACACACACACGCGCGCGCACCCACACGCGCACCCACACACACACACACACACATATACACGCGCGCGCGCACGCACCCGAGCGCACACACACACACACGCACGTACACACGTACCCACGCACACACACGCACCCACACTACACACGCTCACACACGCGCGCGCACACACACACACACATACACGCACGCACCCGAGCGCACACGCACGCACCCACACGCGCGCGCACGCACGCGCACGCACACACACAGACCACACACGCACCCACACTACACACGCTCACAAACGCACGCTCACACACACACACACACACACACACACACACACACACACACACACACACACACACGCGCACACACGCGCGCACACACACGCACGCACACACACGCACGCACACACCAGATTCACCCAAACACATACACACACCAGACACACACACACCAGACACACACACACACACACACACACACACACACACAGACACACATACACGCGCGCGCACACACGCGCGCACACACACGCACGCACACACACGCACGCACACACCAGATTCACCCAAACACATACACACACCAGACACACACACACCAGACACACACACACACACACACACACACACACACACACACACACACACACACACACACACACACACACACACACACACACACACACACAGAGTCACGACGGTATTTACGAAAAACGTTATTGGATCAACTTTATTGGAAAATTTATGCTCTTTCTCAATGAAGCGATCAAAATCATAATTACGATAGGTTTTGCAATTCAGCCAATATTACAGGAAATAACCGGCAACTACACTCTGAACGTTGAATCTAAGCCCGCCATATTGAAACGGAAGCGAATGAAACAAATCTTAGACATACTTCTTTCGGGCTTTATACAAGATACGAGGTTGATCAAATATAAACGGCTTTATACAAGATACCAGCCAATTTGATCGAGTTTAAGCCTCGTACCGTTCGCCGAATGTGGTCGGGCATTATCGTGAAGAAGAATGACGTTTCTCGCCGGTTTAGATTTCCTTTTCCTACGAAAAGACTGTTTTGCGACCTCTAAAACATCGCAATAATATTGTGCATTTATTGTGCGTCGTTGATGGAGGAAATCGACGTGAAAAATACAGTGAAAATACACTTGATTGTCGAAAAATACAGTGGCCATTACCTTCCCGGCCGACGATCGTGATTTGGCCTTCAGAGGCGCCCTCTCTCCCCTCTTCCGCCACTCCATACTTGCCTGTTTCGACTCGGGAGTGTAATGGTGAACCCATGTTTCGTCACAGGTGACAATCCGGTTTAATAATGCCTCACCATCTCGTTCAAATTGGGTCAATAGTCGCTGGCAAATCTCCAAACGATTCCGTTTGTGAACGTCGGTCAAAATTCGTGGAACCCACCTTGCAGATACTTTGCTGAGTTCCAGGTATTCGTACCAAATTTCAAAACAAGAAACCGAAGCGTTTGATTAAAACTGTGTACACGCGTCATTGATAAAGCAGAAACCGCCATCTTGAAACGGAAGTAAATAAGAAAAAATGTTACATGACATTTGGGTTTTATACAAGATATCTACGAACAAAATTTCAAAACAATCTGTTAAAGCGTTTGACCAAAACTACGCATACATGTTATTCCAAATCAGATACCGCCATATTGAAACGGAAGCTAATGATAAACTTACAGTCGTTCGGCCGTTTTACAACCGTACCAAATTTCAAAACAATCGGTCAACGCGTTTAATCAAAAACACAACCGAATACCGCACGGTCGAGTTGAAACGGAGACTTCGCTTCGCTCGATCGAATAACTTCACGGAAACATTGGTTTTTGGAATTCTCAAATGTATAAATAGACCATTTTGTCAAAATAAACGACTGTGTTATTTCCATTATTATGTTGGTTATGACGTTCATATGATTTCACATTCCTGGCATTGGTTAAATTGGTAAGCTATTTCAAAGCAAATCAATCGTAACCGTTCTACGGACATAAATTAGGCCTATAAAACATAGTTTCGGTTTGTTTACATATTAAGCTACCTACACAAATATTGTACGCTCGTTTAATTATAAAATAACAGTACAACAATAATAAGAAATGTTTTAGTACATAACCTTCAAATACTTACATAGGTTCAGCGTGAAGCTTATGTTTTGTCTACCTTCACGCAAATGATTTTTTTTTTTTTTTTTTTAACGTCCGACAATTGTGCACACTTTGGCTAATGCAGACGATGGGATGATTTATAGCGTATGAAAATGCCAAGCCCTGGCCGGGAATCGAACCCGGGTCCTCGGGGTGAAAGCCTAGTACACTAGTAACTAGGCCACCTAAATGTGACTGTTAGCGGGTTCGAAACAGTGACGAATAATCGTGGCACGCAGCTGTGTCGCTGACGTGTGGAAACGAAATTCTAACTATTTTACAATGTAATTTTACCGTTACATCGGGCATATTAGCGTATTAAACTTTAAAACTATAGTGACAATACGAAAGTGAACCCTGAACGTCGTCAGAGTCATTTTCTTAATAAAAAAAATTTTAACGCAAATGAAATTAAACAATACATGCAATGTAATAAGTAATTATAAACACACACAAAATATACGCTCTTTCAAGGGATTGAAACGCTTTCAGTAGGTCTAAAACATTTTTACTGAACTGTAGTGGCGGGGCAGAAAACACCAAACTGTTAAAAAAACTGCTCTTTCAAACGGAAACAAGCAGTTTGATATGGACTGGTTTATGATTTGTTAAACAAGGAACGAACTGTTCTATTCGAACGTTGCCGCAAGCGCTAAAACTGTTTTCCTGCTAACTGCTTTTCTTCTACCTGCTTTTATGCTTTTTCCCTTTATTCCAAAGTTGCTTGTTGCTTGTAGTGAAGTAAGAACTGTTTGGTCAATGTCAACGTTTATCTCTATTTTGTTGCGAGTTGTAGGAACAACCTCTCACATTTTGTAGATACAGAGCCTAATTTTATTTAAACATATTTTTTATATTTATTATCAATCATCAATATTTTTTAATCAACTAAAAATATTCTAATTCGTTTGCATTTTGGTAAACATGCAAATGACTATTAAATTTTTAAGTAAAAAAAAGAATGCTTCTATTCTAATTCATTGCATTTTGTACATAAAATGGCTTACATAATTATTACGTTTTGACAATGTAATTTAATTATTACTACACTTATAAGGATTATTTTTATCCTTTCTAAATGCTTTATACCCAAAAACAGTTAAGGACATGGTGGTAATGGGAATGAAAAAGTAGTCTTAGAAAACTGAACGTATGTGCTTTATTTTTTAGCTGCTAATACAACTTTGAGTTTCAGTTTTTTAAACCTGTTTTTCCCAACTGTTTTAAAAAGCAGCTTTTTTCCTCAACAAACAGTTTGTTGATGTTTTGTAAAAATAGCAGAAACGCCCACCTCTACTGAACTGTTGAATGAACAATTGATTTTGTGAGCAACGGACAACGTTAATTGTAAATATCGCCGCAAGATGGCAGTAAAACTAGGCGATTATTTCAGAAATATGTCTAAATTGACTTTCGTGCATATTCGTAAATCCTCGTCATATTTCGTACGATCTTCGTGTAACTTTCCACAATTTTATTTTACAAAAAAAAAACTGTATACCAAGCTGTAAAGATTAGGCCTATTCGATATACAAAAGGCGACAGAAATTATGTGGGAAAATTTGTGTTATCATTCAACACTTAATATTATTATTGTACAGTACTTAAGAGTTAGCCTAAGTAAGTCGGCCCTGAGGTCATTATAGTACGACCCAGACCTTAAAATAAGCCTTGATTCTAAACACAACGAGATTATAACCTGCGCGGGAAGTGTATTAACTCCAAAACATTCGAAATTTCATCCCGATTTGTGTGAATTCACATTTAAAAAATGTATATCGTAACGTATGATGCTATTGTTCATTTTAATGACTACGTATTTGCGAAAAAGAATTCCGAAGTTTAATTATACGTTCCGTAAACCAATATCCAGAAATGAAACTAGTTAAACGCCGAACGGAAAACAATATCCAATAGTAATTCGTAATGAGGACATATTGGCGACCACGTGATCTAATCAGTACGGAGCAATTAGCTATCAAACGAGATAACCTAACTAATTAAATTACGATACAATAATCTATCCCTCCTAATAGCGGTGTCTAAAACTAATTTGACGCGCGTTTTAAATCAAAACATTTTACGTCAGTCAAACGTGTAGAATGTTTCAATTAGTCGATAATCCGATAAAGAACGGACAGGTTAGAAGTGACACACGAGTAACAGATTGAAGGACGCGTTCAATTTGTAATTACTAAACAGGTCCTACGTGAACACGGAATGAACACTCGTTACAGACAATTCCATGACTTGGCAACTCCATTCCTCTAGCTGTCTGAACTTTCCAGCGAATGTCCTACGGAAAATGGGCCATCACGGTAAGACTAAGAACCGGGGCTTTGAAATGAACACCGATCCTGATCTCTAGATCACTTTTTGAGTAATCGTTACATTTGTTTTCATGTGTGTGTGTCGCTGTGCGTGTCTGTGTGTGTGCGCGCGCGCACGCGCGTGTGTCTGTCTGTCTCTCACTCACTGTGTGTGTGTGTGTGTGTGTGTGTGTGTGTGTGTGTGTGTGTGTGTGTGTGAGAGAGAGAGAGAGAGAGAGAGAGAGAGTCTCTCTCTCTCTCTCTCTCTCTCTCTCTGTGTGTGTGTCTGTGTGTGTGTGTGTGGGTGGGTGGATGTGTGAGAGAGAGAGAGTATCTCTCTGTCTCTGTCTCTCTCACTCTCTTTCTCTCTCTCTCTCTCTCTGTGTGTGTGTGTGTGTGTGTGTGTGTGTGTGTGTGTGTGTGTGTGTGTGTGTGTGTGTGTGTGTGTGAGGGAGTAAGTGAGAGAGAAAGAGAGAGAGAGTATATCTCTATCTCTCTCTGTATGTGTGTGTGTGTGTGTGTGTGTGTGTGTGTGTGTGTGAGAGAGAGAGAGAGAGAGAGAGAAGAGAGATAGAGTCTCTCTCTCTCTCTCTCTCTCTCTCTCTCTCTCTCTCTCTTCTGTTTCAGCTTGCAAATTTGCAATTTTTGTCCGATTTGATTTCAAATGTGGCGCAAAAAATTGTTCAACCAGCAAAATCCGTTCATTAGTTTCAAAATGGCGGCCATTCCAAAACATTGAAAATGCATACTAAATTTTTTTAAAATCTGATTCCGCCATCGTAACAATTTGAAAAATTGCCGTTTTTAATACAAAAATCTGCAGAAATTAAAAAAACTAAACACCGGTCTGGATTCGTTTCCTTATTTTCAATGCAAATTTTAAACTTTAAAATGCCACTATGTGCGTGTTTTAATGCTGATTAAAATAGTGAAATCAGAATTTTAAAAATTGGGTAACGTAGAGTACTTCTGAAATTCGCTCCTATCACGTCAGCGCGACACGTAATTACCGCTACTCGTTAGTTTAGTTACTGCCCGCCCGTATTACTTTGCGCGCGTTGTAAAATATATTATTACCCACGAAGTCCGGTACAAACACTTCCCAGCCTCCGTCTCCAAAGTCAGAAACGTCGTTCCGTTTTAATTAAAGTTAGAAAGTTCACTAAATAACAAGATGAACATCTTACTTCAGTGGAATTTTCAGACTAAAAATATTACAGTTTGGATTTTACCGCGGCGTCACAGATTTAAGGCGTGAGGGAAGTAGGCCCTACGTACAGGGTGTTCGAAAAGTGACGCGACCTTATGGATAAATAAAAAGTTACTTTAGAGTTAGAAAAACTACAGTAAATTGTATTTAAGCTAGGTGCCGCCTCGGTGGTCTAGTTGATAGCGTACTGGGCTTTCACCCCGAGTATCCGGGTTCAATTCCCGGCCAGGGCTTGGCATTTTCATACGCTATAAATCATCCCATCGTCTGTATTAGCCCAAGTGTGCACAATAGTCGGACATTAAACACCAAATATATATATATATATATATATATATATATATATATATATATATATATGGGCTCCGTTTCTCGATACACACTACTGTACACGCACCAACACCATCAATAAAATAAACATTAAAAACAAAATAACAAAAACTATAAAAACATAGCATATAACGGCTTTATTCATAATAACCGTATTAAAACAGCTGTTATTCAAAATAGTGATAATGAACACAGCTGATCATTATTACCATTCACTTATCTTTATAGCTTATCCCTTCCTATGGGCTTAATTAAGGAAAACGTACAATCAATCTCGATACGAAGGCCGAGTTGTGTGGAACTCGGGGAGTTACCGACAGAAGCGAAGGTTTTGTTAATGATATATTTGCTGAATATATAATTAGTTTGAAGATATGTTTACATATATCTTGTTTTGTTTAAATAAATAAATACGTGAACTGAACTTAGATATTATTTACTGTAACTACGGTAAAAGATCAGTTGTTTTATATTAATTCGAAGCGATAAGCTGATTTCACTGAACAGCTGATAGGCTATAACAATTTTTTCCCACTCCACAAATTATCGCTGCCATTTTGTCTTTCCAATTTCACACACTGTTATATTTTGGCTAGGTTATTCCAGTTTTGAGCCGCCTCGGTGACCTAGTTGATAGCGTACTGGGCTTTCACCCCGAGGACCCGGGTTCGATTCCCGGCCAGGGCTTGGCATTTTCATACGCTGTAAATCATCCCATCGTCTGCATTAGCCCAAGTGTGCACAATAGTCGGACGTTAAAAAAAAAAATCAGTTTTGTGACGTATAATACATAATATGTCACACGTAACGGGTAAAAACATACGTTTTCACAAACCAGGACAAAATCACGCCTAAAATGAAACACATCTCGGACTGAAGAAATATGGGTTGTGCATTGAATTTAATGTTAATGCACTTTCTAGTGAATTATCACGGGAAAATAAGCTACTGCAGCGATACGGTAAGACGCAGATCAATGACCTTGAAACGAGCCGATCCTGACCTTTCACTTTTTGAAGGGTCATTAAAAAAATGTTTTACGCGTAATGTTACCACTCACCACGTTACCATGTTACCAAGTTAGCAATTTATTCCTATGCCATTTAAATTACACAAATCGTTTTGTTAATATAGCTTGAACACGTTCGACGATCAACAAAATCAAAATGGCCGCCACTTCGGATCTTAAATAAACTTTTTTTTTGAAAATCTGATTTCAGAGTTAAAATCTACACACGTTTTAATTTTTTAAATTGAAATTAAAGAAATTAACTTGCACGATGGCAGTCTGGATTACTTTTAGTATTTTCAATGTCCGTTTAAAATTATTGCGGATTTTATTGCCGATTACGACGGTGCGATATGTTCTTTTTGATGATTGTAAATTATAAAAATTCTCGCTTGACGGTGGTCAGGGTTCATTTTCGTATTTTCCAATGTCCGTTTAAAATTCTAATCGTGCGGATTTTATTTCCGATTACTTCGGTGCGATATGTTCTTTTTGATGATTGTAAATTATAAAAATTCTCGCTTGACGGCGGTCAGGGTTCATTTTCGTATTTTCCAATGTCCGTTTAAAATTCCAATCGTGCGGATTTTATTGACGATTACGACGGTGCGATATGTTCTTTTTGATGATTGTAAATTATAAAAATTCTCACTTGACGGCGGTCAGGGTTCATTTTCGTATTTTCCAATGTACGTTTAAAATTCCAATCGTGCGGATTTTATTGACGATTACGACGGTGCGATATGTTCTTTTTGATGATTGTAAATTATAAAAATTCTCACTTGACGGCGGTCAGGGTTCATTTTCGTATTTTCCAATGTCCGTTTAAAATTCCAATCGTGCGGATTTTATTGCCGATTACGACGGTGCGATATGTTCTTTTTGATGATTGTAAATTATAAAAATTCTCGCTTGACGGCGGTCAGGGTCCGTTTTCGTATTTTCCAATGTCCGTTTAAAATTCCAATCGTGCGGATTTTATTGCCGATTACGACGGTGCGATATGTTCTTTTTGATGATTGTAAATTATAAAAATTCTCGCTTGACGGCGGTCAGGGTTCATTTTCGTATTTTCCAATGTACGTTTAAAATTCCAATCGTGCGGATTTTATTGCCGATTACGACGGTGCATTCGCTTCCATCACGTCAGCGAAACATCGTGCCGCGACTACCGTTGATAATTTTCCGTGACCTTCGCGTATTCTATCGACTATCGACTCGGATTAAAACTAACGAAAACAACGCAAACGTTACCGATGACAGTAAAAGCACAACGAAGGTAAGGTAAGGGCGAGGGGGCGAGGGGGGGCGAGGGGAGGCGAGGGGTGCGCACCAAACAGTCTAGACATGTCTACTGTAGGCTATAATATCTGGGTTTTTGGTGAACCGCGCCACGCAATGCCCTGTCACGCTAACCTTCTGGCGCCTCGGTAGCCTAATTCCGAACACATCAATTTTTCAAAACTGATTATTTTGTTGGAAATTTATCCGATAAATGTTTTATTAGAAAACGGTAAATTACCTAAAAACGGTAAAACGCATTAGTAATTAAGTGTTTATTGATTTGCAATTAAGCGGACATTGGCCTGTTGTAGAGGAGCGGTAAACCGATCAGCTGTTTGTTATAAAACGCCTTTCCTTAGGACTGTACAACGGCTGGAAACATAACCTCGAAGTTAATGTATATTTCTTTAGTCCTTAAAGGTGCGATATTGTTTAAGAAAATTATTGTTACAGTATTCCTTGTGGAATATATCATACGATAGTGGCAAAACTGAATTTAAATTATTATTTACAAATTTCGTTTTTAAAATAATCGCCGCACACAACACGATTCCAAAAAGTAATTTTCTAATCTTGCCTTTTTTTTGAAAAAACGTAATTTCATCATATAGAATGAAAATACATTTAAAAAATACGAAAATGAACCCTGACCGTCGTCATATTTAATTTCTCAATTCCAACGTATTTTGCACGCACGTACACGTACGCGCACACACACAAACATAAACACACACACACACACACACACACACACACACACACACACACATAAACATAAACGCGCGCGCACACACATACACAAACATAAACACACACACACACACACAAACAAACGCGCGCGCACGCACACACACACACACACACACACATAAACACGCACAAACATACAAACACAAACATAAACACACACATAAACATAAACACGCACAAACACACGCGCGCGCGCACAAACACGCACGCACAAACACACACACACACACACACACACACACACACACACACACACATGGTTTTTTGCGCTGATTACGACGATGAAAACAGTTTTAAGGAAAGTTTTGGGTACTTGAAGATTCCGAACGACCGCCATTTTGAAACTGTACAACGAATTTCGCTGGATATTGCCTAAGCTATTACCGAAATCGATTTTCGTTCTAAATTTGAATCGAATCTGACAAAAGTTGTGATTTCCCCCCTCACCCTAGAAGCCATGATCGGTGCTCATTTCAAACTTCCGAGTCTTGGTCCTACCATGACGGCCGCTTCAACGGCTAATTTTTCCAACGGGAATTCGTCGAAAAACATTGCTAGTTTGAGTGAATTCCAATTGGGAAATGATCTATCATAGTAAGGCCCAGACCCTTTAATGAAAGCAGATCCTGACTTCTAGATCACGTGTTGGGGACGTTTAAAATTTATGTACAGCAGCAAACCGAATAGAAGTACATATTTATAAAAAGCGTGCTCGATATTAGCGGCTAAAGTCGAAGTAACTGGGCTACCTGCCGCTACGATCGCTGCAGGTTGCAAGCAAAGAAACGTTTGAGAAAACAGACAGTACTATGTATTTAAGTGTAGTTAAACACTCTGCCGCCAGAGGGAGCGCTCACACATCTCTCATAAGGGCTATACTTCTAGTACGTTTACATTCAATGACAGTCACCTTTACGCTTGCACAAAAATCGATTTTGATTAATAGCCGCCTAAAACGGAATTTTATTCGTGTCCCATTGAAATGAATAAAATAAATTTGACGGCGTTCAAGGTTCGTTTTCGTGTTTCCAGTGTAATTTTAAAATTTAAAGCTCCAAAGCGGATTGTGCTGGGGAAATCAGATTTTCAGAAAAGCGCAATAACAGTTTGGCTACTTGACAGCTGCGTGATACGAAAGCATATTTCCTCCACGTCGGACACAGTTGTTACATTTGGGAACGCGCTGGTCACATTTGGCTCTGTTTACTAATAGTGGCAGAACCGGTTGTCACCCGAGCTTGTCTTCATTAATACACATTCACGATAATATTAAGTCGATTTGTTATAAATCCCGATGTTAATTCGAAAATGTCAACCATTTAAATGTGCTTGTTAGGCGAAGTAGGCCTACACAATCAAAAGCACCGCGTCTCTGCGCATTCTTTCTGCGCATACGACTATAACCGTTGAAATATTACATTCTTGTTGTAGACACAGGATTGTTCCTTCACTCGCAAGTAGGCCGGTAAATTATTTTACGCGATTTATTATAATTTCAATATAAAATAATACGGCACGCAGCTGTCTCGCTCACGCGACGTCAGCGCGTTTCCAATGAGCTATGGCAAAACCCAGACCAATGACCTTGAAATGAGCGCCAATCCTAATCTCGATCTCCTTCTAAAGGATCGTTAAAACTTTAAGTTGTGTGCGCTCACGTGTGTGCACGTGTTTAGTACTCACGTTTTGGTTCGATTTGATTGCACAAAAATCGATTATTTTAATAGATTGGACAAGTACGCTAACCAGTGAAATCCGTTCAAAAGTTTCAAAATGGCGGTCATTTAAATTTTTTTTTAAATTCAAAACTTTTTACGATTTAAATTTGTTTTTGAAAACCTCCACAGAGTTAGTAACTGATTAAATTAGCATTTTGAATTTTCAAAATACGTTTGAATTAAATAATGTAATTTGATGACGGCGGTCAGGGTTCATTTTTGTAATTTAAAAGTTCAAAATGTGCTGATTTTAATGCTGAGATTAAAACTTCAAGGGAAAAAATGGGTAAGACAAAAAAATCAATTTCGAAAATTTCGCGAAAATTTTAAAATCGAGAATTTTATGCGCTTGTTAACACTAATTACGCTGGTAAAATCGGATTTTCAAAAAACGTTTACGATAAAAATATAAGGCCGCCATTTTGAAACTGTTGCACGGATTTTGCTGGGTCCAATTATCCGAACAGACTTTTGAGCAGCTTTTGAATCAAATCTGACCAAAATCACGACCGACAGAGTGCTAAGACATGAAAATTGTATTAATTTCCTTGAAACGGATATCGCTTAGTGGAATTCGCTTAACGTGTTTTCCTGTTTTGGTTTTGTTGTTTACTGTCAATCTGGTTTTAGTTTAATTTAAACTCCTTCGCCTACAGTTTTCAAACTCAGGCCTACAAGTGGTTTGACACTTTGTAATCTCTTCTTTCAAGAGCGTAAAGTAGGTTTCCGTTATTAATACACTGAACATAATAACCAGCTACTGATAAGAAATGACAAGTAGAAAAAAATTGATATTACAAATGCACTTAAAAATATTTCAATAATAAAAGTCAATATTCTTAAAACCACTAAGTTAATCCATAATAATATCTAACATTTATTTTTGTGTAGCTGTCTAAATGCTTTTTTTCTGAATAATTATAGAACCGGCCATTTTGTGGATAGCTGTCTAAAAAAATTCTGTGGATTTGTCTAGTAGGTAGCTTTTGTTATTAGTTGTCTAACCGGTATTTTTTATGGATAGCTGTCTAACCGGTATATTTGTGGATAGCTGTCTAACCGGTATTTTTTGTTGATAGTTGTCTAACCGGTATTTTTTGTTGATAGCTGTCTAACCGGTGTTTTTTATGGATAGTTGTCGAACCGGTATTTTTGTGGATAACTGTCTAACCGGATTTTTTGTGACTAAAAGCCTAACCGGTACATGCTTATTTATTAAGTGTCTAACCGGTATTTTTGTTGATAGTTGTCTAACCGGTGTTTTTATGGATAGCTGTGTAACCGGTATTTTTGTTGATAGTTGTCTAACCGGTATTTTTTGTTGATAGTTGTCTAACCGGTGTTTTTATGGATAGCTGTCGAACCGGTATTTTTGTGGATAGCTGTCTAACCGGATTTTTTGTGAATAAAAGCCTAACCGGTACATGCTTATTTATTAAGTGTCTAACCGGTATTTTTGTTGATAGTTGTCTAACCGGTATTATTGAGGATAGTTATCTAACCGGTATGTTTTGTTGATAGCAGTCTAACCGGTATTTTTCGTTGATAGTTGTCTAACCGGTATTTTTGAGGATACCTATCTAACCGGTATGTTTTGTGGATAGCTGTCTAACCGGTATTTTTTATGGATAGTTATCTAACCGGTATATTTGTGGATAGCTGTCTAACCGGTATTTCTGTGGATAGCTGTGTAACCGGTATTTTTGTTGATAGTTGTCTAACCGGTATTTTTTGTTGATAGTTGTCTAACCGGTATTTTTTGTTGATAGTTATCTAACCGGTGTTTTTTAATGATAACTGTCTAACCGGTATTTTTGTGGATAACTGTCTAACCGGATTTTTTTGTGAATAAAAGCCTAACCGGTACATGCTTATTTATTAAGTGTCTAACCGGTATTATTGAGGATAGCTATCTAACCGGTATATTTTGTTGATAGCCGTCTAACCGGTATTTTTTGTTGATAGTTGTCTAACCGATATTTTTGAGGATAGCTATCTAACCGGTATGTTTTGTGGATAGCTGTCTAACCGGTATTTTTTTAATAGCTGTCTAACCGGTACTTTTTGTAGATAGCTGCCTAAACAGTATTTCTGTGGTTAGTTGTCTAACCGATATTTTTGTTGATAGCTGGCTGTCTAACCGGCAATTTTTGTTGTAAGATGTCTAACTGGGTTTTTGTGGGTAGATGTGTAACTGATATTTTTGTGGACCCATCGAACCGGACTTTTTCGTGTGTATATTTAAGACCGGAAATATTTTATAGCTAGCGACCTATAAAATAAATCGTTTAGCTTCACGTGAGCCACTTTAAAGAATTCGATTGTGAGTCTGTCCTTAATGCGCTCTCATTCATTCTAAATTACTATTTGTAGCTTATGGAATTATTTTGCTCTTCGATTATATATATATATATATATATATATATATATATATATATATATATATATATATATATAATGAACACTCAAAAGAAAAGCAATTTATTTACTTTAAGATAAATGGTAAGCCATGTGTGCTACTTTTATAAGCTGCAGTTCCTCACGAAGCCAAATTAATCTTGCATGCACATAGCAGAGTACTTGAACAGTTCTATTTAGGCCTAGGCACGATAATGCGAATAATCTGTGCGCAGAGGTAGAAAGATACGGGTCGCACAGGCCTATTTTGTGCTATATTTTTTAATGCTTTTATCAAACGAGTCAACATTTTTTTCACTGTGATAAAGTTCTTTCATAATTTTTTTTAGTGGCTTAGTAACGATTGTTTGTAAAGGAGAGAGAGAAATGGCCTTGCAATTATTTATATTAATACTGTATTTACATAAGGTCTACGTAATAGTAATTTAATATAACTACTGTAATAATCTTATTAGTGTGTGCGCGCGCGTGTGTATTACAACCAAACAGATACGCACATACGTGGACAGAAGATCAGACAACTCAAAAGTAGACTTTAAAATTTCTAATCAGAATTTTTTTTAATTAAATACATATCTGAAAATTACACCTGACGCGATCTAGCGCGATTTTTGAAAACTATTTTAATTTAGTGACAAAACGAGAACCATTTTAACGTATTGTCTCATGCTCGCAGATGTTTATCTTTTTACAGGCAGTGCGGGTGCTGGCAGTAATAAATAAAAAAACAAATGCTACTAAAATGCTGCACAAACTTTCCTACATAATTAATTATTTTTAAATATGTTAAAATCAGCACCAAAACAAACCGTGTTATTTCCCAAAAATATCCGGTGCGGGTGCTACCCACAAAAAAACCGTTAAAAATTGACCTTTTACACACCAGACCTTGCTTGAATTTTTGGTCTTAATGTTACGAAAATATTCAAAACTCAAGTGTGTCTATCAAATTTAAAATACGAAAAACTTAACAGTTCCACAGCAAATAAAATACCACGCCTTACAAGAACGTCTTTGCAATCCATTACACCGCACATAGTGAAGACGTAATAAATAGCACATACGTACAAACGTAATAAAAACTTTTTTCGCGTTTTTTTAGTTAAAACGTAATAAATAAGCATATACCGGTTAGACGTTTATCCACAAAAATACCGGTTAGCTATCCACAAAAAATAACGGTTAGACAGCTATTCGCCTAAAGAAATAGAGGTTAGACCAGCTATCCGTAAAAATACCGGTTAGCTATCCAAAACAATACCGGTTAGACAACTATTCGCCTGAAAAAAATAGTGGTTAGACAGCTATCCAAAAAATATACCGGTTAGACTTTTATCCACAAAAAATCCCGGTTAGACTTTTATCCACATAAAATACCGGTTAGATAGCTATTCGCCTAAAAAAAATAGTGGTTCGACAGCTATCCACAAAATACGCGTATACCGGTTAAACTTTTATCCATATAAAATACCAGTTAGCTATCCAAAACAATACCGGTTAGACAACTATTCGCCTAAAAAAATAGTGGTTAGACAGCTATCCACAAAATATAGCGGTTAGACTTTTACCCACAAAAAATATCGGTTAGCTATCAAAAACAATACCGGTTAGACAACTCTTCGCATAAAAAAATAGTGGTTAGACAGCTATTCATAAAAAATAACGGTTGGACAGCTATCCACAAAATATACCGGTTAGACTATTATCCACATAAAATACCGGTTAGATATTAAAAAAAAAATACCGGTTAGACAGCTATTCGCCTAAAACAAAATAGTGGTTAGACAGCTATCCACAAAATATACCGGTTAGACTTTTATCCACATAAAACACCGGTTAGATATTAAAAAAAAAATACCGGTTAGACAGCTATTCGCCTAAAACAAAATAGTGGTTAGACAGCTAGCCACAAAATATACCGGTTAGATATTAAAAAAAAAAAAAACCGGTTAGACAGCTATTCGCCTAAAACAAAATAGTGGTTAGACAGCTATCCACAAAATATACCGGTTAGACTTTTATCCACATAAAACACCGGTTAGATATTAAAAAAAAAAATACCGGTTAGACAGCTATTCGCCTAAAACAAAATAGCGGTTAGACAGCTATCCACAAAATATACCGGTTAGATATTAAAAAAAAAAAAAAACCGGTTAGACAGCTATTCGCCTAAAACAAAATAGCGGTTAGACAGCTATCCACAAAATATACCGGTTAGATATTAAAAAAAAAAATACCGGTTAGGCAGTTATCCGCAAAAACGCCGATTAGCTATTTGTAAAATTGCCGGTCAGACAGCTGATCGTCTAAAAAATACCAGTTAGACAGATATTCGCCTAGATACGTTGGTTAGGGCAAAACCGATTACAGCGAACACGTATTTTCGTTATTGTGCTTTGTTTACAAACTTTACATTCATTGATGAAACCTACATCATTTTAAAATTTAAAACACTTCCATGAGTTATGATTTTTATTCGGTTAAACTCCTAAAGTGTCCAAACAAAACCGCTAAACTACAAAAAAGCAACGGTACAGCGCTTTTATCTCCATACACGACCAAAATTTGCCTCTATTTCGAGAATTTTGCCGTTATTTTCTTTGTAACGCAAGAAAGTTTGCACAATACTGTTAATAGCATGACCTAAACTGGAGTTTGTACAAAAACCGAACTAGACAATACGAAACAGTTGGTCACCATTTTATCCGGTCAAATTGTAGCCTATATACAAGCCGCTGTATATATTGTTTGTTTTCTTTCGATTCCAGCAGCTTAGCCGTGATTAATGGCGGCTGATACTTGTTCGAGGGTGTGTTTGAAATATGTTTAGTTTATATATCGATATGTTTCCAAGTGTATCGATCATATGTTATGTATATGGTATGCGGAATTTATTCAGTAGCTTGCTCGGGTTGAAGCAGACTTGCCAGGCCGTGTACGCGACTATGGAAAGATAAATGTCATCCAATGGGATTGGTCGAGATACGAGTAACAGAAAATGGCGTTAACTTGTGTAAACAGTTATTGGAGAGATATGAATATTGGCGGCACCGACATAAATTGGAAGAACGAGGACTGCGTTTTTATGTTCGAAAATATTCGATGTGGAAACTATACGCCTGCATTGTATCTTAAATATAATCGCTGCAAACAGCTGTCTCATTGACGTGATAGAAGCGAACTTCCTATTTCACCAACATAGTTTTAAAAATCTGCAACTATTTAAAATTTCAAATGACTTTGAAAATACGAAAATTAACCCTGGACCGCCGTAAAAGTAAATCTCTTATTTCAACGGATTTTGAAAATTTAAAATGCTAAAAAAATCAGACGAAAAGTTACGAACTTTTAAACATTTGAAACGGCCGCCATTTTGAAACTGTTGATAGTTAACGAACTCGTCCAAGTTGTTACGATAATCGATTTTTTGTCCAGTTTGAATCAAATTCAATTCGGACCAAAACTGCGAATGTTAGTGTGTTAAACACGCGCGCGCGCGCACACACACACGCACACACCACACGTGCGCGCGCACACACCACACGCATACACATGCGTGCGCACGCACGTACACACACCACACGCGAGCGCGCACTCACTCACTCACTCACACACACACACACACACACACACACACACACACACACACACACACACACACACACACACACACACACACACACACACACACACACACACTCTGAATCCGAATCAGTATCTATTCCAGTATAAAATGATACCCCACACTGCATAAATAGGCTACATAAATATATTTTTGCCTTTAACACTTTCGCCTTAATTACCCATATTTTTTTGGTCGTTAACCTCCATATTTTTTCTAAGTTCGGACCGCTATAAAAACTATTTTCGCCAAATTTTATAGCGATCGGTCACGCCGTTTACGAGTTAGAAGCGCGTCACCGACAGACAAACGGAATTTACAAATTGGCTCTGCCTTCGTACAGCGAATACTGTGTTCAGTTAGTGAATGTACGTTCACTTACTTCTAGTGCAGAATTTAATTACTTAAAAACAAA
The DNA here is from genome assembly GCA_022606455.1 of Callitettix versicolor. NCBI lineage: Eukaryota > Metazoa > Arthropoda > Insecta > Hemiptera > Cercopidae > Callitettix > Callitettix versicolor. The sequence goes on along the minus strand of CM040183.1, from coordinate 89,325,603 downwards.
GCAGTAATTGCTTAGTCAATGAAATAAACGATAAAAACAGCAAAAATATTCTTGCTAGTTTTTTATAGTCATTTTTATTATCTAGGTTATAGCTTGAAGGTAAACATAATTCTAAACAAAATCAATGCTTATTCCAGTAAACGTTATTTGCTAACGATTTTAAAGTCTCCAAATGCATAATTTCAAGTTCGTATTGTTAACGATTTTAAGTTTCTAAATGCATAATTTTAAGTACTTATTGATAACGATTTTTAAGTTTCCAAATACATAATTTCAAGTTCGTATTGCTAACGATTTTAAGTTCCCAAATGCACAACTTCAAGTTCTTATTACTAACGATTTTAAGTTTCCAAATGCACAATTTCAAGTTCTTATTGCTAACGATTTTAAGTTTCCAAATGCAAAATATCAAGTTTTTATTACTAACGATTTTAAGTTTCCAAATGCACAACTTCAAGTTCTTATTACTAACGATTTTAAGTTTCAAAATTCATAATATCAAGTTCTTATTACTAACGATTTTAAAGTTCGCAAATGCAAAATTTCAAGTTCTTATTACTAACTATTTTATGTTTCCAAATGCAAAATATCAAGTTCTTATTACTAACGATTTTATTATTTTATTCTTATTACTAACGATTTTAAGTTTCCAAATTAATAATATCAAGTTCTTATTGCTAACGATTTTAAAGTTCGCAAATGCAAAATTTCAAGTTCTTATTACTAACTATTTTATGTTTCCAAATGCAAAATATCAAGTTCTTATTAATATAGATTTTATTATTTTATTCTTATTACTAACGATTTTAAGTTTCCAAATTAATAATATCAAGTTCTTATTGCTAACGATTTTAAAGTTCGCAAATGCAAAATTTCAAGTTCTTATTACTAACTATTTTATGTTTCCAAATGCAAAATATCAAGTTCTTATTAATATAGATTTTATTATTTTATTCTTATTACTAACGATTTTAAGTTTCCAAATTAATAATATCAAGTTCTTATTGCTAACGATTTTAAAGTTCGCAAATGCAAAATTTCAAGTTCTTATTACTAACTATTTTATGTTTCCAAATGCAAAATATCAAGTTCTTATTAATATAGATTTTATTATTTTATTCTTATTACTAACGATTTTAAGTTTCCAAATTAATAATATCAAGTTCTTATTGCTAACGATTTTAAAGTTCGCAAATGCAAAATTTCAAGTTCTTATTACTAACTATTTTATGTTTCCAAATGCAAAATATCAAGTTCTTATTACTAACGATTTTATGTTTCCAAATGCAAAATATCAAGTTCTTATTACTAACGATTTTATGTTTCCAAATGCAAAATATCAAGTTCTTATTACTAACGATTTTATTATTTTATTCTTATTACTAACGATTTTAAGTTTCCAAATTAATAATATCAAGTTCTTATTGCTAACGATTTTAAAGTTCGCAAATGCAAAATTTCAAGTTCTTATTGCTAACGATTTTAAGTTTCCAAATGCATATCACGTTCTTATTGCTAACGATTTTAAGTTTCCAAATGCATAATTTCAAGTTTTTATTTTTAATACAAGCAGAACGAGAATTAAATTTGTAAATATTACAACAAGGTTAAGTGTGTAATAGCGTTTTTAGCAATTTCCCATTGGAAAATGAGCTACTGGAAGGCCATCATGGTAAGGCTCAGATCTATGTCCTTGAAACGAGCACCGATCCTGACCTCTTGATACTGGCGGATCAAGGGGGCTGAAGAGACTGTATCCCCCCTTTGGAATAGGAAAACAATTTGAAAAAATAAGAATTTATTAGTTACCTAATTAAGCAAAACACATGCCAACTATAGCATAATTTTACTCTTTATATGGGACAGGTTAAAGTTGAACTTATCCTTGAAGGGAAAGGAGAGAAGAAGGAATAAGTACGCGCACATTTGCTAGTCAGGAGCGGATGCGCGGACACGAGTGCGCACAGAGAAATAGCAGACAAAATCGACCCAAACAAAATTCGAAAAGTTTAAAAAACGTTAGACTTTGTTACCTGAAGTGAGTCGTCAATTAAAACCATGAACATAGTAAAAAATGTTTATAAAATGTATTTTCATTTATTGCTTTTATAATATTTATTTATATTAATTTCCATTTAATTTTATGTATTCCATGTGTCAGGGATTCTCAAAAATAAACCTATGTGTACTACAATAAATAATATGTTTTGTAGATTTTATAATAAAGATTTAATTTATTGTCCTGAAGTAGATCAAGTATGTACTTAGAGGCTCATATAATTACTGCATATATGCATGAAACTATCGGGAATTATAATATTTTACGAGTTAACGGGTTTATCCTTGGGTCAGCCCCCCCCTCAAACTGGCTGGATCTGTCCATGCCTCTTGATCACTTCTGAAGGGACATTAAAGACGTGTGCGTGAGAGTATTACCATTATCACGTTCGTAATTTCTGCCCCATTCGATTCAAACTTGGCGCGAAAATCGATTTTGATAATAGTTTCGACAAGTCCGTTACCCATCGAAATACGTCCGTTTCAAAATGGTGGCCGTTGTCAATGCGATCCTAACTTGCATATCTTGTGCCGTTTTGAAAACCCGATTTCACCGTCGTAATCAGCGTTGATGTCTGCATAAATCAGCATTTTAAGTTCGATTGAAATTCAGCGAATGAACCTGGCGGCGGCCAGGGTTCCTTTTTTTGCATTTTCAACGCGTTTTGCACATTTCACTGGCGATTATGACATGGTTGAAAAATTTGAAATATTGAGTGCAAAGTCTATTGAAACAAAGCTACATGAAGTACAGTCTTTTAAAAAAGTATATTTATAAAATAATACTGTACGAATAAAATATTGTAATTGTGAGAAAAAGCAATATTTTTCGGAAACTACTTCATCGGTTCCTTCAAATTCTGCTTTTCGAATTTTCTCAAAAATATTCTTTTCGTTATAGGCCTTCTTTATTTTATTTTTATTTTTCAATGTCGTACCAACATAAGAACTAGCTAAATTAAAATTTCGGCAAACGTCTACTTGCCTCACGCCTTTCTCTAATTCAAGCAAAACTCTAACTTTTACGTCTAACGATAACATGTTCCGTTTAGACACCATTACACTGTATTGTAAAAGTAGTATAAAATTTAGTCTACTAGTCATAAAACACTGGATTCAGTCGAATTCAAATTTTTAGAATTCGAGCGAGACAGCTCCGTGCAGCGATTACTAGTTTCGTAATCCGATGAATTTGCTGAAGTTTTTTTTACAGGTTATTTCGGGACACCCTTTACACATTCCTAGTTAGCATGGTGTAGCTTTTGGATTTTATTTTCACAGCGAAAAATTTTCACTGCCCGATTTCATTTCTGGCCGAGACCGCTTCACCAGGCCTATCTCATTACAACAGCAATAAAACGTACATAATTTAATCCATAACTCAAACAATGTAAATTATTGCAAAACACACAAATTAAATTGGCACTGGATCCTCCGGACTGGATTTATAGGCGGCTGGAACTGTGCGCATGCGCAATACGTCCACTACCGCACGCCATTAGTTCTTTTGGCACTGCGTTGGGGCTTTGCGTAACCATACAGGCTTATCCGACGAGCCCATCCCGTGTTCGTTTCCCGTTGGATTAAAAACCGTACTTGCGGGGAAAATAAAATGAAAATACGCTTTCGTAGTAACAAATTCAAAAATTTTCCGGTGAAAACCACTATTTTACCTAGTGCCGGTAAGTCTCTTATCGTGGTTTCATTCTTCAGAAATATTGCAAGGCTAGGATATAACGTAGCTCAAGTTTCAACTGGAAACTACTTAGCCTACCTGAAAATGATAATGACGCGAAATAAATACAGTAAAATCTCCTTATTACGAATATTTTTTGTTTTTGTTTTTTTGTTTTTTGTTTAACGTCCGACTACTGTGCACACTCGGCCTAATGCAGACGATGGGATGATTTATAGCGTATGAAAATGCCAAGCCCTGGCCGGGAATCAAACCCGGGTCCTCGGGGTGAAAGCCCAGTACGCTATCAACTAGGCCACCGAAGCGACTAGAGTGAATATAAAATAAAGTCCGCCGAACGGAAGAATGTAACGGAAATATGAAACGGAAACGAGCAAACGAATTTCGTCTGTATATCTGTCTCTTTCTTTTTCTTTGCTCGTTTTCGATAACAGTGCACGCGTATTATATGAAAACGTCGTGTTGCTTTGGTTTCGATATTTTCCCTTAGTTGAAGAACACGCGCACGTTATAACCGTTTGTAATACATTCGAAATTAATATAAACATTTATAATAATTGTTGTTCATATTGCTAGTTTTTAACAACATAACCTGAAACATATTATAGCCTATCAGCTGTTCAATAAAATCAGCTGATCGTTACAAATCTTTTTTTTTTTTTTGTGTTTAACGTCCGACTATTGTGCACATTTGGGCTAATGCAGACGATGGGATGATTTATAGCGTATGAAAATGCCAAGCCCTGGCCGGGAATCGAACCCGGGTCCTCGGGGTGAAAGCCCAGTACGCTATCAACTAGGCCACCGAAGAGGCTCTATTACGAATCTATTTATAACGGAAATCTCTCTATAACGGCAAAATGTTTTCGGTCCCTTCCAATTCCTATAGTATAAATATACTGTGACTTTCTTTACTGGGGTTAACATATTCCAGGAATCTCTCTACAGCGGCGAAACACGTGCACACTTCCTACACTTATACCGTATTTCTCAGTATGCCGACACGTCATTCGAGTGTTAAAAGCAGTAGTGAGTCAACTGAATCCAGTGTTTTGTGACCAGTAGACTAAATTTTATAAGTACTACATTTACAATATAGTGTAATGGCGTCTAAACGGAACATTTAATGTAAAGGTTAGAGTTTTGCTTGAGTTAGAGAAAGGTGTGAAGCAAGTAGATGTTTGCCAAAATTTTAATTTAGGTAGTTCTTATGTTGGCACGACATTGAAAAATAAAAATAAAATAAAGAAGGCCTATAATGAAAAGAATATTTTTGAGAAAATTCGAAAAGCAGAATTTGAAGGAACCGATGAAGAAGTTTCCGAAAAATATTGCTTTTTTTCTCACAATTACAGTATTTTATTCGTACAGTATTGTTTTATAAATATACTTTTTTAAAACACTGTACGTCATATGGCTTTGTTTCAATAGACTTTGCACTCAATACGTCAAATTAAAAAAAAAACACATTTTACACAACTAAAAACACACGTATACAACTTTTGCCTGAAATCTCTCTATAGCGAAAATCTCTTTATAGCGTCAAAAAATTTTTATTTTAAGGCGAAAAGCACATTGACGCTATTATCGCCTCCCTAAATGTAAGTGAGTGTAAAGTGTTAAAGTCGTAAGTGTAGTGTTGTAAGTGGAAGTGTTTGTTACACTCGGGTACCGCGAGGGACGTCTAAATCCTCTCCCTAGTCTGTGGGGTCAAAAACTAACGTTCCCTTCGATTACGCTATAGAGAGATTATATAAATATTTCCAAGAGGTTTCGTGCGAGCCATGGAAAACCTATAACTGGAAGTTGATGACCGGTAAAACAAGGTAACAGATAAAGGAATACCAACACAACAAATATCGCGAAGTTCCGTTACAGCCTTCCTGATAAAGCACGTCATCCAGTTCACTCGATAGCCGACTTCCACTTCCGCTATTGGTATTTCTATATTAGCTGTTATTTTTCTATGGCCTCTATTTTAAATTAAAAGAGAGAAAATATTTTCTGCATCCGGGAAGTCCCGTTCCTGTATGAAAACTGTTTCCTGCGAAACTGCTGAACACAGAAAGATACTATTCATATTGAAATGAACGGTCCGCCATGCAGGACAATGTAGCTGGAGTGAAACAATGGCGGCTGTAAGACCGAGGACCAGTTTTTGTGACACGTGTACAGCTTATATACATACACTTAATATGTACAGCATTCCGTGTGATGGTGGAACGCAATACCAGAACCAGATATGTAATGAGAAAATAACCACGACACCCAGCTGTCTCACTGACGTGATGGAAGCGGATTTCCAACAATATTCAACATTTTAAACTTTAAAATTAAACTGATAATTTCAACGCTGTACACGAAGGCGGAATCGGATTTTCAGAACAGCGCCAGATAAAAAGGTTTAAGCCGCCATTTTGAAACTGTGTAACAGTTTCGTCCGAGCTATTAACGAAATCGATTTTTCTGCACAGTTTGAATCGAATCGGACCAAAATTGCGAACGTGAGAGCGCTAAACCACAAAACGCACATTAAAAATTTTTGCAACCCCCCCCCCCAAAGTGACCTGGAGGGCTCATTTCACGGCTATCCGATTTTGGGTTTCTCTATTTCGATTAATAGATTAGCTTGAATCTACGGCTATCGAAGTATAGTACTGTCGAACTATACTAATACTTCTAATACTTACTTCTAATACTTCTAATAGTCAGTAATGACTTTGTAATAAGCTTAGCGTAACACACAAAAAACATGTCAAATTTATAACGGATGATTTGAAACAGAATACTCGCTTTGCTTAATCAACAACCAATGATTTATTTTCATTTGAAAGATTTTTTTTAATGGAGTAGAATGAGTTGAATTTCTCTCTCTCTCTCTCTCTCTCTCTCTCTCTCTCTCTCTGTCTCTCTCTCTCTCTCTCTCTCTCTCTCTCTCTCTCTCTCTCTCTAGCCGCCTCGGTGGTCTTTTTTTTTTCCCCACTAGACGCCTCGGTGGTCTAGTGGATAGCGTACTAGGCTTTCACCCCGAGGACCCGGGTTCGATTCCCGGCGAGGGCTTGGCATTTTCATACGCTATACATTATCCCATCGTCTGCATTAGCCCAAGTGTGCACAATAATCGGACGTTAAACAAAAAAAAAACAAAAAATATTTCGATTAACGTTGTAGGCTTTCATACATGTATACCTAGAGTGGGTATTAAAACTATTTAAAAAAATACATAACTTACGTAGAATATGTTAGTTACAAAATCCGGTGTAAGGTAGCGCTAGTAGCAATTTAATTTAATGCAGAGAAATTAACTCAGTTATAACGCGTTATTTAATAAAGCAACCAAATACGACGTAATATTTTACAACTTTTAGGATTTTCCGGGTAAAATGATCGATTTCGCCGCGAGAGGGACATGCAACGACGTCCGCCGGTATAAAATATGTGTTAGCATGTTGGTAATTTGTAACGGGATGTGTTGTTACTTGACCAGCGACAACCGATGCCCCCTTCCCTCCCGTGAGTCATGAACAGGTGAACCGGCTTGGTCGACCAATCCGAGAAGTGGGAAAGGCAGCCGGTCTGCAGTGAATTTTTTGTCGCTTATATATTTTTAGCGGGAAACCACTAAGCTTACGTTGCTTCAGCTCAAGGCGGACTCGGCTATCGAAACGGGCGTTACTTCACTTTGTCTTGCGTCTGATTAAAAATTCGTAGCTTACAAATTTTTTTTTTTTTTTTATTTTATATTAATTACAACTGAAGCGTGCCCCATCTAGTAATTTTTCTTTATCATTGTGTTCACTGTGTGCTGGGGTGCAGTCCGACGGCTGGTCCCTATGTGTTTACGGCCTGGAGAGGTCAATTGGCTTGGTCCTCTTCAGCCTTCTTGTGATGTCACTGCGGCATAGTAGTTGGACAATCTCTGTATTATTATGCTGTTATAACCTGCAATAATGCTTAACCGAGAGCTTTTTAATGACTTCCTGAACAGATTCAACACCTAGGTCCATATGTATGTTTTCATTTCTCACATACCAAGGGGCGTTGACAATCGTTCTCAATACTTTATTTTGAAAAACTTGAATAATTTTACTATTGCTTTTTCTTGTACATCCCCAGAGTGGTGCACCATAGGTCCATATTGGTCTTAGAACTTGCTTGTATAGCAGTATATTGTTGGCTATCGAAAGTTCTGAATTTCTTCCAATAAGCCAAAACATTTTATTGAATTTGAGCTGTAGCTCCTCTTTTTTCTTTTTTACATGCACCTTCCACCGGAGCTTTGCATCGAGTGTCATTCCTAGATATTTAGCACTGTTTGCATATGTTATACTCCTTTCGTTTAATATTAACAAAAAAAAAAAAAATGATTCCAAAAATTAATCAACGAAATGTGGTAGTGCAATCAAACTGAAAAAATATTACGATAATAGTTGAAACGGTTGCCATTTTAAGTGTTAAAAAAATCATAACATTTTAATAATACTTTTCCGCGCAGGGGGTGCAGATTAGCTGCACCTATTGAGAGCATTTAGACGTCCCTCGCTGTACCCGAGTCTAACACACACTTACACTTGCAACACTACATTTAAGACTAACACTTTACTATCACACTTACATTTAGGGAGGCGATAATAGCCTCAATGTGCTTTTCGCCTTAAAATAACAACAAAAAAGACTTTTTTTTTAAATCTTATTTCACGAAAGTAATCACCTTTAAAACCTACATTTCAAATTTTCAACCTTACGGTGGTCACGGTTCATTTTTCATATTTCCAACGTAAGTTTGAAACGCTAAAACACTGCGTTTTTATGCCGTTACGGACGCGAAAACTGATAAAATAATAAAATTGCGCCATAAATTCGGTCGCATCGAATCAGCGAACCAGCTGCGTTCATCGGTTTGTAACAATCGTGTACACACACCACTAAAACATCAAGTAGCATAAATCGACAAAAAATTTAAAAAAGTACTGTGAAACTCGGGGAGTTACCGACAGAAGCTTTTCTTGATACCTTTGCTGAATATATAATTACTTTGAACACATGTTTACAAATATCTTGTTTTGTTTAAATAAATAAACACGTGAACCTAGCTCAGATATTATTTACTTTAAGTAAAAGATCAGCTGTTTTATATTAATTCGTAACGATCAGCTGATTTCATTGAACAGCTGATAGGTTATAATAAATTTTAGGTTATGTTGTTAAAAACTAGCAATACTAACAATTATTATAAACGTTTATATTTCGAATGTATTATAAACGGTTACAACGTGCACTAGTTCAACTAAGGAAACCGAAACAAAACGTTTTCGTATAATACGCGCGTACTGGTATCGAAAAGGCGGGGAAAAAGACAGAAACAGTGACGAAATTCACTTCCTCGTGCCATATTTCCGTTACATTAAAGTTTAGTTTCATAAGTTGTAAAATACAATTCTGTATAGCAAAGAAAACGGTCTGTTACCGTTACTTCTTCCTCAGAAAAATATTAAAACTACTGCAGGCTATATTAATAACAAGACTTCGTTTTCCATATCTAATAAAAATTGCATTTTCAACATTAATTAAAATCAGGATGCAAAAACGTTAAAAATATTTACTCTAACGTTGTTTATGGAAATTAAATTACCTTTATTTGATTCGATAATTAATATTTTTCTACAGTAAGTAGCTGGTGAACGACCTCGTTATTAAAATTTTATTTCAGACTAGTGTACGATCTTTAATGGGAAAAAGAAACGAATATACAACAGTGTACAGCAAAAAGTTATTAGTAATTTTAAAGCAGTGCCATTAATTATATTTAGGCCTTTAATTACAATAGGCCTTTAATTTAGGCCTTTAATTACAATAGGCTTTACATTGTTCTACTTTCGTGGTTTTTGAATTATTTTTTTGTGCACATTTGGGCTAATGCAGACGATGGGATGATTTATAGCGTATGAAAATGCCAAGACCTGGCCGGGAATCGAACCCGGGTCCTCGGGGTGAAAGCCCAGTACGCTACAACTAGGCCACCGAGGCGGCTTAAAATACATTTCAAAGCTATATCACAGTGTTCTTTACCGGAACTACAGTAACGAAAGAAAAGCACGCACGTGTCTCGCAGACGTACTGGAAGCGCATTTCTAACATTATTCAATCTGATTTCACTCTCATAATCAGCACTAAAGTATACAATCAGAATTTTAAGCTTTTAAAACCCTGACCTCCGTCAAGTCAATTTTCACTGATGCAGATTTTAAGCGTTAATTTCGATGCTAAAAAACGGGTTTTCAAAAAAATGTGTACGGTACAAATACACGACTTGTTACGATTTAAAATTGACCGCCATTTTGAATTAATAAACTAGGCCACCGAGGCGGCCTTTCGTGTTTAAAACTACAGGCCTAACCTATAAAATCAACGATTGAATTCTAACACTGTACCTTACTGAAATATTTACAAATGATACCAATTATAACCGGATTTTACATTACATACCTAAATTAGGCGTAGTATTTACTGTTTACTAAAAGTAGAGTCTTTTATCCAATAACATCCTTACCGATTCTACTTTCAAAACTGATTCGATCAATAATTATTTAAAGTTTGTCCAACGCTGTTCCGAAACCGATGTCAACAAACGGAAGTGTTTCCACTTCAAATTGATCGGTTTATAAGATTACCCATCATGCACTGTTCTGTGATAAGGCAGCCGTCCATTGGTCGCTAAACGACAATTACAACCTGTTTGCATTCAAAGTTAACATCTGTTTGAGCGTGTGTTCAGTTCAATGTCAATTATAACAATTTAATTATTTTAATTACTATCAGTTCTGTCGGCGAATCAGAATCGTAATTGATTATTTATTAGATAATAAAAACAGTGATATTATTAGGCCTACACTAATTTACGTCTTATATTAGTGGTATATTTTTAATAAGTTCAGAGGGTACAATATCTGCGCGTTGACACTCCCATTTGTTAAAAACATGCCCACATTCAAGACGAACAGACTTTTTTTAAGTTTTGGATACAAGAATAATTTAAATATTGCTGTAAACAATGTTTTTTTAACAGTCAGCTGTTTTGGTACACACATTATTTCTGTCACCTATACCTGCACTGTGCTGCACTCTCACGGAGACACGTTACACTGCTACTGGAATTTTTTTTACAGACCATTTATCCGTTTTAAGTTGGCTTTATTTTACTATAAAGCATTAAAATAGAAACCTATGAGGCGTGAGAGTTCCCTGGTGTTCTGACGAACCTGTTGGTACACCACATACTTAGTTTCAAAACGCAGGTCCTTATTTTTGGTACAAAACTGACCGGAAAGCTTAGCGTAATATTTTGAAAGATACTCAGATAGACAGTCGTATTACCGGAGTTTTCTAAATACGACCAATTTTCTCACAGTCCAATCCCGACCACGATAATTTTTTGAATCCGAAAATGTGTCGTTCCGAAATTATATTATAATCGTTAGAGCCTTTTATGAAAAAGGACGATACGACTGTTTTATTTCAATGCACAATATATTATAAACTAAGACAATATTAAAAATCTTTTTATATTCTTCTTCTTTCCTGCTAGGATTATTATCACTATGTTCAGTATAATGATCTACCTTCCCTAGCTTCGTCAATTCTACTTTCGTTGACGCGTTTCGGAGAACCTCCATCTTCAAAAACTATATCTGTACTCTATCTATATCTATATCTATATCTATAGAGTTTTTTTCTATAGATCTATATCTATAGAACTATACCTATATCTATAGATATAGTTTTTGAAGATGGAGATTCTCCGAAACGCGTCAACGAAAGTAGAATTGACGAAGCTAGGGAAGGCAGATCATTATACTGAACATAAGACAATATTATTCTTATTTTATTAAAAAAAACAAATCTCCTTTAATTACGCCAATTAAATTTTTAGAAACTTAACTGATATTTAGGATGTAACAATATTCATTCCTACTGGCTTTATCATAAGTATTAGGTTATACATTTTTAGGTAGATACTTGCTAATTGATTTTTTGGTATATTCCAACATTTTATCAAAATCGTTAGAACTGTTTCCAAGAAAAAAATACATAGGCCTACGTAAGCATACATATAAACATTGCTGAGCCGCCGCCTCGGTGGCCTAGTTGATAGCGTACTGGGCTTTCACCCTGAGGATCCCGGTTCGATTCCCGGCCAGGGCTTGGCATTTTCATACGCTATAAATCATCCCATCGTCTGCATTAGCCCAAGTGTGCACAATAGGCGGACGTTAAACACCAATATATATATATATATATATATATATATATATATATATATATATATATATATATATATATATATATATATATATATATATATATACATATATATATATATATATACCACAGGTGGCGAGAAGGCTGCGCAAAGGGTTCGGGTACTGAGAATGAATAGGGCTCTTGGTATAACGCATGATATCTACAATAAGAGATGTATGTCGACGCACACAAAAATCAGACACTACAACACAGTCATAAAACCGGAGGTATTATATGCAAGCGAGACGCTAGCACTCCACACAAAAGCTACCATGGAGGATATTTTGAGGGAAGAACGCGAAATCTTGAGGAAGATCCTTGGCCCGAGATTAACAGAAGATTAACATGTTGCACTTCCGGAAGACCACAGAGAAGATATCGAACCAGGCAGCAGATATCAGAAGGAGGCTTCGGTTCTATTGACACATCAGTAGACTCCCAACAACGAGACTAGCCAACAGAATCCTTAAGTATATACAAAGTCAAATCAACAACGTCGTGGATCGCACAAGTCAGAATAGACCTACATGACGCAGGAATAGACTCAACAGACGTTGAAGACAGGAACGAATACAGGAGAAAGATCCTCAGTTGGAAGGTCCCAGAGAATGAAATCCCAAAGAGAGCAGTAGTAAAATGGACGGAGGAGCGGAAGAGGATCCATGGGGACAAGGTGTGGAGGATTAGAAGGAACAAGATATGAGTCGGAGTGCTTTGCGTGATCCAACAGGGTCTATACACAAATAATAATAATAATATATCTTACTAGGCGGATCTTTGCTTTCTTCAGAGATCGGAAAACGAAGAGCAATTGGTTCAGGCGGGTCCAGGAGGATTTAACTGAGCTGGCGATATCAGATGAGATGATTGACGATGTACTTAAACTGCGAAAACTTTTACATAATGAAAACCTAAGGTTCCAAGAAAAACTAACATCTAAAAGGGGCTGGGCAGTCTCGGATGAAAGAAGGAAGGCAGCCTCGGATAGAATGAAGCAGTATTGGATACAGCGGAAGGCGGCTAACGCACATCAAAGTAATTGATTTGGCGTACCCCAAAGTGAGTGATCCGGAAAAAAAAATATATATATATATATATATTATTATTATTATTATATTATATATATATATATATATATATATATATATATATATATATATTATATATATATATATATATATATATATATATATATATATATATACATAAACATTGCTTGTTTAACATTAAAGGATTTTTAATAAACATAATTTTCTTAGAGCCGAGGCAAATATAGCCGGACGTTTTAATTCTTAACTTGTTTTCAAAAGTTTTTCCTTCGAAGTAACTCAGTCCGTTCGAAAAATAATAAGTTATTAAAAGAGGCACGGTATTCTATCGACAACCTTTTAATGAAATTTCCGATGTTTACGCCGTAGAACAGCTCATTCCCCCTTCCTACGTCGTATTAATGTTTTCAAAATTTAAGAAAAGTTTAAAATGTGTTTTTTTTATAAAACAGACTCTTATTACACCGTTCCCTCTCACAAAGACAGGTTAAGTAACTAATTGAAGTGCAAACAGAAAGTTACTTCATCACTACGTTGACAATTAGGCCTAAAGATGAGCGAAACCGCATTCCGATACGCCTATTCACCAACCTGTTCACCTTAGGCCTACTTACTCATGACTGGTGTTTTCTAAAATAGATTTTATTTTGATTAATGTATTGTAAACACATTAACTTATTACCAGAGACCTCAGAGAAAAACCAGCAATACTTAACAGAGTAGCTAAATTAAGAAGCCTTCTATTTGACCCAGAACACTTACAAAAAAAATCGCTTTCTATAAAATCTAAACTTAGGCATTATAACACTGTCATAAGGGCAAACGTAACTTACGCTTGGGAGACCCTATTTAATCTAAAGAGCCAAAATAGAACGGAGGAGCTCCAGAGAATGGAAAGGAGAGTACTACGAACAATTAATAAGAAACATTTGGTGGGGGACAGTACAGACTATTGCCGAATGCGGTCTTGTATCGGAACAACGAGCAGCTCGCTAACATTTTTAGGAAAAGAAGATTGGCCTTCTTTGGACACCTGACTCGATTACCGGAGAGTAGACTTACGAAGAGATTATTGGACTACCAACTGAAGTGTAAAGTTAAGAACAACTGGTTGAAGGAGGTGGAACAGGACTTGGAGGAACTAGGAATAACCAAGGAGCAATTGGCAGGAAGAAGGGAAAAAGCGATCTTAAAAAGTCAGGAAACCCAATTACAGTTTAGGGAAAAACGTCCACGAAACGTAGTATATTCGGAAGAACTCAGACTTCAGAGATCAATAAGATTTAAAAAATACTGGGAAGAACGCAGAAAAACCAAAAGACTTAATTAAATTGACTGTGTGTGCTCCAATGTGGGCTTAAATTAAAAAAAAAGATTAACTTTCTGTTAATTGTGATTTCTGTAACAGTACATAAACAATTAAAATCGAATGGAAATATTTTAGAAGACGTTTGTTTTTACATTATTCTTCTTTTCTGCTACGAATAGTGGTCACTATGTTCATTATAATGATCTGCCTTCCCTAATTTCGTCAATTCTACTTTCGTTGACTCTTGAGTATAGATATAGTTTTTGAAGATGGAGGTTCTCTGAAACGCGTCAACGAAAGTAGAATTGACGAAGTTAGGGAAGGCAGATCATTATACTGGACATAGTAATTTTAGAAGACGTTTGTTTTTTTAAAGAAAATAAAGACGTTTGCAATATTATTTTTAAGCGTTTCAAACTTCTTACGTGAAACCGATGAGTGCACAATATTTAAGAATGGTTCTTCTTGCCTGAAATATAACGTTTTACGCAGCGTCCGCTAGGCAGCGCTAGAAAGTGTTTTTGAACGAGCACTGCAGAGAGAGACAGATATATGGCATTTTCTATCTTTCTTTTTCACTAATTCTACCCTGAAGCATGACTATCGTTTTTGTGATAACAACTCTCGCTTCAACCCCTCAGCTGTTTGCAGAGAGTACCACCACTATACGGAATATGTCTCTATCTCTGTTCAATTTCAGAAAAAACACCTAGCGCTGCCTAGCGGACGCTGCGTCAAGTAGTGTTGCGGGCGAGTAAAGTTCTATTTCAGGCAAGAAGTGTCCTTATTCACTAGTAAAACCAATTACTCTAGGGTATACATTCGTGTGCGTCTGTTTATCGGTAACTCATCTATTAGGACTCGAACTCTATTCGTAAGCGAAGTGACAGATCACTATAATCACTGGCGAAAATTAACTTTACAACGTTACAAAGGTGAAATACAGGCAAAAAATACTTAGGGGTAGTTAAAGGGTAAAATGTAATAAATACAGGCTACGTTTTGTATACAAAGAACCGCCAGACCTCTCTAATTTCGATGTCACGTCAAAAAAACTTCGAAAATTAACAAGCCTCGACGAAACTAAAAAAACAGTCAAAATTTTTCGATATCTTACAAATTTTTATATTTACGAACTTGAACAAAAACGTGTTTTGAAAAAAAAATCACCTTTACAGAATTTTTTGTTGCCGTTCGACCTTTCGCAATATTCGAGTGTTTACCTTCTCTTAAAAAAATATATTGCAGCAAAAAACACAATATTATTTCATTGGAATATTTCCGTTAAAAAATACAAAAAAAAACCAGTAAACTTGTTTTTTTCATCTGTTTGTCATATTTTTCTGAAAATTTGGTAACAAATGAGCATTAGTATTTCAAAAAAAATGTAGGCTTAAATTTAAAATTAGAAAAAAAATTACAGTTGGAAAGTAAACCCGAAAAACCGTACGCTGCCCCATGTTTTAAAGGACTAATTTCGTTTTTTCGATTCACCTTCAAAACTCCTTCTTTAAAGGCGGCCTGAACGTTTAGTTTGGGTTCTTAAGGACTAGGCTACATTAAAAAGCCAAAATATAGTTAATTTTGATACATAAACCTACTTTTTAAAATTTTTTACTGTTTTTTTCAAAATTAGAACAAAAATTAATTGAGGGCCCAAAATTCATCGAAATCGGTTAGGTCGATATTCACGCTCGATACGTAGGTTTGCATCAAATTCAAAGATACATTTTTCCACGAATATTTACTTCGTATTAAAATAATAAGTTATTCGTTAGGCCTTATTCAAAATTGTTTCGTTCCATTGCGTGAACTTATATTAAATTCTTAATATAATTAAACATATTTGCCTAGTTCGAAGTTTTTAAATATTGTAAAATAATTTTTTAAAAACCTTGATCGAAACACAATTACAACAATAAAATCAAATAGGCTAGCCACAAGAAACGCGTAACAGCTGTTTTCCCTGTAAAGTTCCGTAACGCAATTTGTTTCAATAATTTTTTTAAAAACCTTGATTGAAACACACAATTACAACAATAAAATCAAATAGGCTAGCCACAAGAAACGCGTAACAGCTGTTTTCCCTGTAAAGTTCCGTAACGCAATTTGTTTCAATAATTTTTTTAAAAACCTTGATTGAAACACAATTACAACAATAAAATCAAATAGGCTAGCCACAAGAAACGCGTAACAGCTGTTTTCCTGTAAAGTTCCGTAACGCAATTTGTTTCAATAATTTTTTAAAAACCTTGATTGAAACACACAATTACAACAATAAAATCAAATAGGCTAGCCACAAGAAACGCGTAACAGCTGTTTTCCCTGTAAAGTTCCGTAACGCAATTTGTTTCAATAATTTTTTTAAAAACCTTGATTGAAACACACAATTACAACAATAAAATCAAATAGGCTAGCCACAAGAAACGCGTAACAGCTGTTTTCCCTGTAAAGTTCCGAAACGCAATTTGTTTCAATGATTTTTTTAAAAACCTTGATCGAAACACAATTACAACAATAAAATCAAATAGGCTAGCCACAAGAAACGCGTAACAGCTGTTTTCTCTGTAAAGTTCCGTAACGCAATTTGTTTCAATAATTTTTTTAAAAACCTTGATTGAAACACACAATTACAACAATAAAATCAAATAGGCTAGCCACAAGAAACGCGTAACAGCTGTTTTCCTGTAAAGTTCCGTAACGCAATTTGTTTCAATAATTTTTAAAAACCTTGATTGAAACACACAATTACAACAATAAAATCAAATAGGCTAGCCACAAGAAACGCGTAACAGCTGTTTTCCTGTAAAGTTCCGTAACGCAATTTGTTTCAATAATTTTTTAAAAACCTTGATTGAAACACACAATTACAACAATAAAATCAAATAGGCTAGCCACAAGAAACGCGTAACAGCTGTTTTCCTGTAAAGTTCCGTAACGCAATTTGTTTCAATAATTTTTTTTAAAAACCTTGATTGAAACACACAATTACAACAATAAAATCAAATAGGCTAGCCACAAGAAACGCGTAACAGCTGTTTTCCCTGTAAAGTTCCGTAACGCAATTTGTTTCAATAATTTTTTTAAAAACCTTGATTGAAACACACAATTACAACAATAAAATCAAATAGGCTAGCCACAAGAAACGCGTAACAGCTGTTTTCCCTGTAAAGTTCCGTAACGCAATTTGTTTCAATAATTTTTTTTAAAAACCTTGATTGAAACACACAATTACAACAATAAAATCAAATAGGCTAGCCACAAGAAACGCGTAACAGCTGTTTTCCCTGTAAAGTTCCGAAACGCAATTTGTTTCAATGATTTTTTTAAAAACCTTGATCGAAACACAATTACAACAATAAAATCAAATAGGCTAGCCACAAGAAACGCGTAACAGCTGTTTTCTCTGTAAAGTTCCGTAACGCAATTTGTTTCAATAATTTTTTTAAAAACCTTGATTGAAACACACAATTACAACAATAAAATCAAATAGGCTAGCCACAAGAAACGCGTAACAGCTGTTTTCCCTGTAAAGTTCCGTAACGCAATTTGTTTCAATAATTTTTTTAAAAACCTTGATTGAAACACACAATTACAACAATAAAATCAAATAGGCTAGCCACAAGAAACGCGTAACAGCTGTTTTCCCTGTAAATTTCCGTAACGCAATTTGTTTCAATGATTTTTTTAAAAACCTTGATCGAAACACAATTACAACAATAAAATCAAATAGGCTAGCCACAAGAAACGCGTAACAGCTGTTTTCCCTGTAAAGTTCCGTAACGCAATTTGTTTCAATGATTTTTTTAAAAACCTTGATCGAAACACAATTACAACAATAAAATCAAATAGGCTAGCCACAAGAAACGCGTAACAGCTGTTTTCCCTGTAAAGTTCCGTAACGCAATTTGTTTCAATGATTTTTTTAAAAACCTTGATTGAAACACAATTACAACAATAAAATCAAATAGGCTAGCCACAAGAAACGCGTAACAGCTGTTTCCCCTGTAAAGTTCCGTAACGCAATTTGTTTCAATGATTTTTAATTACAAAATGGCGAATTTAATACTTGGCCCACTGAACGGCGTAAATTATAAAGGTTAATTTACAAAAAATAATTAAAAGCCATCTTTGGCCAGGCGCACAAAGTGAAAATGATTTTTCTCAGGTTAGGAGCAGGCCTAATTTGACTGCCGTTTTCAATATAGCGTCACGCATTTATTAAATCAGGGGCACAATTTCGGGGAAACAAAATTAGGTAATATCCAAGCGAACAGGACTGTTCAATAAGTCTCGATATTGTACCGGGACAACTTATTAAATAATATTTAAGGTCCCTTACGAAAGTGCTGTTTGATCTAGCTTTTGCTAAACGTAAATAATGGCGGTGCGCAGCTGTTTCGCTGACATGATGGAAGCGAATTTCTGAAAGCATTTTTTCATCTTAACCTCTACACTTCACCATTGACAACAGCATTGAGATACATTTCAAACTTTCAGTTGCATTTAAAATAAGAAAATAACCCATGACAGCAATCAAATAAAATTTCAACAGATTTTGAAAATTCAAAAGTTTACTAACGCAGTTTTTAACGCTGATTACGACGGTGAAATCAGATTTTCAAAAATATTTCGAACACGTTATTAATTTTTCAACATTTGAAATGACCGCCATTCTGAAACTACTGAACGAATTTCCCAAAATTAATTCGATTACTAAAATCGATTTTCGTGCCAAATCTGAATCAAATCTAACTAGAACTGCGACGTGAACATACGTGCTTATGCGCAAATACTCAAAACATTTTAACTACCACTGAAAAAGGGATCTAGAGATCAGGATCGGTGCTCAATTCAATGGTCTGGATCTCTACCTTACTACGATGACCACTCAATAGGTAATTTTTCAATAGATTCGCTAAAAACAATGATTTTACTTCATTTTTCAAAAACTGCCCAACAGATTTTGGTCTTATATTAACGAATTAGACCTAAACAATAAATGCAGTTTAGTGCACAATTTATTTTGACTTGTTCTATCGGTAGAATATGCCTACTTGATTATGTATTTGCCATTGTCGGGAGACTATGCCTACTTGATCATATGTTTGCCTCTATCTATAGCCTATGCTTATTTGATCATGTATTTTGCCTCTATCGATAGACTATGCCTACTTGATCATGTGTTTGCCTCTATCAATAGCCTATGCTTATTTGATCATATGTTTGCCTCTGTCGATAGCCTATGCCTACTTAATCATATGTTTGCCTCTATCGATAGACTATGCCTACTTGATCATATGTTTGCCTCTATCGATAGACTATGCCTACTTGATCATATCTTTGCCTCTATCTATAATCTATGCTTATTTGATCAAGTGTTTGCCTCTGTCGGTAGACTATGCCTACTTGATCATACGTTTGCCTCTATAGACAGACTATGCCTACTTGATCATGTGTTCGCATCACATTCGCGTTGAATCTAAACGCAAACGCTAATTTCGCTACAATTACCGCTAAACGTGGAACCGTTACATTACGTTGTGTGACATTAATTTCCAAACTTACCCACATTTTGTACCCCACGTCTACTGTCTGTTCACATTTTGTTTGACGAGAGTTGTCCCCAAACATAATTAATTATTCGGTACTCTGGAAACTTTCCGGACTGAATGGGGAGGCGAGGCAATCAAAACAAAACGGTCTTACGGTCTAATTTGATTTCACGCAATTTCAGGATTAATCTATAACTTGCAGCATACGTCATAAGGCTTTATTCGGTTTGAATCGTTTAATCATTAAATGCGCTGTTTAAATACTTGTTAACCGTACAGACTGTTCGAAAAGTAACAGCCGCCTCGGTGGCCTAATTGATAACGTACTGGGCTTTCACCCCGAGGACCCGGGTTCGATTCCCGACCAGGGCTTGGCATTTTGTTTGTTTGTATGTGTGTTTGTGTGTGTGTCTGGTGTGTGTTTGCGTGTGTGTGCACGCGCGCATGTGTGTGTGTGTGTGCGCGCGCGCGCGTGTGTGTGTAGCACGCTCACGTTCGCAATTTCAGTCCGATTTAATTCAAACTTGTGACGAAAATCGATTTTGATAGCTTGGTCCCGGAAATATCCTTTAAACAGTTTCAAAATGGCGGCCATTTTTAAATCGTAAAAAGTCGTATATTTTTATCGTACACATTTTTTTGAAAACCCGTTTTTTAACAACGAAATTAGCGCTTAAAATCTGCATCAGTGAAAACTGACTTGACGGAGGTCAGGGTTTTAAAAGCTTAAAATTCTAATTGTATACTTTAGTGTTGATTATGAGAGTGAAATCAGATTGAATAATGTTAGAAATGCGCTTCCAGCACGTCTGCGAGACACGTGCGTGCTTTTCTTTCGTTACTGTAGTTCCGGTAAAGAACACTGTGATATAGCTTTGAAATATATTTTAAGCCGCCTCGGTGGCCTAGTTGATAGCGTACTGGGCTTTCACCCCGAGGACCCGGGTTCGATTCCCGGCCAGGGCTTGGCATTTTCATACGCTATAAATCATCCCATCGACTGCATTAGCCCAAGTGGGCACAATAGTCGGACGTTAAACACACAAAAAAACGCAATTTATGAGGAAATAAGAAAGTTGATTTTTTTCATGCATTAGTTACAAAAACTGTTGAAAGTGGGCTCCATTGTTATTAAGATTCGACTCCGGGACATTGCACACCAAACAGCTAAATCTTGCGAGTGCAAGGAACACTGGTGTAACTGTATGCGTAGCCCAAATGTGATAATTCTGTGAATTTACGATTCCATCAAGGTGAAACCCTGCTTTGTCGGATCAAACCCAATCACTGAGCTCTTCCCCATTGGCGTTACAGAGGACATGAACCGCTGACAGAAAGCTTCACGTTTTACATCGTCTTCAGGTAATAATGCGTGAACAACACGAGCTCTGTGTGGATACATCTTTAAATTTGCGTAATGCCGTGCGGGCACTGCCAAAATCTAGTGATAGACGACGTACAGATTTTTTTACGTGCAGCTTGCACGTCAACAGCAAACAGTTTATTTAACTAACACGTAGAAACTTTCGCGTTTCCCCGTAAAGCTGCATAACTTCTTAAGCACTGTACTAGCTTACCAGAGAATCAAAGAAAACCATCCGCCAACTAGAGATTCACAAACTACCGGACAACGTATAGATAGGTTTTTTTTGGTGACGATTATTGGACAGAATTGGGCTAATGCAGACGATGGGATGATTTATAGCGTATGAAAATGCCAAGCCCTGGCCGGGAATCGAACCCGGGTCCTCGGGGTGAAAGCCCAGTACGCTATCAACTAGGCCACTGAGGCGGCTATGTATAGATAGGCCTATGAAAAATTCAACCAGGCATAACGTAACTGCAATTTACAATCCTACTTTCGCAAATACTGTCTGTTATTTGGAGAATTTCGTTATGGTATGACCCAGACCCGTGACTCTAAAATGAGCGCCGATAATAACCTTGGGTCGTTAAACATTTAACGTGTGTATTCTAGTTTTTTTCGATTCTAAACGCAAAAATCGTTACTTTCGTGTTTTCAATGTAAGCCTAATTTGAAAATTTAAAATGCTAAAACCAGATCTTAAAAACAGTAATTTAACGCGACATATGCTCCATTATTATTATTCAAAAAAAAAAAAAGATTTCGAACTAAATGTTTATTAACCTACTGTAAATTGTTAGGCCTAGTACAAACTATTCTAATTCAAAACCAATCAGATCAGTAAGCTTTCGGTAAAACCCCACAACAGTGATGTTTGTGCCGGTAAGAGCTTCCATTTTTTTTCTCTATTTAACTGACATTCAAAGAATTTAAATGTTCGTTTTTATTTGAGGTTATTTAGCTAATTTTTTGCATCTAGAAGGCCGTGCATGAAACGTGAATATTTTTTTCAGCTTGAAATTTGCGGGACAATTGCAAGCCTCTATAGAGTGGTTAAAAACTAACAAAATGATTTATAGATTAGCAAATTAAGCTGTAAAATAATTACGTTTGTTTGATGATAGGCATAGCCACGGCCTACATAATAACAGATCAGTAAAACCCCAAAACAGTGATGTTTGTGCCGGTAGTTTCTATAAGGGCTTCCAGTTTTTCTCTATCAAACTGACATTCAAAAAATTTAAATTGGTGTTTTCATTTGAGGTTATTTCGCTATTTTTTTTGCATCTAGAAGGCCGTGCATGAAACGTGAACATTTTTTTCAGGCTTGAAATTTGCGGGACAACGCAAGCTCTGTAGAGTAGTGAAAAACTAACAAAACGTTTTATAGATTAGCAAATCAAGCTGTAAATTATGCTTGTTTCAAGGTAGGCCTGGCCACGGCCTACATAATAACAGATCAGAAGCTTTCGGTAAAATCCAAAAACAGTGATATTTGTGCCGGTAGTTTCTATAAGGGCTTCCAGTTTTTCTCTATCAAACTGACATTCAAAAAATTTAAATTGGTGTTTTCATTTGAGGTTATTTCGCTATTTTTTTTGCATCTAGAAGGCCGTGCATGAAACGTGAACATTTTTTTCCATTTTTCTCTGTCAATCTGATATTCAAAGAATTTAAATGTTTGTTTTTATTTGAGGTTATTTTGCTAATTTTTTACATCTAGAAGGTCGTGCATGAAACGTAAACATTTTTTTCAGGCTTGAAATTTGCGGGACAATTACAAGCTTCTGTAGAGTAGTTAAAAACTAACAAAACGTTTTATAGATTAGCATATCAAGCTGTAAAATAATTACATTTGTTTAATGATAGGCCTACATAATAACAGATCAGTAAGCTTTCTGTAAAACTAAAAAAAAGTGATGTTTGTGCCGGTAGTGTCTATGGGAGCTTCCATTTTTTCTCTATCAAACTGATATTCAAAGAATTTAAATGTTTGTTTTTATATTGAGGTTATTTTGCTAATTTTTTTGCATCTAAAAGGTCGTGCATGAAACGTGAACATTTTTTTCAGGCTTGAAATTTGCGGGACAATTACAAGCCTCTGTAGAGTGGTTAAAAACTAACAAAACGTTTTATAGATTAGCATATCAACCTGTAAAATAATTACGCTTGTTTAATAATAGGCCTAGCCACGGCCTACATAATAAAAGATCAGTAAGCTTTCGATAAAACCCCAAAACCGTGATGTTTGTGCCGGTAGTTTCTATAGGGGCTTCCATTTTTCTCTATCAAACTGACATTCAAAGAATTTAAATGTTTGTTTTTATATTAAGGTTATTTTGCTAATTTTTTGCATCTAGAAGGCCGTGCATGACGTGAAATTTTTTTTCAAGCTTGAAATTTGCGGGAAGTCTTTATAGAGTGGTTAAAAACTAACAAAAAAAGCTTATAGATTAGCAAATTAAGCTGCAAATTACGCTTGTTTAACGGTAGGCCTAGCCACGGCCTACATAATAACGGATTTCTTCAAACAAAACGGTGCGTTTGTAAAACCTCTACAAAAAATTAGTTTCGCCTACGAACGCGTTCAGTATTTAACTTACTATTTAAACAAAACATGTGCTAAGTTCCTATAAATTACACATTTTGTTTCCAAGCGCCATGATGGCACAAATAAACATAGGGTAGCTCCTCCTCGTAAGCCGGGCTAAAATTGTCAGCGCTCGCCGTCTGTTTGTGTGTGGGATTCCGTAGCAATAAACAAACGAGCGAAAGAGGACGATTACGTCATAGACTGTGCACGTGATTGCAGCGAACGTATCCGCTCCGGTTCCCCGGCGACAGATAACGACTTATCTCCGCGCGTTACTCGGCCGGCGAAGCAACCGGTTCCGAGCCTCTTCGTTTACAGAATATTAATCTTATCTTAAGTATCCGACGGGACACAAATTCGACTCAAGGTCGCATTCCGGCATCGATACTATGTATAAACGTATACCTGTTGCCAATGGTCCTCCAAAGACGGTTGGGCGGAAAAATACCCTGTATCGTGAATGTCCTGCAGTTCCCTGAAGATGTTGCCGCTGGGTAATATATCCATCGTGTTTCGCGTTAAACAGAATAACCAAACTAAGGGGGGAAAGGAAACAATCGAAGGTAAACGTGAACCTTGTGAATTTAAAGAAACACTGAATCAAAGCAGTTGCTCATTACAACTGGCTGCACACAATTAACACAACACTTTTTTTTATAACAACACACAAACTGGTCTCATATTAAAAATTATTGCTGTACAAAGATTTCTTAAACAGATGTTTTTAGTAAGTGTCGTATATTATACGAATGTAACACTATACGAAATATAACACGTAAATATGAATAGGACTCGATAAAACACCAATATGTACAGTTTGTATAAACAACGCTACGGTAGATTGAGCTGTGTTGGTTAGGTTATCACTCGATCTGCATTTATTCCGATCGTTTCACTAACAAACGTTACAAATACTTGCTGGTAACGAACTGTAAACTCCACTGCTCCAAGTAAAAGTTTTAAAATGGCCGTGCTCACTGTACAAACTGGCTGATAAGAATGAAAACACAAAACAGTACGGTAACACTTTAAAGAATGTCAGCTCTGTGCCTGGCGGAGCACAACTGAGTAGTGAAGGAAATGGGCTCCCGCCGGCTAGTGTTAGCTTCCGTTGTCTGCCGCTACGAAGCGCCACTATGCAGCGTACACTTCTTCAGTCTGCATTATTATTCATCTTCAACTTCATAATTAAAATAGTTTATTACTAAACGAGTTGAACAGTTAGGGTAAATAATTAACGCCTGTTATTTTGTTATTACTGTTTCCTGTACTTTTTGTTCTAATAACCGCGCTGTTACTTTTTACGAAATTGGTTTCTATAAACATAAAACGTACATTTGATAATCACGGCACGCAACTGTCTCGCTGACGAGATGAAAGGGAATTTCTCCAAAAGTATTTTTATTTATTTTAGCATTTTCTTTAAATTCTGATTTCGCCGTTATAAATCACCACAAAAATCTTCACTATATTAGCATTTTAAGCTGTTAAAATGGTACATTACATTGAATATACGGAAAAATGAACCCTGACCGCCGTCAATTTAAATTACTCAATTTCAAGGTATTTTGAAAATCCGAGCGACCAATTAACGCAGTTTCTAACGGTGAGATCGGTTTTCAAAAGCGTTTTTAAACAAAAATGCTACGGGTTTTTAAAGATTTCGAATGGCCGCCATTTTGAAATTGTTGCACGAATTTCACGACTTAACGAACTTGTTCGTCATTAAAAATCTATTTCTGCGCGAATATTTTATTAAAATCGGACTATTGCGAACGTAAACGTGCTAAAAATACTCACACGCGCACGCTCTCTCTCTCTCTCTCTCTCTCTCTCTCTCTCTCTCTCTCTCTCTCTCTCTCTTACACATACACACACACAAAATAGCCGCCATTTTGAAACGGTTGAAAGAATTTTGCTGGTTAACGAACTTCTTCAAGCTGCTACGATAATCGATTCTTGTGCCAAGTTTGAATCACAATCAGACTAAAATTTCGAACGTGAGCGTGCTAAGACACACACACACACACACGCTCTCTCTATCTCTCACACGCACACACAAACGCGCGCGCACAAGCACACACACTCACTCTCTCTCTCTCTCGCACACACACACACACACGATCTCTCTCACACACACACACACACACACACACACACACACACACACACACACACACACACACACACACACACGCACTCTCTTTTTCACATACGCACACACACGCGCGCTCTCTCTCTTTCTCACTCTCACTCACACACACTCACACACACACACACACACACACACACACACACACACACACACACACACACACACACACACACACACACACACACACTCACACATACACACACACACGCGCGCGCACACACACACACTCACATGCACGCGCACACACACACACACACACTCTCTCTCTCTCTCTCTCTCTCTCTCACACACACACACACACACACACACACACACACACACACACACACACACACACACACACTCACACACTCTCTCTCTCTCTCTCTCTCTCTCTCTCACACACACACACACACACACACACACACACACACACACACACACACACACACACACACACACACACACACACACACGCGCACACACACACACAACACACACACACACACACACACACTTGCACGTGCACACACACACTCACTCTCTTTCTCTCTCTCTCTCTCACACACACACACACACACACACACACACACACACGCACACACACACACACACACACACACACCGCTATATGTTACACTTAACGACCGCTTAATAACTGATTGGGTTTGGATTGTACCATGATGGCCGAGAAAATAATAAATATATAAACTCGATTTCTATTACACTTTCAATTTGCAGTAATAAGCAATTTTATTCGTCAACAAGAGTTACAGTTATATTCCATCCCATTATGTAACTGATAATTTCACGGAAGCCCAAGGTATTCTCTGATTCATTCTGTGTTGTCTAATTTTTTACCGGGAAAACTGTTTATTCATTCTTAACAGGAAAATCTGACAAAAGTCTTTGCATTTATTTAAAGAATTTCTTTTTATAAGTTAGTAATTGGAGCCGCCATCACGGCAACACCCAGACCGAAAACGTGATCTCGAACACGCACGCAACTGTCTCGTGAACAAGTTGGAGGCTATTTGTCAACAATCATAGACGCATATTTCTATGTGCAATTATTGTAACAAACTCACTAGAGGGTCCAGAGGTTTGGAGAGGGCTGCATCCCCCCTTGGATTTGTTTTTTTTTTAACGTCCGACTATTGTGCACACTTGGGCTAATGCAGACGATTGGGTGATTTATAGCGTACGAAAATGCCAAGCCCTGGCCGGGAATCGAACCCGGGTCCTCGGGGTGAAAGCCTAGTATGCTATCAACTGGGCCACCGAGGCGGCTTACCCTTGGAATTGGAATCAATTTGAAGTAATATGAATTTATATTTACCTAATTAAATTAAATAAAAATGCCAACTATTGGTATAATTTTACTCTTTATGTTAAAACGGGGTTCTCTGAATCCTGCATGCACAGGTACAGCGGGGCAGGTTAACGTTTAACTTATCCTTGAAGAGGAAGAAAGGAAGAAGGAATAAGTATGCACGCATTTGTTAGTCAGGAGCGGATGAGCGGACACGATGGTGCGCCGGGAAATAACAGAAAAAATCGAAGCAAACAAAATTGTTGATGAATACGCGAAGGTGAAAAAAAGTTAGACTTCGTTATCTGAAGTGAATAGTCAATTAAAACTATAAAACAAGTAGAGTCCATGTGACAGGGACTCTCCAAAATAAACCTATGTACGAGGTGTGTTCAGAAAGTAACGAATTTTAATTTTTTGAACAAAATATTTATTTATTCTTCTACACTGATGTTGTCGCCTTCAAAATAGCCCCCATTGGAGATTATGCACTTGTGCCAGCGCTTCTTCAAATCCTCGAAACACTTCTCAAACTCGATCTTTGAGATAGACTTTAGTTCTTTCAGCGATGCGCTTTTAATGTCATCTACGGCTGTAAAACGACGGCCCTTTAAGGTTCTCTTTATTTTTGGAAATAGGAAAAAGTCACACGGAGCCGTGTCTGAAATATGGAGGCTGGGGCATCGTTACAGTACTGTTTTTGGCCAAAAATTCACGAACAAGCAATGAAGTGTGAGCTGGTGCATTATCGTGGTGCAAAGCCATGCATTGTTTTTCCACAGATCTGGGCGTTTTTTTTTTTTTGTTTCTTCACGCAAACAGCGTTGAACTTGTAGGTAGTACTTCTTATTGACCGTTTCACCTGGTGGCAGAAATTCATGATGCACTATGTCATTAATACCGAAGAACACAGTGAGCATAACCTTCACGTTCGACCGCACTTGTCGAGCCTTTTTCGGTCTTGGCGAGCCAGAATGCCTCCACTGGGATGATTGAGCCTTAGTTTCGACGTCATATCGTTAAACCCATGTTTCGTCACCTGTAATAATACGTTTCAGTAATTCTGCATCGTCGTTGACTTCATTCAGTGACGCCTGAGCAACTTCCATTCGCCGCTGTTTTTGTTCAAAATTCAACAATTTTGGAACGAATTTTGCTGCCACTCGTTTCATACACAAAACATTGGAAACAATGTCATGACATGATCCAACCGATATGCCAACATCATCAGCGACCTCTTTAATTGTGATTCGGCGATTGTTGATAACCATTTCTTTCACTTTTTCCATGTTTTCATCTGTTGTTGATGTGCTGGGGTGTTCAGGGCGTTCGTCATCTTCAACGTCATCACGGCCTTCTTGGAAACGCTTATACCACTCGTAAACTCTTGCTTTACTCATAGCAGACTCACCCATAGGCCTTTGCTAACATTTCACACACTTTGTTACACTTTATTCCATTTTTTACGCAAAATTTGATACAAATTCTTTGATCCATTTCTTTTAACAAACGAAAATCGCCGAGCTTATAAAAAACGTCTAACATTAGTGGCTGTCGCAGACAAAGTCAACAATGAAAACAGCTGAAAGTTTTATCATACTTCAAGGGCATGTATACCAACATAATAAAGAAAAATGTTTGACAATCGGACTCTCCAAGCCCGCGAAATTTAAAAATTCTCGTTACTTTCTGAACACACCTCGTACACTGTAATAAATAATAATTTTTGTAGATTTTATCACAAAGATTTACTTTATTACCTTGAAGTAGATCAAGAATGCACTTAGGCCCACATGGAATTATTGCATACGTGCATGAAACTATCGGAAGTTATAACATTTTATTACTTACCGGGTTTGTCCTTGGGTCAGCCCCCTCCCATAAACTGGCTGGATCCTCCCATGGACAAACTCACGAAATTTCTGTGATAAATTATCAAGGTTTTTTCTTGAACATTTTTAAAACCTAATTTCACCACCGTAATCAGCAATAAAAACTGTATAAATTTACATTTTTATTTATCAAAATACGTTGAAATTAGGGAATAGAATTTGACGGCCACGATTTGATCTCAAAATTTAAAATGCATGCTTATAATTATGGTGGAGTGTAATTTCAGAAAAAGTTATAGTTTTTTTGGAAATCCGCTTCTATCACGTCAGCGAGACAGCTGCGTTTCGCGTTTATTTGCATATCGTTCGTATTAACAACAGTTAGACTAACGGTGACGACGGATTGAAAATGAAAATGCTTTCGGCAGTAACGTCGGTCTCGAACCAATTCGACCTTGACGTGAGCAAGTTAAGAGATTGACAGACCCTTAACCAAATCGAAGTAGTATAACTCACACGCAAAAAAAATCATTTTTTAAGACAAAGATAGCCTATATCGAATGTTTCTAGGGATTCTGTTATTCTCTGCCTGTAGAGTAGCTTATTGGGGAAGGAAAAATCAAATTTTGATCAGTTATATAAAGAAGCGAATTTTCAAAAATATAATTCTTTATCCTACACTTTTTTTTAAATTATGATTAAATAACAATAATCAGCGTTAAAATCTGTATATATCAGCATTTTAAATTACACCGAAAATACAAAAATGAGCCATGACTATTGTCAAATTAAATTTATCCATTCAAAATCGATATTAAAAATTCAAAATGCTAGGTGCTCGGTCGATGTGGCTGAAGCACCGGTCAGTCTACTGCGTCACTCAACTGCGCACCTAAAGGTACTTAATTCGAGCCGCAGTTGCTCCCGTTGCTTTTCTCTTACCGTTAACGCTCATCCCTCGTCCTCATTAGTCCCCTGGCATAGAAAAAGATCAAATGATAATTTATGTAGATTTAGCCGCCTCGGTGGCCTAGTTAATAGCGTACTGGGCTTTCACCCCGAGGACCCGGGTTCGTTCCCGGCGAGGGCTTGGCATTTTCATACGCTATAAATCATCCCATCGTCTGTATTAGCCCAAGTGTGCACAATAGTCGGACGTTAAACACACAAAAAAAAATTAGGTTTTAAAATTTTGAAAATACGAAATCGACTTTTGTATTAAGTTTGAATCAAATCAGAATAAAATTGCAAAAAGTTATTTAAAAAAATTTAACGACCTTCTCAAAAAGTGACTCAGAGATCAGTATCAGTGCTCAATTCAAGGTCACCGGTGTGGGTCTTACGGTGATGGCCGCGTAAACAGCTCATTTTCCCGTGAGAATTCACTAGAAGTGCATTTATGTTATTTCCAATATCATATCTCGTTTCATAAGCGTTGAAATTGTATAACAAAGTGGCCGAGCCTAACAAACAAACCCACTTCAATGTAGTGGAAGATATTGTAAAGAATAACACTTGAACTGAAATAAAGTATTATGCAACCCGACTTACATCAATTTAAAAACTTTCGAAGCGTTTTCATGAAACTTTTAAGTGTGATAAGTTGTACAGCATTCGCTATTGTAGTATCCGGGTCAGAACACAGATTGCGCTGATAACCGGAAAGTTTTTGTATCACGAGATAATAAATCCAGTAAAAACGTTTCATTATTCATGGCAGGGCATTTGGAAAGTTTGATTCTGCGCGGTTATATATCAAATAGTGCGAGATCATTAAGGCAGTCGGAGTACAAAAAATGTTCTTTGATTTGTACGCACAGAATTTTACAGGCGAAACGATTTAAAAGTAAATAATCACTGCACGCAGCTGACGTGATAGAAGCGAATTTCCAAAAATATTTGTTTAAGCACAAGCTGCATTGAAATCTGCGAACATTAGCATTTCAAATTTTCAAATTGCGAACACTTTTGTATGCCTACTAACATAAATTCAAAATATAGTCTTGTTTTCCAAAA
>CM040183.1:89284382-89289382 GCA_022606455.1 Callitettix versicolor | reverse complement strand
TATTGATGAGTAGTGGTCTAAGGCCACTCGAGATTTACCAAGTCGCGTGCCGGAAACAACTGGACTGCTTGATTCGAACGATCACAAGTATGAACTTCGAGGAACTCTATGTTTGTCAATTATTTATTTATTTTAAGGCGACAAGCACATTGAGGCTATTATCGCCTCTCTAAATGTAAGTGTGAGAGTAAAGTGTTAAAGTAGTAAGTGTAGTGTTGTAAGTGTAAGTATGTGTTAGACTCGGGTACCGCGAGGGACGTCTAAATCCTCTCACAAGGTGCAGCTAGTCTGCACCCCCTGAGGAGCTATTTGTCAAATTACGCACCCTATGCTCAAGGCTTTATGATGTCGTCAGACCATCCGGTAAAACGTCTACTTCTTTTCACTGTCCAGGGCCTCCATCAGTCATCAGTGACTCCAGGGATGTACCTCACCAAACTCCATTTTAGCTTATCCTCTCCTTAAAAACTGTTATCTTCTTCCAATTTCTGCGTTCATCAACGAATATAGAATATCCTCTTTGCATATACAATATCCTCTTTGTTACATACAGTGTGTTTATTTTTTATTTAAAAACACAATGATTTTATAACTCCAAGTTACTAAAACTGCAAATAGGACCTTACGTAGCATCCGATAAAAGTGATTATTAGTATTTTCCAAGGTCTGGGAAGTACAGAACGGACGTTTCCGTATTGTTATGACCTTGAAGTGCGAACTTCGCAACCCATAAGGAATCTCACAATTGTGAACGGTGTTGGATTAAGAGCAAGGTGTTTAAGAAAGCAGAGAAGTAGTTACTGTGTTATCAGTTGACCTTGGGACGTTGGGACTTGCAGGTGTGGGCGCGTAGCAATCCTGATAAGACACGTAGCGTTCTGCTTCAAACGCATTTCGCGAAGCAATGCTTTATGCACGACGTGATAACACGTGCTTCAATACTACTCGTACAATGGTAATATATTAACATAAGCAGGCACCAAACACAATCACCTGTCTTATAAAACTTACTAGTAATGTGTATTGTATTACCATATATATATATATATATATATATATATATATATATATATATATATATATATATATATATATATATATATATTATTATATATATATTATTATTATTATTATTTTTGCGTACAGCCCTGTTGGATCACACAAAGCACTCCGACTCATGTCTTGTTCCTTCTAATCCTCCACACCTCCCTCATCCTGTCCCCATGGATCCTCTTCCGCTCCTCCGTCCATTTTACCCCTGCTCTCTTTGGGATTTCATTCTCTGGGATCTTCCAACCGAGCATCTTTCTCCTGTCTTCAATGTCTGTTGAGTCTATTTCTGCGTCATGTAGGTCTATTCTGACTTGTACGATACACGACGTTGTTGATTTGACACCTTGTATATACTTAAGGATTCTGTTGGCAAGTCTCGTTGTTGGGAGTCTACTGATGTACCCATAGAACTAAAGCCTCCTTCTGATATCTGCTGCCAGGTTTGATATCTTCTCTGTGGTCTTCCGGGAGTGCAACCTGTATCCGTCTTCTGTTAATCTCGGGCCAAGGATCTTCCTCAAGATTTTGCGTTCTTCCTTCAAAATGTCTTCCATGGTAGCTTTTGTGCTAGCGTCTTGCTTGCATATAATACCTCCGGTTTTATGACTGTGTTGTAGTGTCTGATTTTTGTGTGAGTCGACATACATCTCTTATTGTAGATATCACGCGTTATACCAAGAGCCCTCTTCATTCTCAGTAGCCGAACTCTTTGCGCAGCCTTATTTGAATATAACTCTCTCTTATTTTTTTGGATTAAAAGGCAGGAGGACCTGTAGGTTCAAGAATTTCTCCCAGATATTTGAAGTGCTTGACTCTGATTATTTTACCATATTTTGTGTTTAGTTCTTGAATATTTAATTTTGAACAGAAGAATTCGGTTTTTTTAAACGAGATCTGTAGCTCGTGTGTGTGTATATATATATATATATATATATATATATATATATATATATATGTTATTATTATTATTATTATTATCTGCGCATAGACCCTGTTGGATCACGCAAAGCACTCCGACTCATGTCTTGTTCCCTATAATCCTCCACACCTTCCCCATCCTGTCCCCATGGATCCTCTTCCGCTCCTCCGTCCATATATATGCTAACAACCTGCAGGGGCTGCAGACTAGCCGCACCTATTGAGAGGATTTAGACGTCCCTCGCTGTACCCGAGTCTAACACACACTTACACTTAGAACACTACACTTACGACTTTAACACTTTACACTTACACTTACATTTAGGGAGGCGATAATAGCTTCAATGTGCTTTTCGCCTTAAAATAACTATATATATATATATATATATATATATATATATATATATATATATATATATATATATATATATATATAACACTTGTGTTATTAGCTAAAAAAGGCTAATATAGCCTAATACTTAACGTTCCTAGGCAACATAAGGCTAATTTAAGCTAATAAGCGTATATGTTTGTAAGCTAATGTGTGTAAGCTACATTAGGTTAATAAGCTGATATGTTGTGTTTATATAAAACAAAAGTCTATAATATAAGTTAATAAATTGTTTTATAGGCTATATAAAGCTAATATAAACCAATAAACTGTGTTTATAGGTTACTTAAGACTAATATAAGCTAGTAAATTGAGTTTATAGGCAACTTAAGGCTAATATAAGATTATAAGTTGTGTTTATAAGCTACATTTGGTTAATATACTGACAATGTTTCATAGGTAACAAAAGTCTAATATAAGCTAATAAATTGTGTTTATAGGCTATATAAAGTTAACAAATTATATTTATAGGTTATATAAGGCTAATATAAGCTAATAAGTTATGTTTATTGTTCATACAAATGCAATATAAGCTATTAGGTTGTGTTTATAGGCTACGTAGAGCTAATATAACTGCTACGTTACGTTTGTGGGATATGTAATATAAACTAATAAGTTGTGTTTATAGGCTACATAAGTCTAATAAGCTTTATGGGCAACATAAGAGTAATATAGCATAATAAGTTATGTTTACCAGGTTATATAAGGCTAATTTAGCCTAATAAATTATGTTTATAGCCTACATAAAGCTAATATAAACTTATAAATTGTGTTTATAAGCAACATAAGGGTAATAAAGGTTATATAGCTGTGTTTATAGGATATAAAAAGCTCAGAAAGGTTAATTAGTTTGCTTGTAGGCTACAAAATACTAATATAGGCTAATAAGTTGTAGTTATAGGCTTCGTAACTAACATATTGTTTATTTGCAGGCTAAATAAGGCTAATATAAAGTAATATGTTGTGTTTATAGGTTACATAAGGCTAATATAGTTTAATTAGTTGTGTTAACAGGTTAATTAAGGTTTATGTAAGCTAATAAGTTGTGTTTGTAGGCTACATAAGGCTAATATAAGCTAATACGTTACATTTATTGACTATATAAATCTAATAAAGGCTATTAATATGTGTTAATAGGCTACATGATGCCAATATAGGCTAAAATTTTAAGGCTTATAGAATAATATATGGCTAATACAATGTGTTTATTGACTACATAATGCTAATAATTATATTAACTTACTAAATAACATATAATAACTACGTATATTATACATTACTAAATTGCGTTTACAGGCTAGTATAAGATAATATATTGTTTTATAGATTACATAGCGCTACTGAAGTTTAATACGTTGTGTTAACGGGCTAATTAAGGCTTATGTAAGCTAATAAGTTGTGTTTATAGGCTATATAAGGCTAATATAGGCAAATAAGTTGTGTTTATTTACTACATAAATCTAATAAAGGCTATTAATAGGGTACATGATGACAATATAGGTTTATAATTTGGGCTTATAAAATATTATATGATTATGTAAGCTAACAGAATGTGTTTATTGACTACATAATGCTAATACCTATATTAACTTACTAAATAACCTATAAAAACTATATTAACTCATACTGAATTGCGTTTATAGGCTAATTAAGGCTAGTATAAGGTAACATATTGTGTTTATAGGTTACGTAAGGCAATAAGTTGTGTTTATTGACTACACAAATCTAATAATGGCTATTAATATGTGTTAATAGGCTACATAATGCCAATATAGGCTAATAATTTAGGTTTATAGAATAATATATGGCTAATAGAATGTGTTTATCGATTACATAATGGTAATAACTATATTAACTTACTAAATAACCTACAATAACTATATTAAACACTTTTGAATTGCGTTTATAGGCTATATAAGGCTAATAAGTTGTGCTTATAGGCTGCATAAGCTTAATAAACTTATTGACTAAAGTAGTGCCAGACTTTGGTTAACTACGTTACAACTTGAATGAACTTGGCTGTACGATGTTGATTGATTATAGATAAGACGAAGGAGTGGGGCGATAAAGTCTATTAATCAAATCAAATAAGAGGGAACAAAACACTGCTGCCTTGTTTGATGACGTGTAAACTCGGTTCAGGCTGGCCGAGACTTGTCCAGATCCTGAGGGAAGAAATGACCCCCCCCCATTCATTGCGGTCACAATCTTTTATACTTTGTTTATAACGTTCACGACGACGGCCGTTTTTACACGCCATAACCTTTTGTGTTACGGTAATTAACACGAAATGTCCAACTATAGGCGTCTAATTTGTTTCCCGTAAAATTGTTAAAATATGTGTCTACATAATTTTTAACCAAAAAAAACTGTATTTTATATATTTTAGAGGTTATGTCCGTGCATCATTGGTGGCACAGACGCCTATTTGTAAACCATTGCTATAATAGGTGTAGATCGCGCGAACACACACACACACACACACACACACACACACACACACACACACACACACACACACACACACACACACACACACACATACACATACACGCGCGCACACACACACACACACACACACACACACACACACACACACACACACACACACACACACACACACACACACACACACACA
>CM040183.1:89256882-89279382 GCA_022606455.1 Callitettix versicolor | reverse complement strand
TTGTGGCTTCAGTATGTGTATGTCGTTACAGTCCGGGCTCTTTTATTCTCACAATTCAGCGTTTCGATTGTGGCTTCAGTATGTGTATGTCGTTACAGTCCGGGCTCTTTTATTCTCACAATTCAGCTTTTCGATTGTGGCTTCAGTATGTGTATGTCGTTACAGTCCGGGTTCTTTTATTCTCACAATTCAGCGTTTCGATTGTGGCTTCAGTATGTGTATGTCGTTACAGTCCGGGCTCTTTTATTCTCACAATTCAGCGTTTCGATTGTGGCTTCAGTATGTGTATGTCGTTACAGTCCGGGCTCTTTTATTCTCACAATTCAGCTTTTCGATTGTGGCTTCAGTATGTGTATGTCGTTACAGTCCGGGTTCTTTTATTCTCACAATTCAGCGTTTCGATTGTGGCTTCAGTATGTGTATGTCGTTACAGTCCGGGCTCTTTTATTCTCACAATTCAGCGTTTCGATTGTGGCTTCAGTATGTGTATGTCGTTACAGTCCGGGCTCTTTTATTCTCTCAATTCAGCGTTTCGATTGTGGCTTCAGTATGTGTATGTCGTTACAGTCCGGGTTCTTTTATTCTCACAATTCAGCGTTTCGATTGTGGCTTCAGTATGTGTATGTCGTTACAGTCCGGGCTCTTTTATTCTCTCAATTCAGCGTTTCGATTGTGGCTTCAGTATGTGTATGTCGTTACAGTCCGGGCTCTTTTATTCTCACAATTCAGCGTTTCGATTGCGGCTTCAGTATGTATCAACTCAGTTACCCAGCGCCTTTCTTATTGTCAGGAAAGTTGTAATTGAGTCCTTTGTTTAGAATATTTAATTCATCCTCTGTAATTTTTTTTTAACGTCCGACTATTGTGCACACTTGGGCTAATGCAGACGATGGGATGATTTATAGCGTATGAAAATGGCAATCCCTTTCCGGAAATCGAACCTGGGTCCTCGGAGTGAAAGCCCAATACGCTATCAACTAGGCCACAAACAATTTTGTGTTATTTACGACTCTAGGATAAGAATTATGGTTACATTTTGTGGTATTTATTCTCGTTTGGATAACCATTAATTTTCCGTTTAGTGGTCTATTTACTCACCTCGTAAAGGCTACCGCGGTTTCGAAACCTTACTGTTTCATCTTCAAGTCGTAATACAAAATGTCAAATCCCTCTGTCGAGGTCATCACAAAGTTAAGCAAAATATTGAAAACACACGTCACAAACACTAAACACAATTACACGATTAAAATACACGATAAAATTTGGTTTGGCCAAACGATACGCGCAACTCGTACGTCGTTACATTCCGGACTGCCTTTGTGACGAACTCGATAGAGGGATTTGATATTTGTATTTCTGCCTGAAGATGAAACAGTAAGGTTTCGAAACCGCGGTAGCCTTTACGAGGTGAGTAAATAGACCACTAGACGGAAAAATAGGTCGTAATCCTAATTACTTAAATATGTGGTCCGGCGGCTGTGTTGCAGTAATGAGATTCGTTAGGTGAGTAGCTTTTCTAATAACATTTTTGTAAACTTGTGCCTCCAATTCACTCGTGATATTAAATTGTTGAATAGGATTAAGGTTATTTAACAAATCAATGTGTGTTCCATACAGCATGGAATTTAACTTGTTTTTACGCGATTATAGACCTAAAGTCTTTATTTCATTATTTATCCAACATGTTCTTCCACTTTTTCAGCTTTCATCGCGGAAAAAGAATTATTTTTAGTTTTTATAGAAACACGTTTTGGTACTATGCTATGCTCCGAACATTTTGTTTTGAATTTTATGTTTTCAGTGGTTTTTGAATAGCTTTATTTTGACGTTTTTGCAGCCGCCTCGGTGGCCTAGTTGAAAGCGTACTGGCTTTCACCCCGAGGACCCGGATTCGATTCCCAGCCAGGGCTTGGCATTTGCATACGCTATAAATCATCCCATCGGCTGCATTAGCCTAATTGTTCAAAATAGTCGGACGTTAAAAAAAAAATGACGTTTTTGCATTGGAAGGCTATCTCTGCTTGACGTGCTTTTAATTTCATTATTGCAACATAGCCACCGGACCACATATTTAAGTAATTAGGATTATGACCTATTTTTGTTCGTCTAGTGGTCTTTTTTATTCGTGAAAGCTACCGCGGTTCCGAAACCTCACTGTTACACTGATTGAATTTTGAAGGGTAGCTGTGTTTGGAGGTCACATGAAGGTCATTTTAAGACTGTGAACAAATACCTTTTTTCGTTTTCACGATACTGTTACACTGACATAAAAAATACCTTTTTTGGGAGTGGGTTCGTCAGCCCTTGTAACCTAAACCTTTGTTTTAAATTTGGTGCGAATATTTCTAAAATAAAAAAAGTAGATTTTGGAGTCTTTTTTGAAGTGACTACTTATCGTGGGATATGGGTGTATGTTTTGCACAAAGAAGTTCAGTTTGCCGTCACGGAACGCTCTAAGTTTTGTTTAGTGATTAATAAAATGTTTGAAGTGAAAACTTGTATGGTCACGGTTGATAAAACACGGATATACACATTTGCTTTCGCGTCACGCTTGAATCCGTAATGCATACCTAACAGCTTATATCGTTCTTGTATATATCTAGACTGAAAGTGACTACTTTTAAACAGATGATTTCGCACAATAGCTTCAATATCATTTCAATTGATTTTTTTTTTTTGTGGTGTTTAACGTCCGACTATTGTGCACACTTGGGCTAATGCAGACGATGGGATGATTTATAGCGTATGAAAATGCCAAGCCCTGGCCGGGAATCGAACCCGGGTCCTCGTGGTGAAAGCCCAGTACGCTATCAACTAGGTCACCGAGGTGGCTGAGGGTTATGGTTCTTGTTAATTTTAAAAATGTGTATTTTCTAAATTTGTATAGTTAATTTGTATAGTTAAATTGTATAGTTCTAAAATTGTATAGTTAAAAATTTAATGGCCTATACAAATTTTTGAATGCCAGAATCACAAATATTACATTTATTATATACTTCATATTCATATTTATTACCGAAATTCCTTCAATAATTATACAATATAATACAAAATATGAAGGACCTACATGAGACATAAATGCCCGTACATATGTTGGTCCTTAAAATTAATTCCTTACTTATATGTAAATACTTTTAAAAATTGTATCTCTCAGTACTATTATTATAAAATTTAAATGATATTAACGGATATGTAGACAGTATAACTTTCATGTATAACTGTCAAATGTAGGGTTATAAACTGATTAATTATTAAAGTCTTTTATATAGCCTAAGATACTAAAATTCATTGTATATTACAGTTTCAGTTAATTTTTAAGTTGTGTACCTACTCATTTACAAATTTAATACGAAAATAATTTTCAAGGGTTGCCCTTTCCTGCACGCATCTAATTTTTTATACAAATAATCATAACAGTGAAAAATCACACAGTCAGGCATGCCAAAAGTAGTCACCTGTCGGCCAGTCCCGCGCTGCCTAAGCATTTTTCGAGAGGGTGATCAGTCCACAGAAAAGTTATTTAGATCCTAAACAAAATGGACTATATGTTATCTGAAAATTTATAAGCCAAAATTCAAGAATTGTTTTTTACTTCTTCTACCGTGTACTTTATCAAAACGAATTTTGACACCAATTTGCAGAACTTCAAAAAGTGATCTAGAAATAAGTTCCGGGTCTGAGCCTTACTATGATGGCCACTTAAACAGATAATTTTAAAATGGAAATTTGCCAAACGAACACGTTTGCAACAAGAGTTTACCTTTGTGTTAGGCCTATTATGTTTCATAAATATCTGGTGCAAAAAACACTTAAAATATTCTTAAATTCAATTAATTATTCAAAAATATCATCCCCTATCACTCAAACTGGCTTATAAATTTCTATCAAATTTCAATCATGTAAGAAGATTCTTATCTGAAGACATAATATTGTGAAAAAATTAAAAACACATTTAATTTGCTGTACCAAGAAAATAACAAAAGAAAGATGAAAATAATGGTTTATATTTTCCTGATTTATTCAAAAAATAATAAAGTATCTTCAATTTTAAATTTCGTATGCACATTTTAAATATGAATTATGTAACGAGTTATTCATGGTTGTAGTTTGAGGAAAACGTGCTAACCTATTTTAAAACATTAGAATCTTAAATCGTATTTGTTTCAGGGATAAAACCGATACATATCATAATTTTTCACTTACCATTTAAGAGATAATGTTGCAGTATCGATAAAAACAGATCATCGAGTTGACACAAAATACATCTTGGTTTTATATCTACGATCACAAAAAAATTAAAATCACAACATAGGTTAACCGTTAAAACAAAATGTTTGACAATGTTATGCGATACGTGTCGACAGCTTGAGACATACCACCCGCGCATTCTGGCGGTCAATCTGATAACGTATCATCCACCTTACAAGCACGTAGTAAAAACTATCAAGGTAACAACAAATAAATACAACTAGCGCGTTCTAGCGGTCATTTTTTTGCAGCAGTTTGGCAATATCCGAAAATAAAATAAATCAATTTGATTGGTCGAATGAATCACGCCATTTGCAAACAACTGGTAACAAGAACACAAGAACTGTTAGCGTCAGTTGGATGCCGGTTGTATTGTAAGCAGTAATTGCGTTTTTAAATTTAAATCTATTTTAGTTTAGTGATATTATTTCCTTAGTTATATTAGCAAGTGATAGTGCATTTAATAGTGAGTGTTATAACGTGTTTTATTCATTCGTGTCTAAACACTGTGATAGTGTTTGTTCATTTATAAATTTTTTCCAGAAAGAAATCCAAGAATCGCCATTTTAACAAGGTACAGTCCAAACTGAATTACATTACAGAATAACGTATTTTTTCTGAATAATTGTGCTGACTTAGTTTTAGTGTCTGATATTATTAATTAATAATTTCTGTATAATTTTAATCCAAAATCATGACATCTTAGCCTGTAATAATAAAACGTACATTAATTATAACGTTTGGCTTAGGATATAAGCTATTATAGGCCTATTTGTATCAACAGCGCGTTATGATTTTCTCTCTAAATAATTAATTTGTAGAACAGTGTGGTTTATTTTATGCGTAGTGGTTGGAAAACATTTTGATATGTAAGTATTTAGGGCTACAAATTATTTGATGACAGTATTTTACGGTAAAGTACACAGATATATAGTACAGTATTCTGTACAAAAAAATTATTAGTATTTCATTAGAATCCATTGTAATAAAATAAGTTAGGCCTAGGTTTTTATAAATTTGTTTTAGGCATAGGCCTACATTATTTTTAATAATCCTAATAGCCTAAAATGTATTTCACTAACAAGCCTAATATCAAAACGTGACAGTATTCATAGGTTGTGTGTTTTTCACATTTCAAAACAAATTGCACAAACTTTTACATATTCAATTTACATTAGGCAAAACATAATATGGTCTAGCTGCCCAAATCATGAGAGCTGTTTATATATCAATCAATCAGTAGTTTGAAGCTTTTCATACAAATGTTTCATAGAGACAATTATTTCAACATCCTCTCCTCCCCAAACCAAAATATTACAATTGATAAACACCATTATTGTGATTTTATGAATTTTCGAATTAGAAAAAATGATCAAAAATAGTGTACACTTGTCTTAAATTAGATTAAGAAGCAAAATATTCTGAAGTGCAAAAT
This sequence comes from Callitettix versicolor, assembly GCA_022606455.1. Taxonomy (NCBI): domain Eukaryota; kingdom Metazoa; phylum Arthropoda; class Insecta; order Hemiptera; family Cercopidae; genus Callitettix; species Callitettix versicolor. Next base: position 89,273,699 of record CM040183.1, on the reverse strand, counting down.
TTAATACTCAAATAAAATGTAAGGCCTCTCTCTGTCCCTCTTCTCTTTCTAACTGCACATATTGAGAGGATTTAGACGTCCTTCGCGGTACCCGAGTCTAACACACACTTACACTTACAACACTACACTTACGACTTTAACACTTTAAACTCACACTTACATTTAGGGAGGCGATAATAGCCTCAATGTGCTTTTCGCCTTAAAATTAAAAAAAAAAATTTAATTAATAAAAATAAAATTTTCTTTTCTATCTACATCCTTAACTTTCTCATTCATTTCTTTCCCTTCATCTTTTATTAGCTATATCCTTATCTTTCTTCTCTTTTTCACCTTTTCCCTGCCCCTCTCTCTCCCTCCAAATCTGTCTTTCTTTTTCTGTCCCTTCTCTCTTTCTACCTATATCCTTAACTTTCTTCCCTTCCTCCCCTTTCTCTCTCTTTCATTTTGTTTCCCTCCCTTCCATGTTCTCTCTCTCCTCCTCTCTTCCTACCTACATCCTTAACTTTATTTTCTCCTTCATCTTTTCCCCTCCCCATCTATATCTCTCTTTCACTCTCTCCCCCACCTTTCTCTCTCTCTCTATTTTCTGTTTCTCTCTACCTCTCTTATTGTTGATATTTTTCTATTGGAAATTTTCTAAAATAGATTAGAATTACTGAAAATAAAACTTTTTAAAACGTAAGTCCTAACCTAAAAATTACGAAAAAGTGTGATAAGGCCAATGGTGTTTTGATAACACAATTTATTAACTATTCAGCTAAACTGTAAGTCAGAAGGTGGTGTCTTGGCATATTAAAGAAACTCTCACGCTCACGCAGTAAGTACTAAGACCGTATCTAAGCCTACAAGTAAATATATACAGTATTAGGTAAATAACTGCTAATATGCACATAAACTTCTGCAGAGAGCGTTGTGGTCTGCGGTTGCTGGAGATAGCAACTACTCATTGAACTTTATAACACGTAGACTTAGCTACATTAAGGCCAAGTAATGAATAACACTCTGGAAGTATATCACGAGGAACAAACTGAATTTTTGCAAAACCGAGTGTTATTAGCGTCCATCATAGTAAGTCTTAAACCCGGGCCCTTGAAATGAACCGATCCTGACACGAATTAAGTTTTAGCATTCCCACTTTCGCAATTTCAGCCCTATTTGATTCAAAACTGGCGCGAAAATCGATTTTTGGACAAGTTTATTGGCCAGCAATTCCGTTTAATAGTTTCAAAATGGCGGCAAATTAAAATCTTAAAAAACAAGAAATTTAATATTACAATTTTTGAAAGTATAGATCACCATTGTTGAAATCTGCATGAATTAGCGGTTTTAAAATATCAGAATTATCCACTGCGATTATGGAACGAATTTGACGGCGATCAGGGTTCATTTTTGTATTTTCAGTGTAATTTGAAAGGTCAGTTTGTTAATCAATGCCGATTTGATTCAAACTTGGCGAAAAAATCGGATAATACTGTAGTTTCATTTTTTTTGTGTTTAACGTCCGACTATTGTGCACACTTGGGCTAATGCAGACGATGGGATGATTTATAGCGTATGAAAATGCCAAGCCCTGGCCGGGAATCGAACCGGGTCCTCGGGGTGAAAGCTCAGTACGCTATCAACTAGGCCACCTAGGCGGCTTTTGAATTGTAGTTTCAAAAGTCCGTCTCCAAATATAAACCGTACAACAGTTTCAAAATGGCGGCCGTTCAAAATTTTCAAAAAGCATAACATTTTTATCGTACACTTTTAAAAAATTCGGTTTCGACTGTCATAATCAGCGTTAAAATAAGGTAAAATTAGCATAAAAATGTTGTAAAAATTCGTTTCCAACATGTCAGCGAGACAGCTGCGTGTTGTAATTGTTATTTTGTAATCGGAAATTCGCAATTATTTGAGCATATTTGAGCCGTTTTTTGATTATAAAAGTGTAGAAGCCTTGAATTTCTCGGTTTATGTGTCAATAGTTTTCAAAATTGACGTGCCGCCTCGGTGGCCTAGTTGATAGCGTACTGGGCTTTCACCCCGAGGACCCGGGTTCGATTCCCGGCCAGGGCTTGGTATTTTCATACGCTATAAATCATCCCATCGTCTGCATTAGCCCAAGCGTGCACAATAGTCGGACGTTAAACACAAAAAAAAATCAAAATTTACGTTTTAGGTTAGACAATTCAGATCCTGTGGACACCGTCGACCATTTTGAATTTATCCCGACACACGGTTAATTAACGACACAAATTACTCCGCTATTTGTTTAAGATAAAATTACGTTTAATAACTCATTATAAAGGTATTGTATGCGGAACGTGGTAAGCTTTTTTACATTTGTGTATTTTTTTGCTCCTGTACCTCTAAAAGCAAAAATAACGCAACAACAATATCACAAACAGAAATACGAGATACCAAACGTAATTTTACCTTAACAAATTTGTACCGTTAATTTACATTGGGATTAAATTCAATATGGCTACTAAAAAGAACATTTTCGAAACGTTTAGATATTCCTCTCTCGTGTAAATACAAATATCTCAGATGTTCGTTAAAAAAATGATCTTTAAAAAATTGTTAAACATCGACAAAGAATAAAACAGTTGTAGGTGCTGCATTCTGTGGTGAACTTAACGAACTAACTAGGTTAGTGAACATATGTTTAAATAATCACCTGATCAAATAAGATTTTCTTTATAGAATTAACGTGGGAACTTTTCAAGCTGATCGGGCGAAGCAGTAAGGGAAAAACGATAGTTCTATGCCTGACGACATAGCGAATGGGACGGATAAAACGGATATCTTCTGTTAGGTGTAATAATTTTTGTGAAATATAGGTTGGGTTTGCAAGGTAACAAACTTACGTCATTTCACTTCGATTTGAGAAGGTTTGTTTTCAAAGTGACTGAAACACGTCATGTTGGAGGCTTTTTCATTAAACGCATGAGAATAAGCTTGTATTGCCAAAGGTTTAATGTTTCACTTTTCATTGACGCCGGGCATTCATAAAGTAAAAACAGTATTTTGTTTGAATTTTTTTTTCTTATAATACCTTTACTTTTTTATGTTTGTTGTTTTTTTTTAAAAAATCAATTTAACGTCACGGTGACGATAACCTTTATGGGTTTTCGCCAGGAAAAATGCAAGTTCAGTAAGTCCATCTAGTGTCCCTACACTAGTATTTGCTGTAACCCTTGTGGGTTCTATGGTTTCCTTGGGTTTACTTTTGCCAGTTCCTTTGAGTTTTCTGTACTTTAAAGGTTTTTTTTTCAACCATAAAAATCCCACAAATAGGTAACGGAATAAATTGCCATCCCGTGGTATAAATTTGTATACCATTCGTATAAAGTGGTATAAAGGAATAAATTCAGCGTACAGTGTTCCACCTTGGTTTGGGAATGAAGTGACCTAACCAAAAAGTAGAAGAAATAAGGGTAGATCCAGCTGGAGCATATTGGGATTGCCAAACTCGTAATCACAATTCGAAAACCCCTGAGAAGATCATGTATTGCTTTAAAATTTGGTTTTACCGTCATTACCATTAAATGTGCATATTTTAGGATTACAAATTCTCCAATGCCGTTAAAAATAACAATATAGTGGCGATAAGGTTTAACTTTTGTATTTTAAATTTTTAATAGTAATCGATTGAACCATTTAATAGTAATCGATGTATTTAATTAAATTAGATTCTGGTGGGACCGGAGGGTCAGTCGATTCTGGGGAGACCGGAGGGTCAGCCGATTCTGGGAAGACGTGAGGGTCAGTCTATTCGTGGGAGACTGGAGGATCAGTCGATTCTGGGCAAAACCAGAGGGTTAGCCGATTCTGGGGAGACTACAGGGTCAGCCGATTCTGGGGGGGACCGGAGGGTTAGTTGATTCTGGAAAGACCTGAGGGTCAGTCCATTCTGGGGAGACTGGAGGGTCAGTCGATTCGGGGGAAACCGGAGGGTCAGCCGATTCTGGAGAGACTAGAGGGTCAGTCGCTTTTGGGTAGACTAGAGAGTCAGTTGAATCTGGGGAGTCTAGAGGGTCAGCCGATTCTCGGGAGACTAGAGAGTCAGCCGATTCTGGGTAGACTAGAGAGTCAGTTGATTCTGGGAAGACTAGAGGGTCAGCCGATTCTGGAGAGTCAGTTGATTCTGGGAAGACTAGAGGGTCAGCCGATTCTGGGGAGACTAGAGAGTCAGCCGATTCTGGGGAGACTATTGAGTCAGTTGATTCTGGGGAGACTAGCGATTCAGTTGATTCTGGGGAGACTAGACGGTCAGCCGATTCTGGGAAGACTAGAGGATCAGCCGATTCTGGGGAGCCTAGAGGGTCAGTCGATTCTGGGGAGACTAGAGAGTTAGTTGACTCTGGGGAGACTAGAGGGTCAGCCGATTACGGGGAGACTAGAGAGTCAGTTGATTCTGGGGAGACTAGCGATTCAGTTGATTCTGGGGAGACTAGACGGTCAGCCGATTCTGGGAAGACTAGAGGATCAGCCGATTCTGGGGAGACTAGAGGGTCAGTCGATTCTGGGGAGACTAGAGAGTCAGTTGATTCTGGTGGGACGGGAGGGTCAGTTGATTCTGGCCAGACCGGAGGGTCAGTTGATTTTGGGGGGAGTGAAGGGTTAGCCGATTCTGAGGGTGCCAAAGATTCAGTTGATTCTGGTGGGACCGGAGGGTCAGTTGTTTCTGGGGAGGCCGGATGGTCAGTCGATTATGGTGAGACCGGAGGGTCCCGTTTGAAGGCCAACTGTATGTCGGGAAGTGACGCTCTAAAAGGACATTCCAGCCAGGCCTTACTAGGGAGCAACGAATCGGCAGTCTACGGGGTAAGTAGACAGTTTTTGCGTAATCGTGTTCCTTTATATTTTCGGATTAATCAAACAGAGGCACGAGTGTCCGGAGAGTATCTTGGAACATTATTTTGGGGAAACTTTTAGAGTTATGTAACAATACGTTCATTCTTGGGTTGTTACTAAGTACAGTTTTAGCCAAACGATACAGGAAGATCGTAACATGGTTGTGTGTATTAAAAGACATTATTGGACCACCGATAGTTTATTATTTAAAGGACGCCGGTTAGGAGAGATTCGAAACTCCTAACAATGGCAACTAAGCGAATTGACCAATTTCTATAAAATTTGGTACTCAGGTTTTAGTTTGACCAAAATCGGTTCTAGCAAATTATAGAAATTTTTTTATCAATATTAGATTCATAAGTGGATCGTAAGGATCGCTGTTACAGAGAAATTGCCTTGGGAGTTAGAGATAAATAATCGGTTTTAAAATTTTTGTTCAAATTTGCCTCCAATTATGAATTCATAACTTCGATTTGTGAAACATATATGGTAGAAAATAAGTTATCGGTTCATTTTTAAGTTTATATTTATTAAGGAACACAAATATATTTGTACAGTAGTTAAAGAATTTGCCGAACAGAACAGAAACTCGACCAGTCTTGTTTTCTTCTTTGATGAACTCAAGCTAAATACTGATTGATTGCCGATCAGCCGGCACCACCAGTTCATTAATCAAAAGCAATACAATACAATACAACACAATACAATACAATACGACACGAGCTAAGCCGAGCTACGTCATAGCCTGCAGATTGAAAGCAATTCTCAAGGCGGGAGTTTTTCTGTTAATCGAAAGTTGGATTTTGTTTCTGGACCGATCTCGTCTTGAACGTTTTGTCGCTGTGTTTACCCTAATTGTAGGGCGACATTTTTTTTTGGAAAATGAGCTACTGGAGCAACCGTCTTGGTAAGACCCAGACCCGACCTTGAAATGAGCGCCGATGCTGATCTTTACATCACTTTCTAAGGGGGTCGTTACATTTGTGGTTGCGTGCGTGTGTGTGAGCGCGCGCACGTGTCTGTGTGGAGTGTGTGCGTCTGTGCGCGTGCGTGAGTGAGTGTGTGATTTTTTTGCACACGTGTGTGTGCGTGTGTGCGTGCATGTGCGTGAGTGTGTGTACATGTGCGCGTGCGTGCGTGCGTGCGTGTGCGCGCGCGTCTGTATGTCTGTGTGTCTGTATGTCTGTGTGTGTGTGTGTGTGTGTGTGTGTGTGTGTGTGTGTGTGTGTGTGTGTGTGTGAGTGAGTGAGTGAGTGAGTGAGTGAGTGAGAGAGAGAGAGAGAGAGAGAGAGAGAGAGAGAGAGAGAGAGAGAGAGAGAGCATACTCACTTTGATAATTTTAGTCCGATTTGATTCAAACTTTGCACAAAAATCGATTACGGTAATAGCTTGGACAAGGTCCGTTAACCAACTAAATTCGTTCAAAAGTTTCAAAATGAAGGCCAAACCTAAAGAAAATGAGTTACATTTTTTTTTTAAATATTCATGAAAATCCGATTTCGTCATAGTAATCATTCGTGGTTTTGTTGTTTGTTTTCTTATTAAACTTAGATTTTGTTTTATTTTATTCGTTCTTTTATAATTTTACTTTGAGTATCGGCAATGACAACCACATCGCTTTTTCGCCGGAAAATAGCGTTAAAAACTGCATAAATTAACGTTGTGAATTTTCAAAACCCGTATAAATTAGGAAATGTAATCTGACAGCGGTCAGGGCTCAGTTTCGTATTTTCAATGTTTACAATTGAGACTATGACTTTAAAGAATATATCGATTTATTAATTTACCTTTGTAAATGATAATTTCTATTTTTATTGTATGCATGGTTGTGACACAACCAACCATGTGTCACAACCATGTACACAATGTGTGTGTGTGTGTGTGTGTGTGTGTGTGTGTGTGTGTGTGTGTGTGTGTGTGTGTGTGTGTGTGTGTGTGTGTGTGTGTGTGTGTGTGTGTGTGTGTGTGTGTGTGTGTGTGTGTGTGTGTGTGTGTGTGTGTGTGTGTGTGTGTGTGTGTGTGTGTGTGTGTGTGTGTGTGTGTGTGTGTGTGTGTGTGTGTGTGTGTGTGTGTGTGTGTGTGTGTGTGTGTGTGTGTGTGTGTGTGTGTGTGTGTGTGTGTGTGTGTGTGTGTGTGTGTGTGTGTGTGTGTGTGTGTGTGTGTGTGTGTGTGTGTGTGTGTGTGTGTGTGTGTGTGTGTGTGTGTGTGTGTGTGTGTGTGTGTGTGTGTGTGTGTGTGTGTGTGTGTGTGTGTGTGTGTGTGTGTGTGTGTGTGTGTGTGTGTGTGTGTGTGTGTGTGTGTGTGTGTGTGTGTGTGTGTGTGTGTGTGTGTGTGTGTGTGTGTGTGTGTGTGTGTGTGTGTGTGTGTGTGTGTGTGTGTGTGTGTGTGTGTGTGTGTGTGTGTGTGTGTGTGTGTGTGTGTGTGTGTGTGTGTGTGTGTGTGTGTGTGTGTGTGTGTGTGTGTGTGTGTGTGTGTGTGTGTGTGTGTGTGTGTGTGTGTGTGTGTGTGTGTGTGTGTGTGTGTGTGTGTGTGTGTGTGTGTGTGTGTGTGTGTGTGTGTGTGTGTGTGTGTGTGTGTGTGTGTGTGTGTGTGTGTGTGTGTGTGTGTGTGTGTGTGTGTGTGTGTGTGTGTGTGTGTGTGTGTGTGTGTGTGTGTGTGTGTGTGTGTGTGTGTGTGTGTGTGTGTGTGTGTGTGTGTGTGTGTGTGTGTGTGTGTGTGTGTGTGTGTGTGTGTGTGTGTGTGTGTGTGTGTGTGTGTGTGTGTGTGTGTGTGTGTGTGTGTGTGTGTGTGTGTGTGTGTGTGTGTGTGTGTGTGTGTGTGTGTGTGTGTGTGTGTGTGTGTGTGTGTGTGTGTGTGTGTGTGTGTGTGTGTGTGTGTGTGTGTGTGTGTGTGTGTGTGTGTGTGTGTGTGTGTGTGTGTGTGTGTGTGTGTGTGTGTGTGTGTGTGTGTGTGTGTGTGTGTGTGTGTGTGTGTGTATTAACACGCTCGCGCTTGCAGTTTTCGTTCGATTTGATTCAACCTTGATACAAAATCGGTTTTGCTAATAGCTAAGGCAAGTTTAAATTATCCTTCAAAATTCTGTCTGCAGTTTCAAACGTTTAAACATTCGTAACGTGTTTGTCTTTAAGTCTTTTGAAAATCTGATTTCACCGTCGTAATCGGCGTTAAAAACGGCATAAATCAGTATTTCAAAATCCGTTTAAACTATTTCTTTTTTAAATGTTTATTTTATTGTATACTGAAATGTTAAACAACAAGTCCAAATAGGCAATAACCTGAACATTGAAATGGAACTAACACCTTATAACGTAACAATTGAAATTAAATTTCTATTTGACTTCAACCTAAATCTAACACGTTGACGAAGTGAAATATTAAAAACATACAAAACATCAAATCATATACTGAGAGGATTTAGAGTCCCTCGCGGTACCCGAGTCTAACACACACTTACACTTACTGCTTTAACATTTTACACTCACACTTACATTTAGGGAGGCGATAATAGCCTCAATGTTTAAGGGTTTTCGCCTTCCAATTATCTACGTCTTCCAATTATTATTCTTAGTTTCTTTCTTTTTCCTTTTCGTGTTCTACGCTCTTCTTTTTTCCTTCTCTGACTTATTTTTACTTTCTTCAACTGAAATCGAAAGAACCAAAAATTTCTTCTAAAAGTTGTTCTTTTTTTTAAAAAAATTTAACCATATAAGTTTAAGCATAAAAACGGAAGCTGGCAATGTTTACTGTTCAGATCTCCCTTGCCATTTTGCTGTTTTACATTCGCTGAAAGATTTTATTACATCTCTTCATTTCTTCGTTCATCGGTATTTTTCTTTTAATTTTCTCTCTAAATCGTGTGTGTGTGTGTGTGTGTGTGTGTGTGTGTGTGTGTGAGAGAGAGAGATTGTGTGTGTGTGTGTGTGTGTGTGTGTGAGAGAGAGAGAGAGAGAGAGTGAGTGAGTGTGTGAGAGATAGAGAGAGAGAGTGTGTGTGTGAATGTGTGTGTGTGTGTGTGTGTGTGTGTGTGTGTGTGTGTGTGTGTGTGTGTGTACGTGTGTGCGTGTGTGCGTGTGTGTTGAGAGAGAAAGATAGAGATTGTGTGTGTGTGTGTGTGTGTGTGTGTGTGTGTGTGTGTGTGTGTGTGTGTGTGTGTGTGTGTGTGTGTGTGTGTGTGTGTGTGTGTGTGTGTGTGTGTGTGTGTGTGTGTGTGTGTGTGTGTGTGTGTGTGTGTGTGTGTGTGTGTGTGTGTGTGTGTGTGTGTGAGTGAGAGAGTTTGTGTGTGTGTGTGTGTCGAGAGAGAGAGAGAGAGAGAGAGAGAGAGAGAGAGAGAGAGAGAGAGAGAGATTGTGTATGCGTGTGTGTGGGAGAGAGAGTTAGTGTGTGTTGAGAGAGAGAGAGAGATATTGTGCTTGTATGTGTGAGAGAGTGAGTGAGTGTGTGTGTGAGAGAGAGAGTATGTGTGTGTAAGTCGAGAGAGAGAGAGAGAGAGAGAGAGAGATTGTGTGTGCGTGAGAGAGAGAGAGAGAGTGTGTGTGTGTGTGTGTCGAGAGAGAGAGAAAGAGAGAGAGAGAGATTGTATGTGTGTGTGTGTGTGTGTGTGTTTGAGAGATTTTATTACATCTCTTCATTTCTTCGTTCATCGGTATTTTACAACACTACACTTACTACTTTAACACTTTACACTCACACTTGCATTTAGGTGACACTAACAGCCTTAATGTGCTTTTTGCCTTAAAATAAAAAAATCGTATATATTATTTCACGAGTCAACATCCCTTTTCTCAGCACATACTATTCGTACAGGCATAAATGAGGTATTTTTTGGAAATATTTTTAACCGGCTTCTGATATTGCAAAACGATTTTGCGCTAAAACTTACTGTTTGTGTAAAATTTTAACGTGAAAGGCACTTTTAACTGTCATAGGCAAAACGACATCTGGATGCGCTTGCGCGGCATCACAAATCAGACAATATTTTGTATATTTTATGAAGTTTATTTATTAATCACGATAGACAATCCCAATACAAATGCATTTATTTGCATAACGTGCTTAGAACAATATTAATATTTACTTAAAAGTCATTAAACTTACAGGTTATGTGGCCCTACTGACAGTCCCCTATCCCTGCCCGTCATACAAGCCGGAAATACATTTTGAATACCAAACACGTTTTGGACACTGCTTTTACACGAATATGTTTGTGATTTCTCCTTCCGTCGTGCATTTATCGACGCTTTTCGGTTTATTTTTTTAAACATGTTCCCTTCCTTCCAACCACCGCCCTCACCCCAACGACTACTCATATTTAGTGTTTACTTATAACTTCCTTAGTGTGAAATTTCGTACGGCCCCCCGGTATATGTTAAACTTAAATCAATAAATTATGTCATTATGTTATCTCTAAAGGATTTCTTCGCTTCAGGCGTTGTGGAAAATTTATATTAAGAAGGCTTTCACGTTGACATGATTTTGTTGTCTTCTGTTATGAAGCACAGCGAATGATTTCGGTTATATCTTCCACAAAATTTAAAATTTAAGTCGGAATGATATATTGGTACCATTTTGCATTTGTAATTCCGCGAACCAACGTATTCTATACTCGTTGAAAAATACTGTTAAATTTCCTACAAACATCAGCCAGAGGCGATTCTCACACACTATTTCCGGTACCTAGTTTCAAAAAGTACGTACAGTTTCAAAACGATCAATGGAGGATCGAGAAAATAACGGAGGAACGAGAAAATAATGGAGGAACGAGAAAATAATGGAGGAACGAGAAAACAATGGAGGAACGAGAAAATAATGGAGGAACGAGAAAATAATGGAGGAACGAGAAAACAATGGAGGAACGAGAAAACAATGGAGGAACGAGAAAACAATGGAGGAACGAGAAAATAATGGAGGAACGAGAAAACAATGGAGGAACGAGAAAATAATGGAGGAACGAGAAAATAATGGAGGAACGAGAAAATAATGGAGGAACGAGAAAACAATGGAGGAACGAGAAAATAATGGAGGAACGAGAAAATAATGGAGGAACGAGAAATAATGGAGGATCGAACGCGTGTTTGTACACAAATAACATTTCAACAACTTGTACAGTTATCCTAGTAATGCAGGCGTTGTGTTGAAGGTACAGTCACGGCCTGGACAAAGTGGTGCTCTATATCGGCTGGGAAGCGACTGTACGGGCCCAAACTTGATTGATTACACCGCAGGCGACACTACAGTTTCTTGCTGTCATTAATCAGAGGTAATCGCAACGGACACTGGGGACTACCAAAAATTGGCGATAAAAAAATATCGCGAGACAAAGTGCGCAATGAATAATGAAGTGTATTGAAGTGGGAATGGCGTCGTGTAATGGTTGCATCCAATTTTCGTTTTATAAGATGTTTTCGAAATTAAAAAATTAATAAATATTAGTATAAAACTTTTCGAAATGAAAACCTCTTCAGGCGAGCCTAGACATTTTTTTATGAGGGGAAAAATACAAGCAATAACACAAATAAATTGTTTAACTTACCGTGTACACATAATTAGTATTATTTGAGTGAATTTAAATCTACCAGTGAGCTGATACTTTCTGTTAATAAGTTGATTGATATATTTAAATTTTAATATTCAACGCCATTAAACTGTATAGCCGACATATGTAGTACAAAATTCTTTTAAGCGTTTTTCATACATCTTGGATATTTGTGCCTACATAATTATTAAATATTAAAATTATTAACGAACGCCGTTATATACCTGACCCAGCCATTACATTTATTAACAGCATTATAAGTTGCATATATTGTACAAGGTTGGTGTTTCATATTTGTTTATGATGTATACAAGTGTCTTATTACACAATAAGCAACAAGAACAGTGGACTAACACAAATTAACAATTACTGTTTACTTTCAAGTAGTAAAAAAAATTTATTTATAAAGTATAAATAAATTATTATTTATTTATAAAGTAGTAAAATTTAAAAGTAATTATTTATTTCTAACATTCATTTCTGTCGGCCAGTCCGCTTCAAACGGTAGCGAAAATTCGAAAAACGAACCCTGACCGCCGTTAAATTGATTTTCTGGTTTCCCATGAAATTTGAAAATTTTAATTGTCACTTTACGCAAAATGTAACGCTTAATGAGATGGTGAAAGTAGTCGTTTTCCACGGAAAAAGTGTAAAATAACAAAAGTTTTATTTTTTATAAATCAGAAAAGGCCGCCATTTTGAAACTCTCGAATAAATTTTGCTGGTTAACTAACGTGTCCGGGCTATTATAAAAGTGATTTCTACTAAGTCAGGATAGACGTTCATTTCAAGGTCACGGGTTCGGGTCTAAATGCTCTAATGGACCATTTTCCAATTTAAATTCCAAAATTATAGCGGAAATACAAATAGTATGACTTTGTATTGTACTAGGTATGGTATTGGTATTAGTATCATGGCACTATACTAGACCATTAAACCATTTTACTTAAATTTCTCTGTAAAACGTCAATATTGCATAACTTTTTTTATTTAAATTTCTATTTATAACGTTAATATCGCATAATACTTCTTACTTAAATTTCTATCTAAAACGTTAATATCGCATAACATTTCTTACTTAAATTTCTATCTAAAACATTAATGTCGCATAACATTTCTTACTTAAATTTCTATGTAAAATGTTGATATTGCATAACGTTTCTTACTTAAATTTCTATGTAAAATGTTAATATTGCATAACATTTCTTACTTAAATTCCTATTTAAAACATTAAATTGCATAACATTTCTTACTTAAATTTCTATCTAAAACATTAATATCGCATAACATTTCTTACTTAAATTTCTATCTAAAACGTTAATATCGCATAACATTTTTTATTTAAATTTCTATTTATAACGTTAATATCGCATAATACTTCTTACTTAAATTTCTATTTAAAACGTTAATATCGCATAACATTTTTTATTTAAATTTCTATTTATAACGTTAATATCGCATAATACTTCTTACTTAAATTTCTATCTAAAACGTTAATATCGCATAACATTTTTTATTTAAATTTCTATCTAAAACATTAATATCGCATAACATTTCTTACTTAAATTTCTATCTAAAACATTAATATCGCATAACATTTCTTACTTAAATTCCTATTTAAAACGTTAATATTGAATAACATTTCTTACTTAAATTTCTATCTAAAATTTTAATATTGCATAACATTTCTTACTTAAATTTCAATGTAAAACGTTAATATCGCATAACGTTTCTTACTTAAATTTCTATTTAAAACGTTAATATTGCATAACATTTCTTACTTAAATTTCAATGTAAAACGTTAATATCGCATAACGTTTCTTACTTAAATTTCTATTTAAAACGTTAATATTGCATAACATTTCTTACTTAAATTTCTATGTAAAACGTTAATATTGCATAACGTTTCTTACTTAAATTTCTATTTAAAACGTTAATATTAAATAACATTTCTTACTTAAATTTCTATCAAAAACGTTGATATTGCATAAAATTTTTTACTTAAATTTCTATCTAAAACATTAATATCGTATAACATTTCTTACTTAAATTTCTATTTAAAACTTTAATATTGCATAAAGTTTCTTACTTAAATTTTTATGTAAAACGTTAAAATTGCATAATATTTCTTACTTAAATTTCTAAAACGTTAATATTGCATAACATTACTTACTTAAATTTCTATCTAAAACTTTAATATTGCATAACGTTTCTTACTTAAATTTCTATTTAAAACGTTAAAATTGCATAATATTTCTTACTTAAATTTCTAAAACGTTAATATTGCATAACATTTCTTACTTAAATTTCTATCTAAAACTTTAATATTGCATAACGTTTCTTACTTAAATTTCTATGTAAAACGTTAAAATTGCATAATATTTCTTACTTAAATTTCTAAAACGTTAATATTGCATAACATTTCTTACTTAAATTTCTATCTAAAACTTTAATATTGCATAACGTTTCTTACTTAAATTTCTATGTAAAACGTTAAAATTGCATAATATTTCTTACTTAAATTTCTAAAACGTTAATATTGCATAACGTTTCTTACTTAAATTTCTATTTAAAACGTTAAATTGCATAACATTTTTACTTAAATTTCTAATTAAAACGTTAATATTGCATAACATTTTTACTTAAATTTCTATCTAAAACTTTAATATTGCATAACGTTTCTTACTTAAATTTCTATGTAAAATGTTAAAATTGCATAATATTTCTTACTTAAATTTCTAAAACGTTAATATTGCATAACATTTCTTACTTAAATTTCTATCTAAAACTTTAATATTGCATAACATTTCTTACTTAAATTTCTATGTAAAACGTTAAAATTGCATAATATTTCTTACTTAAATTTCTAAAACGTTAATATTGCATAACATTTCTTACTTAAATTTCTATCTAAAACTTTAATATTGCATAACGTTTCTTACTTAAATTTCTATGTAAAACGTTAAAATTGCATAATATTTCTTACTTAAATTTCTAAAACGTTAATATTGCATAACATTTCTTACTTAAATTTCTATCTAAAACTTTAATATTGCATAACGTTTCTTACTTAAATTTCTATTTAAAACGTTAAATTGCATAACATTTCTTACTTAAATTTCTAAAACGTTAATATTGCATAACATTTCTTACTTAAATTTCTATCTAAAACTTTAATATTGCATAACGTTTCTTACTTAAATTTCTATTTAAAACGTTAAATTGCATAACATTTTTACTTAAATTTCTATCTATAACGTTAATATTGCATAACATTTTTACTTAAATTTCTATCTATAACGTTAATATTGCATAACATTTTTACTTAAATTTCTATCTATAACGTTAATATTGCATAACATTTCTTACTTAAATTTCTATCTAAAACTTTAATATTGCATAACGTTTCTTACTTAAATTTCTATTTAAAACGTTAAATTGCATAACATTTTTACTTAAATTTCTATCTATAACGTTAAATTGCATAACATTTTTACTTAAATTTCTATCTATAACGTTAATATTGCATAACATTTTTACTTAAATTTCAATGTAAAACGTTAATATCGCATAACATTTCCATTTTATAATTGACTAAGCCCGGGCTGGGAGCTGAACTGACTTCTTGGGCTGTGATTAGTCTTTTGATACATTACACTGACGCAGGTAAATAATTCATATATTCCTGTATATCTAATTACCTGCATCTTTATTCATGAGTGATAACATCGCGTCTGGCTTGTAATACAGTACGGCCCTTCTTCGCTACGTGCTTTCCAGTAGCGGCGTTCATTTATTAGCCAACCAAAAGTTGTTCTTACATCGGAACATTTT
The DNA here is from genome assembly GCA_022606455.1 of Callitettix versicolor. Lineage (NCBI taxonomy): Eukaryota > Metazoa > Arthropoda > Insecta > Hemiptera > Cercopidae > Callitettix > Callitettix versicolor. The sequence continues at coordinate 89,258,491 of CM040183.1, read as the reverse complement.
GTAAAACAACTAATTGATTGTATGATCTACGTAAGCGAAATATTAGGTATTTTTTAATTAGCGTCCATATTTTATACCAGTTAGAATAATGAAGGCGATAAGTCGACGTTAACGACAAGGGAAACGGCAGTATCGAACTTTCGATCTTGGGTAGCGCAAGTTCGGAAACGCAGCAGACTGACCGGCTCTCAAACCACCACGGAAATGCCTGCCCCAATATTACATATGTCTGTCCAACTCCAGCGCTATTACTTGGAAAATTATAAAATAATAAAAATATGTCGATTTAAAAAAAGATATTTCCATTTGAGCGGCCGTCTTGGTAAGACCCAGACTTAGAACTTTGATACGAGCACCGATTACTTTTTGATAGGTTAATTTAGAAAAAAAATTGTTTGTGTTCGCAATTTTGGTCCGATTTGATTCAAACTTGGCAGCGAAATTTGTTTTTAATAATAGCTCGGACAAATTCGTTGCCCAGGTAAATATTCAACAGTTTCAAAATGGCGGCCTTTACAACCGATGAAATTCTCATAAACAATTTACAAGATTAAATATTTTATACCAGTTAGACTAATGCAGGCGATAGGTCGACGTTAACCACAAGGGAAACAGCTTATCGAACCTACGACCTTAAGAAGCGCAAATTCGGTGACGCAGCAGACTGACCGGCTCCCAAAGCACCTCGGAAACGCCAGTCCCAATGTTACACACGACTGTCCAACTCTTACATGACTACTTGGAAAATTATAAAATAAGAAAAATACGTCAATTAAAAAAATAAAATATTTCATTTGAGGGGCCATTTTGGTAAGACCCAGACTTAGAACCTTGATACGAGCACCGATTACTTTTTGATAGGTTGTTAATTAAAAAGAAATTGTTTGTGTTTTAGCATTGTATTGTTCGTAATTTTGGTCCGATTTGATTCAAACTTGGCAGCAAAATTTGGTTTTAATAATAGCTCGGACAAATTCGTTGGCCAGACGAATACGTTCAACAGTTTCAAAATGGCGGCCTTTTAAAACCGATGACATTCTCATAATCAATTTACAAGATTAAATATTTTATACCAGTTAGACTAATGCAGGCGATAGGTCAACGTTAACCACAAGGGAAACAGCTTATCGAACCTACGATCTTAAAAAGCGCAAGTTCGGCTTACAGACTGAAAGGCTCCCAAACCACCACGGAAATGCCTGCCCCAATATTACACATGTCTGTCCTTCTCTAGCACTATTACTTGAAACATTATAAAATAATAAAAATATGTCGATTTAAAAAAAGATATTTCCATTTGAGCGGCCGTCTTGGTAAGACCCAGACTTAGAACCTTGATACGAGCACCGATTACTTTTTGATAGGTTGTTAATTTAAAAAAAAATTATTTGTGTTCGCAATTTTGGTCCGATTTGATTCAAACTTGGCAGCGAAATTTGGTTTTAATAATAGCTCGGACAAATTCGTTGCCCAGACGAATATATTCAATAGTTTCCAAATGGCGGCCTTTAAACCGACTAAATTCTCATAATCAATTTACAAGATTAAATACTTTATACCAGTTAGACTATTGCAGGTGATAGGTCGACGTTAACGACAAGGGAAACAG
>CM040183.1:89249382-89251882 GCA_022606455.1 Callitettix versicolor | reverse complement strand
ACTACTTCTTCGGGGTATGGGTGTATGTTTTGCACGGGGAAAAAATTTAGAGCGTCACGGAACGCTCTACCGTCACGGAACGCTCTACCACATCCATACGTGCACACTAGTGAACATTATTGTTACAAAACATTATTGCAACACATGTGTGTGTGTGTGTGTGTGTGTGTGTGTGTGTGTGCGTGTGTGTGTGTTTTGCGATTTTCGCGTTCAAACTTTTGATCCGATTCAATCTCGGTAGAAAAATTGATTTTAAAAATAGCTTTGGCCAACAGTTTCAAAATGGCGTCCATGATGAATCTTGATAAAATCATAATTTTGTTCATTTTTGAAAATTTGATTTCACCGTCGTAATCAGCGTTGGAATCAGCGTAAATAATTGTTTAATATATCGAAAATCCATTGAAATTTTAGGAGTGAATTTGACGACGCACGGTTTCGTTAAAAGTGGTTTTGGATTGAACGTCTGTCCTGTTACGCACTCTGGTGGCGGCTAAACGAATTGACCGATTTCGGAGGTATTTTTAGTTTTAAGCCATTTTTTGACAAATTTAAAAAAAATGATAAAACAAGATTTTCCAAATCAGCTCCAACGATTTCGAACAAATGTTGTTGGAAGCACTGAAGTAAACAAACGTAGGTAAAACAAATCTAGTTTGGAAGATATTTTCAAACAGTTTTTAGTTAGTGAAATTCTTATAAAAATTGTGATAATTTAAACGTTAAGATTGCGCGAAATGAGGTGTTTGAAGATTTGTAAAATTAAACAATGCCGATGCACAATAAAAGTATCAAGCGTTACTTAGGTTATGGTTTTTATTTTATCATTTAGTATTAATAGAAATTATTTCTTAATGACGTAATCAAAACGAATTCTTTCTGTTATTTTAAAACTTTCAATTCTGTTATATTTCTTTAGGCGGAAGTAATTAAAATGTAGTCAAAATGGTTAATTCTGTATAATTTTTACTTCTAATACAATAAATTTTCAATACTTTCCTACATTTATCTTAATATATAAAAGAAGTCCTGACTGACTGACTGATTCATAATCAACGCAGAGCCAAAACTATTTTAACTAGCGATTTGAAATTTTCATGGTACATTTATGTTACCATGTAGGCGTGCACTAAGAAAGGATTTTGCAAAAAATTGATTTTAACGCCATTACACTACTTACCCAGTCCAAATTTATTAATCAACGTACAGCCAATAATATTATAGCTAGAGATTTTAAATTTTCAGGGCACCTTCTTACAAAAATGTAAAGGTACACTAAGAAAGGATTTTGCAAAAATTTGATTTTGACGCCATTAAACTACTTACCCAGTCAAAATTTAATAATCAGCGTACTGCCAATACTAATATAGCTAGAGATTTGAAATTTTCAGGGTACCTTCTTACAACAATGTCAAGACATATATATATATATATATATATATATATATATATATATGTGTATATATATAAACAATATATGCTGAAAGTAAATTAAGTTTATACCCAAAGCAAATGTTTTGTCAACATGGCCATTCAAGTTTTCACTTTAAAAATACATTTTATTAATCACTAAAAAAAAATTATGTTTGTAATAATGTTTGGAATAATAATGTTCACTAGAGTGCGCATATAGATATGTTAGAGAGTTCCGTGACGGCAAACTGAATTTTCCCCTTTGCAAAACGTACATCTGTCATACCCCGCGATAAAAAATAATGACTCAAAAAAAAATATATATATATATATCTTTGTCCGTAATGTTTTTAATGAAAAAGCTTTCTTTTTTCTTGTGCATTAGCTATCCAGAAATTGGGGTGCATCTGTGTTTTTCTTGTAAAAATCAAGAAAAAAAAACTATTTTTCGATTTCAGGAAACTCGCCTAATTTCATTGTTTGCCGTTTACTTGACACACGCTCGAATTTGTTGACGTACGATTCTATCTTTTTCTTTATTTCTTTTAAAATAACAAATAACACCGACGTATTAAATATTTCTTTCGACAAAACTCGATAAACGCGGCACATAAGATGGCGCTTCGACTTAGCTTATGTTCCGCGTACAATTTGCAAACCGTTGTGCATAGTTTCCAGACACCATCCCTTATTTACATCCATATTGCATTTCTTGGAAGGGGGTAGGTGGGGGGCGGTCTTCTCGACATTGTACGAGAATCAATTCACGACCCTTCCTTACCAACTTTGGTAGTCTAGTATCGCTCAATACGGCACAAACTTAATTATTTACCCTAAAACCGTTCGTGAAACTTAATTAGGCATCGTTTTGTTTATCTAGCGCTGTTGGAGCGGCCATCGTGGAAATACCCGGTCCTGGGACCGTGAACGAGCGCCGATCATGACCTCATAAACCTAGTAATTCAAAGAACAGTAGACCTCGCAGTGTATTCGTAATTAATACACAAAGCGCTTCGCGACAGCGCTCTGACGCGCTCATAACCTCCCCCCTCAATTTAACCGGAAACAGTACTGTTTAGAAAAATAT
>CM040183.1:89199382-89236882 GCA_022606455.1 Callitettix versicolor | reverse complement strand
AGAAAAGCAATTAAAAAGGATGATGTGGTTGAAATGATCTTTTAAAATGGTATCCTTTTCAAATATTAAAATAGTCTTTTTTCTTTTAAATGCTTTTTTTTAAATCCGATATCGTAGTTGGTTTGGTTACCTTTTTGCCCCGCAGGGGGTGCAGACTAGCTGCACCTATTGAGAGGATTTAGACGTCCTTCGCGGTACCCAAGTCTAATACATACTTACGACTTTAACACTTTACACTCACACTTACATTTATGGAGGCGATAATAGCCTAAATGTGCTTTTCGTCTTAACAACAAAAAAGTTACCATTTTGGCTTTTCAAAATCCGTAAAAAGGAATATGATTGGCAGTCAGTGCCCATTACGTCCACTAATGCATGCTTTAATCCACTAATGCTGATTTTTGTAGTGTAATAGTAATTTCGACAAAAGGAAAATTCTGTAATGCAGTTCACACTGATGTTAAAATGAACTTTTAACAGTTTTGAAATATTTTTAAAAAAATGTAAGTTTTTTGTTTTTTTGAAAATTTGCTTTCGTCATTGCAGTTAGCTTAGTTTCATTTTGAGTTTTCAAAATCCGTTGAAATGAAAATGAGTTTGTTGGCAGTCCGTTACGTCCACTAATGCAGATTTTAATTCTGTGAAGTTAAGATTTCGACAAAAGGAAAATTCGGTAATACAATTCACACTGTCAATGCATAAATTCTCACGTTTACGTTGACGAAATGCGAACACGTAGACACACAAGTAATAACGATTTTGTCCGGGCAAAGTTTCTTATCTCCGTATGTTGATTCGGCATTGAAATTCATAAAACAGGCAGGCAGGAAGAAGAAGAAAAGAAGAAGAAAAGGAAATGTTTTGAAATCAAAAATCAGTTCAGTTTACGTGCCAATCTTTGATTGTGTTTGCCGAGGGAAAAGTAGGACGTGTTCCGCCTGCCTTAGTTTTCTTATCAAAAAGAAGATGGAATGTGTTTTTTTTCTTGTGCTCCGCGTAAAACCGACAATCCACAATCAACGATACTTTTAGAGAATCTTACGTTTGAAAAGAATAACAATTTAGTTCTTAGTAAAGTTTTACAAATTGCACGCTGTAGTGAGTGTAAAATACAAGATGTTTGAACAATATACAGGGTGGTACAAAAAATATGGAAAGAGCTTGATTTTGTCAGGTCCTGTACGAGATAGAAAACGGGCAACCAGTCTGTTTACGTCAGGGTGATGTAAAATTGCGATTCGAACTTTAAGAGGGTCTTAAACTTTGCAAAACATATTATCTGGATATGCTATTCAAGAGGGATCTCATAGGAAAAGACGCGTGCGTCACCAATGACGCACCTTATAATCTCACCGAAACATGCGTCACCGGTGACGCACGCTCGTATTGAAAATGCGCCGTGTGCGCCAAGAGTGACGCACCGTTTTCTTACCTCATATGAGCTTATTTATGACGCCCATGTTTGAAGCTTAGAATTGTGTTGTACGACCATTTTAAAGTACGCTAGAGTAACCTTAGTCGTTGGTCTATTGTATTTTTTTGTTTCTTTACTCTGGCACTACTTATTGGTAATTTAAACCGGTAACAGATTAAAGTTCAATAGATATGTTGGAAGTATCACTTTAATTTTTAAACGTAATTTTAAATATAATGAAGTAATATTATATTTTGACCGATTGATTTTTCTCCTTTACCTTGGTGACCTTTATTGGTAAACTAAAATGAAAACATATTCAAAACAATAACATCTATTTATTGACAATTATAAAGGTAAGACATCAAAAGAGAAATCATGTAAATTTTAGAGTCTTTTACTTTAAACTTTATGTGTGTATGGATCAATAACAGTGTGCCACCAGTAACGCACGGACCTCTAAAATATATATAGATTTTCCGGTTTAGTTGAGATTTCATTTTATTTACCATAACACAAAATGTTATGACATGTGCACTCTAGATGCCAGGCTCCTTCGGATTTAAACTTACGCACTCTGGATTCCAGGCGCCTCCGGATTTAAACTTATGCACTCTAGATACCAGGCGCCTTCGGATTTAAACTTATGCACTCTAGATGCCAGGCGCCTTCGGATTTAAACTTATGCACTCTAGATACCAGGCGCCTTCGGATTTAAACTTGTATACTCTAGATACCAGGCGCCTTCGGATTTAAACTTGTGCACTCTATATGCCAGGCTCCTTTGGATTTAAACTTGTGCACTCTAGATGCCAGGCGCCTTCGGATTTAAACTTGTGCACTCTGGATACCAGGCGCCTTCGGATTTAAACTTGTGCACTCTATATGCCAGGCTCCTTCGGATTTAAACTTGTGCACTCTGGATACCAGGCGCCTTCGGATTTAGACTTATGCACTATAGATGCCAGGCTCCTTCGGATTTAAACTTATGCACTCTAGATGCCAGGCTCCTTCGGATTTAAACTTGTTCACTCTAGATACCAGGAGCCTTCGGATTTAAACTTGTATACTCTAGATACCAGGCGCCTTCGGATTTAAACTTGTGCACTCTATATGCCAGGCTCCTTCGGATTTAAACTTGTGCACTCTGGATACCAGGCGCCTTCGGATTTAAACTTGTGCACTCTGGATACCAGGCGCCTTCGGATTTAAACTTATGCACTCTAGATGCCAGGCTCCTTCGGATTTAAACTTGTGCACTCTGGATACCAGGCGCCTCCGGATTTAAACTTATGCACTATAGATACCAGGCTCCTTCGGATTTAAACTTATGCACTCTAGATACCAGGCTCCTTCGGATTTAAACTTGTGCACTCTGGATACCAGGCGCCTCCGGATTTAAACTTATGCACTATAGATGCCAGGCTCCTTCGGATTTAAACTTATGCACTCTGGATGCCAGGCGCCTTCGGATTTAAACTTATGCACTCTAGATACAAGGCGCCTTCGGATTTAAACTTGTACACTCTAGATACCAGGCGCCTTCGGATTTAATCTTATGCACTCTAGATACCAGGCTCCATCGGATTTAAACTTATGCACTCTAGATGCCAGGCTCCTTCGGATTTAAACTTGTACACTCTAGATACCAGGCGCCTTCGGATTTAAACTTGTATACTCTAGATACCAGGCGCCTTCGGATTTAAACTTGTGCACTCTATATGCCAGGCTCCTTCGGATTTAAACTTGTGCACTCTGGATACCAGGCGCCTTCGGATTTAGACTTATGCACTATAGATACCAGGCTCCTTCGGATTTAAACTTGTGCACTCTAGATGCCAGGCTCCTTCGTATTTAAACTTGTGCACTCTGGATACCAGGCGCCTTCGGATTTAAACTTATGCACTCTAGATGCCAGGCTTCTTCGGATTTAAACTTATGCACTCTAGATACCAGGCTCCTTCGGATTTAAACTTGTGCACTCTGGATACCAGGCGCCTTCGGATTTAAACTATGCACTATAGATGCCAGGCTCCTTCGGATTTAAACTTGTACACTCTAGATACCAGGCGCCTCCGGATTTAATCTAGCCTTAAGTATGCGTGCGGGGTTCTGAATGAGTTCACATTTTATTTCCCTGGATATTGTTGAAATTTGGATGCACTGAAACAAACCTTTAAAACTCAAGACACTCTGGAGAACTGACAAAAGTATAATTAGTGAAAGTAGTATGGAGGAGAAGAAAATTGGGACTAATTGTGTTAGCACATTGGAACAAACAAGCAGAGAGTTGCAGCAGATTGTGGGAACGCTAGTAGATCCCCCCCCACCCGAACTGTAGCGGAAGAAGTGAGATGGGGTTAAACCTTTCAGATCAGTAAACTGAGAAGAGAGGAAGCGATTGCAAATGATTTTCTAATTAAACTGGAAGCAGAAGACCTCCCAAAGATCATACCTTATACAGCTGCGATGACAGTACTGACGGGAAATGTACTTCAAACTGGAGGGATGTCAGCCAGGAATATTAAGACATTTCAGAAAATCCTTATAAGGCACTGTCTTCTGAGAGTGCACATGAACAGAACAGGACTGTACCGCGGGGAAACCGTGTGAGGTTATGCAGGAAGTAAAAGGAAACTGCAGGCTACATAATATATGATGCTAGCAGGAGGCAAAGGCGTCCAGGACCCTGAGGACATCCTGCAAGATAAGCTAGTCAGTGGACTGGTAAAACTCATTGAGAGCATTAGTGTGCTGAACTATCCAAGACGCTTATTTGCACAATAGGTCCTATGAGCAGGGGCCACCAAACTCCATAACCCCAATAATTAATCTAATCAATTGATTTTTCAGTAATATAAAATGCAATACAAAAGGAGAATGAGCTGCAAGCTTGTGTATTAATGAACACGTTTGTTAATAATTGAGGTAATATAAGGTTCAACAAAAACACCGGCAGATTTACAACTCAGTTAACATTTAGTTTATTAATAGATATTTTACGGACTTTTAATTTCCCTTTAGTGGATTAAGCGATAAAATAATAAATTAAACAATTCACCGTATAAAAACTAATTTCATTTTATGTTTTAATTAACCTACTTTCTTTGTTAAAGACTCAGTTGTATTATGATGTTCACGTTGAGTGAGTGAGAAATAATCATGCAACGGTCCTAATCTCCAGATGAATTTTTAAGAGGGTAGTTCATATATTCTATCTGTCTGTCTGTCTACCTGTTTGTATGTATAACGGTCTTTCTGTTTAATCTCTGTCTTCCTTTCTATCTGTCTTTCTGTCTATCTGTCTGTTTATCTATCTACCTATCTATTACCTGCTTCTCTGTCTGTGTCTACCTGTCTGTATGTCTGTCTTTCTTTCTATCTGTCTGTCTGTCTGTCTATCTGTTTGTCTATCTATCTACCTATCTATTACCTGCTTCTCTGTCTGTGTCTACCTGTCTGTATGTCTGTCTTTTTTTCTATCTGTCTGTCTGTCTGTCTGTCTATCTGTTTGTCTATCTATCTACCTATCTATTACCTGCTTCTCTGTCTGTGTCTACCTGTCTGTATGTCTGTCTTTCTTTCTATCTGTCTGTCTGTCTGTCTGTCTGTCTATCTGTTTGTCTATCTATCTACCTATCTATTACCTGCTTCTCTGTCTGTGTCTACCTGTCTGTATGTCTGTCTTTCTTTCTATCTGTCTGTCTATCAGTTTGTTTACCTATCTACCTATCTATTACCTGCTTCTCTGTCTGTGTCTACCTGTCTGTATGTCTGTCTTTCTTTCTATCTGTCTGTCTATCAGTTTGTTTACCTATCTACCTATCTATTACCTGCTTCTCTGTCTGTGTCTACCTGTCTGTATGTCTGTCTTTCTTTCTATCTGTCTGTCTATCAGTTTGTTTACCTATCTACCTATCTATTACCTGCTTCTCTGTCTGTGTCTACCTGTCTGTATGTCTGTCTTTCTTTCTATCTGTCTGTCTATCAGTTTGTTTACCTATCTACCTATCTATTACCTGCTTCTCTGTCTGTGTCTACCTGTCTGTATGTCTGTCTTTTTTTCTATCTGTCTGTCTGTCTGTCTGTCTATCTGTTTGTCTATCTATCTACCTATCTATTACCTGCTTCTCTGTCTGTGTCTACCTGTCTGTATGTCTGTCTTTCTTTCTATCTGTCTGTCTATCAGTTTGTTTACCTATCTACCTATCTATTACCTGCTTCTCTGTCTGTGTCTACCTGTCTGTATGTCTGTCTTTCTATCTGTCTGTCTGTCTATATATCTGTTTGTCTATCATCTACCTATCTAATACCTGCTTCTCTGTCTGTGTCTACCTGTCTTTATGTCTGTCTTTCTTTCTGTCTCTCTGTCTATCTATCTGTTTGTCTATCTATCTACCTATCTATTACCTGCTTCTCTGTCTGTGTCTACCTGCCTGTATGTCTGTCTTTCTTTCTATCTGTCTGTCTGTCTATCTGTTTGCTTATCTCTTTATCTATGTATCTGCCTGTCCATCTACCTGTCTTTATGTCTGTCTGTCTATCTGTATATCTATCTATCTAACTCTCTCTGTCATCTGTTCGTCTATCTGTTTCTGTGTACTTGTCTATCTGTCTGTCTGCTTTTGTGTGTCTGTCTGTTTTGCTGTCTGTCTATGTGTCTGCCTGTCTGTGTGTCTGCGTGTCTATCTATCTACTTGTCTGTCTGTTAGTGTGTGTGTGTTTAGAATTTTAGTCCGGTTTGATTCAAACTTGGAATTGAAATCCTAATAGCTTAGACAAGTTCGCTAACCAGCGAATACGTTCAACAGTTTCAAAATGGCGGCTAAAATTTTGTTTTAGCGGAAAAAATGCATTAATTAGAGTTTTGAATTTTTAAAATCCTTTGAAATCAAGAAATTTAATTACACGGCGGTCAGGGTTCATTTTGTATACTTTTATCTGCAATATGAAAGTGTTGTTTATGATGGTGAAATCAGAGTTTTTAAAAAAAGTAAGGTAAAAAAATACTTTTGGAAATTTGCTTCCGTCACATCAGCGAGACAGGTGCGTGTCGTGTATCTTACAGTATTTTGAAAATCTCATCTCACCGTCTGACATAAAAATCTGCCGATGTTAGCCCCGCAGGGAGTGCAGACTAGCTGTGAGAGGATTTAGACGTCCCTCGCGGTACCCGAGTCTAACACACCCTTACACTTACAACACTACACTTACGACTTTACACTCACACTTACATTTAGGGAGGCGATAATAGCCTCAATGTGCTTTTCGCCTTAAAATAACAAAAAAACCTATGTTAGCATTTTAAACTTTACGAAAAAAGACCCTGACAGCCATAACATTTTTGCTTGTTATGTGTTTTTTTAATCAGATTTTCTAAACAGCATGACATATTGTGTACTGCGATACTGTTACGTTTGGCAATTCGCTCCCATCACGCCAGCTAGACAGCTGCGCGCTGAATATTTACGTAACCCGTATCGTACGCACATAGTTCAGCAACATTGTACATATTTATTGGTGTCAATATTGACTGGGCTGTTTCATTTGAGTGCGACGTTGCCAGATCTGATTAAAAGCCGGCGTTTCCATGATGGCAATGCTAAAGTCAACAGGCCGTGATTACTCTACATAGTGCGGCAGTTCATGGCGAAGCGCTGGCAAATATTAAATTGTTCCGCAAACAATTGACACAGTACGAATAGGCTGTATGGTCGAAAAATAATCGCGGCACGCAGCTGTCTCGTCGACCTAACGGAAATGCATTTTGTTTTTACCCAACCACTTGTTTTGAAATGCTGATTAGAATTGTTAAAATTGTGAGCGTTAAAATTTCATTAAAAATGTAAAAATGAACCTTGACCTCAGTCAAATTAAATTCAATTTCTTAAATCCAACGTATTTTAAAAAAAAAAATTTTATGATAAAAATGCTAAGAATTTTTAAAAATTTGAAAAATGGTCGCCATTTTGAAACTGTTAAACGATTCTGAATACACACACACTCACATTACACACACGCAGCTCGGTTGTTTTAGCCGCTTCGGTAGCCTAGTTGATAGCGTACTGGGCTTTCACCCCGAGAACCCGGGTTCGATTCCCGGCCAGAGCTTGGCATTTTCATACGCTGTAAATCATCCCATCGTCCGCATTAGCCCAAGTGTGCACAATAGTCGGACGTTAAACACAAAAAAAAATACACACACACACACACGCATCCCTCCCCCTTGGAAATGAGGTAAATTGTTCGCCTTCCAGGACCCTGAGAATCTCCAGCAGAATGAGCTGTCCACTGAAAGGATCCATCGAAACCAATAACGTTAAAAAACCTAATGAGCCTGAAAAGCGATTTAGCGGAAGGATAAGCGCTCATTTCAAGGTCACGGGTTTGGGTTTTGCAATCACTGCCGCTCCACTAGCTCATTAAATTTGCCAATACGTTCCACGGTAATAAATTTCGTTTCCATTGTTTTTTAAAGTTTCAAATTCTAAATAAGATGGTATAGTCAGATGTTTTTAATGATTTAAAGAACATGAGTTAGAATTCTGAACGTTGGAATTTCATTAAAAATGTAAAAATGGACCCCGACCACAGTCAAATTAAATTAAATTTCTTAAATTCAACGTATTTTCAAAAAAAAGATAAAAATATTAAGAATTTTTTAAAAATTAAAAAAAAAAGGTCGTCATTTTGAAACTGTTGAACGAATTACGCATGAACCTGAAAAACGATTTAGCGGAAAGATCAGCGCTCACTTCAAGGTCACGGGTATGGGTCTTGCCACGACTGACGCTAATTTTTCCAAAAAAAATTTGCTGATACATTTCAGATTTTCTAATGATTGTAAGACAACGAAATGTGACATTCCAGGGATTATAAAATTATTTTTTTCCTTTAAAAAAGTATAACAGCATTAATTATTTATATAGTTATTAAAGAACTTATTCAAATATAAAGTGTAAGATACGTTTCACTGTAAACGCTCTGAACAATTCTGTGCTAGATGGGTCGGGTATGTAGTATAGGCGTTACTTATAATTTAAGTATCTACTATTACAATTATTTATATAGGTAATTTTAAATAAATAAAATATTAAATGTAAACGCGGCACACAGCTGTCACGCTGTCGTGATAGAAGCATTTTCCAAAAAAATATTTTCCTAAATCTTACTCCTTTTGGAATTTTCATTCCACCGTAAGCAGCACTAAAATCTGCATATATTAAGAATTTTAACTTTCAATGACAATAAGAAAATGAACCATGACCGCCATGAAATTTAATTTCTTTAAATTCAACGGACTACGAAAATTAAAAATGCTAATTTATGCACGTTTTCATGCTCATTAAGAGGTGAAATTCTAAAAACCTGTTTAAGCTAAAAAAATTATGAATTTTTAAAAGTTAAAAATGACCGCCATTTTGAAACAGTTGAACGAATTTAGCTGCTTAACGAATTTGTCTCAGCTGTTACAAAAATAGATTTTTTACCAAATTTGAATCAAATCGGACCAAAATTGCAAACGTGAACCTTTAAAAAAAACACAAATTTTAACGAACCCTTCAAAACCCGATCTAGAGATCACGATCGGTGCTCATTTCAAGGTCTCGGTCTGGGTCTTGTAACTATGGAAGCTCCAATGGCTCATTTTTCCAATGGAAATTCACTAATAAAAAACGTGTTTTGGAGCTCTCTTCCACAAGCAAAAGTCTTAACTCTTAAACACTGAACTACGAATGCATTTAGTAACTAACTGCTGACTGGTAGACTTAAATCCACTTCAAGGTTATACATGTAATTCGTGCTATCGTACGTTTCTAATTTTTTTCTACATACAAAGATTATGCCCGGCTAAAGACGTTTTCACGTCAATAATGAAATTCGCTTCTATCACTTTAGCTGAGTGTCGCTTCTTTGTGATATTTTTTATATTTTTATTATTTTGAAGAAAAAACACTGATCGGTATAGTAAAGCAATAAAATATTACTGCTGATTGCTTGATAGGGAGAGGTCGTTGGTTAATCCAGGAGGGTCAAGCGAATATAAATTTGATTAGTTTTCGATTAAACTGCAGTTAGTAAGAGATCAGTTGTTTTAATTCGTAGCGATCAGCTGATTTGATTGAACAGCGATAATAAGTTTTAGGTTATGTTGTTAAACGTCCTAAAGACTGTTGTTAAACAGCTCTTATTCAGAACTGTTAAAATAAAGATATTTAAAATAAAGATATCTTAACAGTTATAAAGAACTCTTTAAAGAACTTCATTGAACACCGATAATAAAGTTTAGGTTATGTTGTTAAACACCCTAAAGAATCTCTTAATGGGTGAATAATTATTCAAGGAATTAGAAATACCTTAACTTCATTGAACAGCGATAATAAGTTTTAGGTTATATTGTTAAATATCCTAAAAAATCATTCAAGGAATTATAAATACCTTAACTTCATTGAACAGCGATAATAAGTTTTAGGTTATATTGTTAAACATCCTAAAAAATCATTCAAGGAATTATAAATATCTTAACTTCATTGAACAGCGATAATAAATTTTAGGTTATGTTGTTAAACACCCTAAAGAATCGCTTAAAGGAATCATTCAAGGAATTAGAAATATCTTAACTTCATAAAACAGCGATAATGAATTTTAGATTATGTTATTTAAGTCCCTAAAGAATAGCTTAAAGGAATCATTCAAGGAATTATAATAGCTTAATTTCATTGAACAGCAATAATAAATTTTAGATTATGTTGTTAAATACTCTAAAGAATCGCTTAATGGAATCATTCAAGGAATTTGAAATATCTTAATTTTATTGAACAGCGATAATAAATTTTAGATTATGTTGTTAAACACACTAAAGAATCTGTCAAAGGAATCATTCAAAGAATTATAAATACCTTAATACCTTCATTGAATAGTGATAATAAATTTTAGGTTATGTTGTTAAACACTCTAAAGAATCTCTTAAAGGGATCATTCAAGGAATTATAATAACTTAACTTCATTAAACAGCTATAATACATTTTAGATTATGTTGTTAAACACCCCAAAGAATCTGTCAGAGGAATCATTTAAGGAATTTGAAATACCTTAACTTCATTGAACACCGATAATACGTTTTAGGTTATGTTGTTAAACACCCTAAAGAATCATTCAAAGGAATCATTCAAGGAATTAGAAATACCTTAACTTCATTGAACAGCGATAATAAATTTTAGATTATGTTGTTAAACACCCTAAAGAATCGCTTAAAGGAATCATTCAAGGAATTATAAATACCTTAACTTCATTGAACAGCGATAATAAGTTTTAGGTTATGCTGTTAAACACCCTATAGAATCGCTTAAAGGAATCATTCAAGGAATTATAATTACATTAACTTCATTGAACAGCGATAATCAATTTTAGATTATGTTGTTAAATTCCCTAAAGAATCGCTTAAAGGAATCGTTCAACGATTTACAAATACCTTAACTTATTTAAACATTTGATTGTTGAAGTATGTTTTGCTACCGCTATCAAACGATTCATCACACCGGTTCATAAATTACACGTCCCTATACTAGATGAACTGTCTGTCTGTCTGCATCTCCTGTTTATGTGTCACGGAAATAAATGGTCTTCGCCCAAGAATGTTCTAGCGGTCGCGTTAAACGTTTGGATTTCGCAAGTACTAAACGTTGTTAAAATTAGTAGAGACGGGAACAGTCCGAAAAAGTAGGCCCTACAAATCTGTGCGGCCTTTGGCCTCGTTAATTATCTGAATCTCGTAACGTTGTGAGTAGTGGTTAAAGTTTTCCCCGATCAATTAGAAATTAAAAATTGCGCAAGTGCGCCTGCATTTGGTAATACCGCAACCCGCATAACTTTGTCCAGTTTCTATAGTCCATTAGATATTACTTGGTGGTAATTCTGAACAAATCGAACGCTGTATGGTAGTTAAAAATAGCGCGAACCATATCAGAAACTATGTGAATCTATATTCTAGATTTAAAGGTAATAATGTACTGTACATCTAAAATAGTACGTTTGACATTATATTTTCTAGTGATGACTATATGGTTATAGTGGGCCGCCTCGGTGGCCTAATCGATAGCGTACTGGGCTTTCACCCCGAGGACCCGGGTTCGATCCCCGGCTAGGTGTTTGGCACTTTCATACGCTATAAATCATCCCATTGTCTGCATTAGCCCAAGTGTGCACAATAGTCGGTCGTTAAATATATATATATATATATATATATATATATATATATATATATATATATATATATATATATATATATATATATATATATATATATATATATATATATATATATATATATATATATATAGCCTACGTGTGATAATTTTTCAAAAACCGACATCTGAATACACCAATAACGTTCGTAGACCTGGTAGTGCTAGGTAGGCTAGGACTAAACGTGCCAGACGTACGCTCCTTGTATGTTTTTACGTTTACAGTCAAGTAATATGGAATGGACTGTAGCAGCATGTTATCAACTAAGTCTAAATATTATTTTCTTGGCCGTCTTTACCTGGTCAAAGCAGCCTCGGTGGCCTAGTTGATAGCGTACTGGGCTTTCATCCCGAGGACCCGGGTTCGATTCCCGGCCAGGGCTTGGCATTTTCATACGCTATAAATCATCCCATCGTCTGCATTAGCCCAAGTGTGCACAATAGTCGAACGTTAAAAAAAAAAATTACCTGGTCAATCAGACATTTGGAAATAACGGTTAGGCTTCAGGAAGTAGGAAGGATTTTGTTTAAAATATACTGATGATTCTCAATTTACTTGTAACAAAAAAAAGTACAAGTTTTAAATTAGTGTCATCATTAAACTTCGAATTTTCAAAGAAATAAGATGTTTAATTGTAAATTCAGGCTTAAACTGATTCAAAAGTTTCATAAATTTGTAACTTAAATCATTATATTAAACAATAAGACTTATATGTAGCAAACTTATAATCAAAAGCGGTGCAACTTAAAATTAAATTATTGTTCCAAATATTTACGTTTCCACAAGACAAATTATTGTTGAACACTGATTGAAATCGACTCCGTCTAAAACAGTATAATTTTTCGGTTTGTTTTGTAGGTTAGTTTTGAGGTTATGTTTGATTGTACTGACTGTTAACTCTGCAGTTATATAAAACAATATTTTTGTTGTTGTTATTTTAAGGCGAAAAACACATTAAGGTTATTATCGCCTCCCTAAATGTAAGTATGAGTGTAAAGTGTTAAAGTCGTAAGTGTGCTGTTGTAAGTGTGTGTGTTAGACTCGGGTACCGCAAGGGATGTCTAAATCCTCTCAATAGGTGCAGCTAGTCTTCACCTCCTGCGAATGTTCAAAGAAATAAGTTGTTTAATTGTTAATTTAGACTTCGACTGATTCAAAAGTTTCATACATTTTTAACATAAATCATTATATTAAACAATAAGACTGTAGCAAACTTATAATCAAAAGTGGTGCAACTTAAAATTAAATTACTTGTTCCAAATATTTACGTTTCCACAAGACAAATTATTGTTGAACACTGATTGGAATCGACTCCGTCTAAAACAGTATAATTTTTCGGTTCGTTTTATAGGTTAGTTTTGGGGTTATGTTTGATTGTACTGACTGTTAACTCTGCAGTTATATAAAATAATAATTTTGTTGTTGTTATTTTAAGGCGAAAAGCACATTGAAGCTATTATCGTCTCTCATATAAGTTTTAGTTACTAGGTTGTAACTATAGTTACTAGTTTGTAACTGTGTGTTAGACTTGGGTACCGCGAGGGACGTCTAAATCCCCTCAATAGTTGCAGATAGTCTGCACCCCCCTGCGGGGTATAAAACACAAGTAACACAATAGCTAACTTCTCGGAGAGTACTAAATGTTTTGAAACATTTTTTTTTTGCGTAGCGTGTATATTGTATCGACATACTAATGAATTCGAGGGATCGCCGTTAACGGATTGATTAAAAAGTTACGGCAGTAACTGAAGTGTCGAACCTACGACTTTGAGGTGCGCAAGACGCAGTGGACTCACGGGTGCTACCTCGACCACCAAGGACTATTTCAAATGCTTTTTAAGAAAGTATTTAGATAAATTAATGGAATAAATAATATTAATAGCCTATTAATTGTACACGGTGTGTGTGTGTGTGTGTGTGTGTGTGTGTGTGTGTGTGTGTGTGTTTTATCACGCTCACGTTCGCAATTTTAGTCCGATTTTATTCAAATTTGGTACGAAAATCGATCTGGTAAGTCGATTTTGGACAAGTCCGTTAACCAACAAAATTCTTTCAAAATGTCAAATATCTAAAAAAAACTATAATTTTTCTGTATAAAATATTTTTGAAAATCTAATTTCACCATTTTAATCATTTTCGTATTTTCATTACAATTTGAAAAATGCCAGTACATATAGATTGAAATACTTTTGGAAAAAGGTAAGATAAAAAAGTACACGTGTGGAACTCGGCGAGTTACCGACAGAAGCGAAGCTATTGTTTATATCTTTGTTGAATATATAATTATTTTGAAGATATGTTTACATATATATTATTTTGTTTAAATAAATAAATACTTGAACCTAGTTTAGATATTATTTTCTGTAGTTATAGTAAAAAATCAGTTGATTTATATTAATTCGTTGAACAGCTGATTTCATTGAACAGCTGATAAGCTGTAATAAGTTAAGTTTGACTTCTTTAATTTCAATCGATTTTGAAAATTCAAAAATTTATGAATTTTTTAAAGCAGATTACCGCTGTGAAAGCAGATTTTGAAAAATGTTTAAGAAATAAGAAACGGCCGCCATTTTGAAACTGTTGAACGGATTCCGCTGGGTAACGAACTTGTCCAGGGTATTAACATAATCGATTTTTAAGTTAAATCAAATCGATCACTCAAAAGGTGATCTAGAGGTTGGAATCGGTGCTCGTTTCAAAATCCCGGGTCTGGGTAATACCATAATGGCCTCTTCAATGGTATTACGATAATAACATTTAAGTTTGGGAATTATGTACTTCCGTTACGCTCAATAATGCGATCAGATCGTGTAGGCAGCGAAAAATATAGTCCTTATATTTTATTAATTAATTAAATTAAATTAAACACTGTTGTCCTCTTTTCTTTGTGTACACAGTGAATGCAAAAAGATAACGAAGTTGTTTTATTTGATCCGTGCACTTTTGATAGAAAAAGAACGGCAGCCTGCAGTTAATTAAAAACGTGAATTAATTTAATTTCAATTATCTGAGCGATTTATAAACGCCGTTACAAATTATTGTGATTGGACTGTCATTTTGAACTTATCGAAATAAACTAGGAATTAACGAGAAGTCAAATTAGTTTTGAAACAGGTCGGCAGATAGCAGCCGATTCAGTCGCAACTGGGACAATGTGAAACAAAAACAAACAGGAGTTTAAAGGATTAAACAATTATCTGTTTGTATAAACTGAAACGATTGATTACAGTGATTTATGCAACTATTATTTTAATCTGTTATTTATTTGTTACAATGCGATATAAATGATTTAGCATTTAATTTAAAACTAATCACGAACTGTGATAAATAAATAATATTTTCTTTTTCTTTATTTGTTTCACCCAACTTTGGGGTACACCAAATCAATCACTTCTCAATGCTCTGTGCCTTCCTCGTAGCCCAGTATTGTTTCATACGTTGTGATCTTGCTTTTCTTTCTTCGTCAGAGATTTGGATCATTCGCTTGGATTTGACTTTGCCTTGGAACCGTTGTTTTTTTGTCCTTGGTTATTGTTTTGGCTGTTCTGTCCATGAACATAGTGTCAGTGATCTGCAGTTCTGTTATGTCTTTCTCCGTTTCTCTAAACCAAAGTGGTTTGGCTCTTCTACTGCGAAAGTAGTCAAATATTTTTTCGGTTAATCTATTTTTGTCCATTCGGAGGATGTGCTCATAAAAATCAATTCTCCTTTTTCTTATTGTGTCTGATAGTGTTTCAGTTTTTTGGTAAAGAGTTTCATTAATGATGTGGGGTAATTGGTTGTTACGCAATTTGGGGCCTAAGATTTTTCGTAATATCTTTCTTTCTTTGATCTCCAGCCTTTCAAGTTGGCCCTGGGTTGTGAGAGATAATGTTTCAGCTGCATATAAGGCTTCTGGTTTAATTACAGTGTGATAATGCCTTATCTTTGTATTCCAGGAGCGGGACTTCTTGTTGTATGTGTCCTTGGTAAGTTGGAAGGCTAATTCAACTTTATTTCTCCTAGATTCCATAGCTTTAATATTTTTCTATTTAATAACTTTTTAACAATTTTTTGTTTACTGGGGAATCGTATGATCTGTTTAATTCTGTAATAGCGATTATTAAAAATTTAGTAATCGTAGCA
Source organism: Callitettix versicolor (assembly GCA_022606455.1). Classification (NCBI taxonomy): domain Eukaryota; kingdom Metazoa; phylum Arthropoda; class Insecta; order Hemiptera; family Cercopidae; genus Callitettix; species Callitettix versicolor. The sequence continues at coordinate 89,221,098 of CM040183.1, read as the reverse complement.
CGCAACGTGATAGAAGCGAATTTCTAATAGTATTTTTCTTTAAATCGCGCTCCCAGTACAAGATGACCGTAATTCTATAACGTTAGTTTTCGGGAAAATTGATTTAAAGTTTTGCATCAACCAATCGTGTTTTATTTTCCATGAAGGATAAAATATTTGTTTTTTAATCGAATATACGAAAACACAAAATATTCAGACAACATAAGCGCATATTGTTAAAAAATAAATAAGTATAAAATTAATAATATTATTATCATTTTTTGAAATTCTTATTCCATTATTATAATCAGCATTAAAATATGAATTAGCATTTTAAAGTATCAAAATACGTACAAAATTTGTATCAGAGTGGCAAAACATAAGAAAACATTAGTAATAAAAAGAAAAAATAATTAATTAAATCTTGGATTTTTTGATTTACATAAGAACCGATTTTACTTTATCTTTCATGTATTATTACGCTAAGCATTCCGATATATACATATACAGAGTACCTAAAGGTTCGTCAGAACACCAGAAAACTCTCACGCCTCATGCTTTTCCATTCTGAAGTTTTACAATAACGTAAAACCGACTTAAAACCGATAAACGCTCTGTAAATTAAATCCCAGGAGCGATACAAAGTGACCCCGTGAGAACGCAGCGCAGTGCAGGCATATGTGACAAATAATTAAATGTGTGTGTACCAAAACACCTGTTTGCTAAAAAAACATTGTTGATAGTAATATTTAAATTATAGCTGTATTCAAAATTTAAATAATTACTGACCGAATCAGTTTCCAAAGTAGAATCGTTTAGACAATCTAGGCCAGTTCTAATATGTAAACGTTATTAAATATATGTCCCTGCTTTTAATAAACAGTAAATACTGTAGGCTATTATAGGTAATGTAAAATCCGGTTATAGTAGGTTTCATTTGTAAATATTTTAAGGTTAGAATTCACTCGTTAATTTTATAGGTTATAGTTTTAAACGAAAGTAGAACAAAGGCCTTTTGTATTACTAAATAACGTAAATATAATGAATGATTGCTGTATTACAGGTCATATATGTATTAAATATAAATATAACGTTTGTTTTATTAAAAGTTCATAATGACAAGAAATAGTAGGCCTGCATGGTCCTGCAACTATATTGCTTAGGAAGATATGTACGGTAATCTTAAAGTACAAGTACTGAATTAAAGAAATAATTACCCTCTAGCTGCACCTATTGAGAGGATTTAGACGTCCTTCGCGGTACCTAAGTCTAACACATTTACACTTACAACACTACACTTACGACTTTAACACTTTACACTCGTACTTACATTTATGGAGGCGATAATAGCCTTAATGTGCTTTTTGCGTTAAAATAACAAAAACAAAAAATGTTTTATATAACTGCAGAGTTAACAGTCAGTACAATCAAACATAACCTCAAAACTAACCTACAAAACAAACCGAAAAATTATCCTGTTTTAGACGGAGTCGATTTCAATCAGTGTTCAACAATAATTTGTCTTGTTGAAACGTAAATATTTGGAACAAATAATTTAATTTTAAGTTGCACCGCTTTTGATTATAAGTTTGCTACAGTATTGTTTAATATAATGATTTAAGTTAAAAATTTATGAAACTTTTGAATCAGTCGATGTCTAAATTAACAATTAAACAGCTAATTTCTTTGAACATTCGCAGGGGGTGAAGACTAGGTGCACCTATTGAGAGAATTTAGACGTCCCTCGCGGTACTCGAGTCTAACACACACTTACACTTACAACACTACACTTACGACTTTAACACTTTATACTTACATTTACATGTACATACTTACATTTATGGAGGCAATAATAGCCTCAATGTGCTTTTCGTCTTAAAAAAAATATAAAATCGATTTTTCTGCTAAGTTTAAATCGATTCTGACAAAAAATTTTGAAAGTGAGTGTGCTAAAACACGTACACATTCTCTCTCTTTCTCTCTCTCTATATATATATATATATATATATATATATATATATATATATATATATATATATATATAAAACACACACACTTACACTTGCAACACTACACTTACGACTTTAACACTTTACACTCATACTTAGTCTACATTTAGGGAGGCGATAATAGCCTTAATGTGCTTTTCGCCTTAAAATAACAACAACAAAAATATTGTTTTATATAACTGCAGAGTTAACAGTCAGTACAATCAAACATAACCTCAAAACTAACCTACAAAACAAACCGAAAAATTATACTGTTTTAGACGGAGTCGATTCCAATCAGTGTTCAACAATAATTTGTCTTGTGGAAACGTAAATATGTGGAACAAATTATTTAATTTTAAGTTGCACCACTTTTGATTATAAGTTTGCTACAGTATTGTTTAATATAATGATTTAAGTTAAAAATTTATGAAACTTTTGAATCAGTCGAAGACTAAATTAACAATTAAACAGCTTATTTCTTTGAACATTCGCAGGGGGTGAAGACTAGGTGCACCTATTGAGAGAATTTAGACGTCCCTCGCGGTACTCGAGTCTAACACACACTTACACTTACAACACTACACTTACGACTTTAACACTTTATACTTACATTTACATATACACACTTACATTTAGGGAGGCATAAATCGATTTTTCTGCTAAGTTTAAATCGATTCTGACAAAACATTTTGAAAGTGAGTGTGCTAAAACACGTACAAATTCGCTCTCTCTCCTCTCTCTCTCTCTCTCTCTCTCTCTCTCTCTCTCTCTCCTATATATATAAAACACACACTTACACTTGCAACACTACACTTACGACTTTAACACTTTACACTCATACTTACATGTAAAGAGGCGATAATAGCCTTAATGTGCTTTTCGCCTTAAAATAACAACAACAAAAATATTGTTTTATATAACTGCAGAGTTAACAGTCAGTACAATCAAACATAACCCCAAAACTAACCTACAAAACAAACCGAAAAATTATACTGTTTTAGACGGAGTCGCTTTCAATCAGTGTTCAACAATAATTTGTCTTGTGGAATCGTAAATATTTGGAACAAATAATTTAATTTTAAGTTCACTGCTTTTGATTATAAGTTTGCTACAGTATTGTTTAATATAATGATTTAAGTTAAAAATTTTAGAAACTTTTGAATCAGTCGAAGTCTAAATTAACAATTAAACAGCTAATTTCTTTGAACATTCGCAGGGGGTGAAGACTAGGTGCACCTATTGAGAGAATTTAGACGTCCCTCGCGGTACTCGAGTATAACACACACTTACACTTACAACACTACACTTACGACTTTAACACTTTATACTTACATTTACATGTACACACTTACATTTAGGGAGGCAATAATCGATTTTTCTGCTAAGTTTAAATCGATTCTGACAAAACATTTTGAAAGTGAGTGTGCTAAAACACGTACAAATTCTCTCTCTCTCTCTTTCACCCCCTCTCTCTCTCTCTCTCTATATATATATATATATATATATATATATATATATATATATATATATATATAAAACACACACTTACACTTGCAACACTACACTTACGATTTTAACACTTTACACTCATACTTAGTCTACATTTAGGGAGGCGATAATAGCCTTAATGTGCTTTTCGCCTTAAAATAACAACAAAAATATTGTTTTATATAACTGCAGAGTTAACAGTCAGTGCAATCAAACATAACCTCAAAAATAACCTACAAAACAAACCGAAAAATTATACTGTTTTAGACGGAGTCGATTTCAATCGGTGTTCAACAATAATTTGTCTTGTGGAAACGTAAATATTTGGAACAAGTAATTTAATTTTAAGTTTGATTATAAGTTTGCTACAGTATTGTTTAATATAATGATTTAAGTTACAAATTTATGAAACTTTTGAATCAGTCGAAGTCTAAATTAACAATTAAACAGCTAATTTCTTTGAACATTCGCAGGGGGTGAAGACTAGCTGCACCTATTGAGAGAATGTAGACGTCCTTCGCGGTACCCGAGTCTAACATACACTTACACTTACAACACTACACTTACGACTTTAAGCCGGCGGAGGCAGCTGACGTGAGCAGCTGATGGGCTTAGCGACCCCACCATACCTCTAGCTCATTCTACTCTCACTCATTTACTCCACATACACACAACATACACACCACATATATACACACACACTCTCACACAAACACATTTACACCCGCAGGGGGGTGCAGACTAGCTGTACCTAATGAGAGGACCTGGACGAGCCTCGCGGCACCCGTGTCTAACACACACTTACACTTACAGCACTACACTTACGATTTAAACACTTTACACACACACACACGTACATTTAGGGATTTGCTGTACTTGTTCCGTTATGTCTGGGAGTGGTAATACTGCTTGGTTTCCTTTGGCGGGGCCAAGTATGTGGAACCTGATGTGTGCCTGGCACTGCCGAGGACCGCTGATGGGACAAGTGCTGGGACCGAGCAGCCTATAGGCGCCTGGCAAGCACATGGGTGTTGAATTATGGGTGTCGGAGCCTATAATTGGGTCTATCGTTACAAATGGTTGCATTCTGTGAGTACATGGAGAGCGGCTGCCAGTGGTACTTGGGTTTGGGGAACCGTAACGTTGTACCGGAACCCATTCCTAAGATTCTGGAGTACTTCGGCTCCAGGATATTGGAGGTCCCCCCCAATTTATTGGGGATTCTCGCTTTAGTTCGAGTATCCTGGGCTACTGGTGACGTTTGGGTGCACCCTGTACCATTTGTGCGAGATATCAACATTCGTGGAATCGCTCGGTAACAAAATTATGGAAAACTCAAAACAAAACGCCAAGAATTCGCTAAAGAGGCCTCGTTCGACTACGTCGAACAGGTCTGTTGATAGTAGTGGAGTCGTGAAAATCTGGAGGAAATGGAGATGTGTGCTGTACCTATTCAGCTACCATCTCCAAGATTTTTAATATTTAAAAATTGTGAGGAAGGTTCGGACCTGTCTAAGGTGTCGCCCTTCCTCATTAACAAAGCTATAGTGGGAAGAGCAGGTCCCGTAGCGTCTATTAAGAAGCTGCAAAACGGGACGCTGTTAGTGCAGACAAATAGCGACAAGCAGAGCTTGTCGCTCTTAAAATGACGTCTTTCTTCGAGAAAGTTAAGGTTGCGGTGGAACCACACAGGTCTTTGAATTCCGCTAAAGGAGTTGTAACCTGTAGAGATCTCCTCCATTTAGACCTGGAGGAGATAAAGTCGGAATTAGCATCGGAGTCGGTCACAGATGTACAGCGGATTCTGAGGAACGAGAACGGGAAAAAGTTCCAACCGCGTCCCTCATATTGACTTTTGAAAGCCTGTTATCCCGGAACACATATTTGCTGGGTATCAACGGCTTTCTGTCCGTCCTTACGTGCCAAACCCAAAACGATGCTTTAAGTGTCAGGGTTTTGGACACGTGAGTTCTGCATGTAGAAGGCCCGAAATATGTGGTAATTGTGGTTCCAATAGCCATAATAGTGACAATTGCTCGGATGACCCAAAGTGTTCCAATTGTGGTGGAGATCATCCGGCTCGTTCCTTTAACTGTCCAAAGTTCAAGGACGAGAAAGCAATTCTAGCAATTATGGCTAAGGATAAAGTCTCATTTTCAGAGGCGAAGAAAACTTTCAAGAGCTCCAGAATAAATATTGAGGAAAATCTTTTGCCGCTGTCGCGTCTAGCAGCAAGGCCTCTTGCCGCAACTGTGAAGAGCTGACAAAACCGTAAAAGTTTTAACCGAACAAGTAGCTCAACTCTTATCTCTGTTTTCTGCTGGTAACACTCCTGTTCCTATTACTAAAACATCTTCTTTCTCTGTAGACAACATTTCGAAAGACATTAAGTCAACTGCCGCTAAAACTCAAGCTTCAAAATCACTTGTGACTAAAACTTCAAAACCTGCAAGTCCTGAGGTAATTCCATCTTCTTCGAACTTGAAGACCCGAACCAAGTCACAAGTGCTAAAGCCTGCTTCGAAAAACGTTTCTCCTGGTCTCGCCTATTTTTGAAAAAATCGAACACATATCCACCAGTAGTTGCGTCTAAGACTTCAGAAAAGAAGTTGATTAAAAGTACAGCTAAGCAAGATAAAAAAACCAAAATTGGAGCCGCTTCAAAAGCGGCTTCTTCCAAAACAAACACATCTGCAGAGTCCGACTTAAATCACAGTAGTGATTCGATGTCGGTAGACTCTGATAAATCAAAAGTAGTAAATGACAAAAACGAACAGAACCCGCTGCTATATTAATCCATTTTATTTCAATGTCTGCATTTCCAATTAATAGCAATGTGATACAGTGGAATGTTAATGGGATAAGAAGCCATATGGAAGATCTCAAAGTTCTTGTGCGAGATTCATCTCCTCTAATAATGTGCCTCCAAGAGACGCACTTGCATGAATCCCACACCTTCAATTTTAGGGGTTATTCTATTTTCAGAACAGATTTCGTCACTGAGGAAAGAGCCAGAGGTGGCGTAGCCATATTGGTTCACAACTCTGTCCAGTCCATATCTGTCAATATAATAACTCCTTTACAAGCTGTTGCCGTTCAGGTTACCGTTCCATTCAAAGTTACCGTCTGTTGCCTTTACTTGCCGCCTAGTTACAATTTCCAACATCATGAAGTATATGATTTAATATCTCAGTTGCCACAACCGATTTTATTGACAGGTGATTTTAACGCTCACCATACTTCATGGGGTTCCTTATCCTGTAACTCAAGGGAATACGAATCGAAGGAATACGGTCAAACTTAGATTTGTGCCTTCTAAATGACGGTTCTCCGACTCATTTATCAGCATCTACTGGCGGATGGACAGTTGTCGATTTGTCATTTTGTAGTCCAGTTTTGGCAACAAAGTTTGAATGGTCGGTGTTACCAGATCTGTATGGCAGTGATCATAATCCCATTAATATTTCATTTTGTACTTTCGCTCATGAGCAACGACGCCTGCCGCGTTGGATTCTTAAAAAGGCAAATTGGGAAGAATTTGCAAAAAGATTTGTATCACCAGACATTGAAATGAACTGCATTAACGCAGTGGTTAAGAAATTCACCAATACGATTTTAAATGTAGCCGAAGATGTTATCCTAAAACATCCGCATACCCACCACGTCCATCTGTTCCTTGGTGGAACGAGGACTGTAAGGAGGCTTTGCGTTTACGCCGAAAAGCACTACGTATATTCAACAAAAGCCCGACAGATGAAAATCTTGAGCGTTACAAAATCCTTCGAGCTAAAGCTCGAAGAATTTTTAGACAAAGTAGAAAGGAATCTTGGTCGCAATATATCGGAACAATCTGTAGAACAACGCCAACATCTGTCGTCTGGAAGAAACTGCGCTCTATATCTGGCCGTGTTCCATCCACGGAGTTGATGGGTCTTAAACGGCCGAATGGAGAGTTAGTTTCTCAGTGTTCCGATATTGTAAATTTATTAGGATCATCTTTTTCTAGCTATTCCTGTTCTACGGCGTATAACGCTGCTTTTCGTAAATACAAAAGTGCAGTGGAACCATTGCCGTTCACCATCGGTACTTCTGACGACTCTCCTCTTAATAGGCTGTTTACTCTGCATGAGCTGGAATCTGCACTGTCTTCAACGAAGGACACAGCTCCCGGTCCTGACAACCTCGTATATTCCATGATCAAAAACCTTCCAACGTCAGGTAGGCTTGCCCTCCTCGAGATATACAATCGTATATTCGATGAACATACTTTCCCTGACGCTTGGTTGGAAGCAATAGTAATTCCTATTCTTAAGCCAGGTAAAGATAAAACTGATGCAAGTAGCTATCGTCCGATTTCTCTTACTAGCGTTCTTTGCAAGCTGGTAGAAAAAATGGTAAATCGTCGCCTTGTTTGGTATTTGGAAACCAACAATTTACTTTGCAAAGACCAGTGCGGCTTTAGGCAAGGACGATGTTCTGTGGATCAATTAGTATCTTTGGAATCTGCAATACAAAATACGTTTCTCTTGCGTCAAACACTAGTAGCTGTTTTTTTCGACCTAGAGAAGGCATACGACATGGCTTGGAGAAGGGGAATTTTGAACACATTAAAATCATGGGGTATACAGGGCAGGATTCTGCATTTTATCAAAAACTTCCTCAGTAATAGGTATTTTAGGGTGCGTCTTGGTAGTACGCTATCAGATCGTTTCTACTTAGAGAATGGTGTTCCACAGGGGAGTGTACTTAGTGTTACTCTGTTTGCTATTGCAATCAATAGCATAACGTCTAACGTACGGTCCCCTGTCAGATGTTCTCTCTTTGTAGACGATTTTGCTATTTACGTAAGCACCAGAAACATGGCAACAGCTGAAAGAACCCTTCAGCTGGTAATAAATAGGTTGCAGACCTGGACGAGAACTACTGGCTTTAAATTCTCCGCTGCTAAAACTCAGTGTATTGCTTTCAGTCGCCGTCGACAGATCCAGGCTCCGTCGTTATATCTTGATGGTATACAGCTTCGGACTTCTCCATCCGTTCGATTCTTGGGTCTAATACTCGACGAAAGGCTCTCGTGGAGCCCTCACGTGCGTGATTTAAAATTAAGATGTAATAAAATCCTGGATATGTTGAGGGTTCTTAGTGGGTCTCGATGGGGTGCTGATAGGACCTGTATGCTGATGTTTTACCGTGCCGTAATTCGTTCGCGAATTGATTATGGCAGCATTGTTTATTCATCTGCTAGACCATCGATTTTAAAGAAACTAGATCCCGTCCATAACTCTGCAATCCGCCTTGTTTCTGGTGCTTTCCGTTCAAGTCCCGTCGTGAGTATTCTCGCCGATGCTGGGGAACCTTCCTCTCTCGACGGAGACAGAAACTACAGTTAACTTATATAAGCAATCTATCATCTAAACCATGGCACCCTGCTTTTAATACAGTTTTAAAAATCAATTTTTGCGACAGTATGAAACTCGACCGAATGCTACTGCTCCTCTTGGTATTAGAACTTCCCGTATTTTTGATGACTTATGTATTGAACTACCCCAATGTTTGAAAGGTCCTTTTGTTTTGTCCCTCCGTGGAAAATCAATATGCCGACCTTTGATTTCTCCTTGTGTGCATACCAGAAAGACAACACTCCTAACATTGTGTATCAACGTGAGTTTTTCGACTGACTAGTTCATATCCATCTGCTAAATTTATTTTCACAGATGGCTCTAAGATGAATAACAATGTTGGGTGTGCATTTTACTCACTGGATGAAACGTATAAGTATGGATTACCCTCAACTTGTAGTGTCTTTACAGCCGAACTCTTTGCCATCTTAAAGGCTCTGAACACTATTGAATTCGATAGTTTGCATTTCGTAGTTTGTTCTGATTCAAAAAGTGCCCTCCAGGCAATCCGGGATATGTATTCGGTAAACCCTCTGGTTCAAGATATTCTGTGCTCTGTCCATAGACTTGAACTACGAGGTGCAAGAGTATCATTTATCTGGATTCCTGGTCACTGTGGAATATTTGGGAACACTGTAGCGGATAATGCGGCAAAGGAAGCAACTTTTCTGCCGCCATGCACTGCACGTGTAATAGTGTCTGACTTTCTTTGTCACGCAAAACATTTAATTCTTCTACAGTGGGAAAATGAATGGGCAGCTACAAGCAATAACAAATTGAGGGTAATTAAAAATACTGTTCGTCCTTCAGCACTTCAGCACTGGAATGCGGCAAAGTGTTGCTTACATTTTAAAATCGTCGGTTTTACTTTGGCTGTAAACGCAAAAGTGTAGAAGCCGGTGTTATCAGCAAGTCTACAATGTTTCTAGACTGTGTAGTACAATGATTGTTTTATGTCACGGTTACAAATTTAAACTGTATCAGCTGTTTAGTGATGATCAAAGCGATGCTAAACCTTACAGTGAAGGACTGACGGAACGAATAAAAGATTATGACATATTTTTCCGTCTAGTCGTCTATTTACTCAAAACGCGGTTTCGAAACTTCACTGTTTCATCTTCAAAATGAAGGCTGTAATACAAAATGTCAAATCCCTCTGTCGAGGTCGTCACAAAGTTAAACAAAACGTTGAAAACACTAAACACAATTATATGATTAAAATACACACGATAAAATTTGGTTTGGCCAAACGATACGTGCAACTCGTATGTTCCATACTGCCCGACTTAAACACATGCACGCTAATTTATTTCCGTTTCAAAATGGCCTCTGATTTAACAATTACGAGTGCACGCAGTTTCGGCCAAACGTATTGACCGATAATGTTTGAAATTTTGTACGACTGTACCTTTTATAACGCCCGAAAGACATATGTTTAAGTTTTTTTTCTATTCGCTTCCGTTTCAAGATGGCGGTTCTGATTTGCGATGACAAATATACGCAGTTTCGGCCAAACGTATTGACCGATTATTTTGAAATTCGGTCTTAAGATATCTTGTATAAAACCCAAATGACATATGTGTAACATTTTCCCCTATTTACTATGATTTCAAGATGGCGGTAAATGATTTAACGGTGTACGCAGTTACGGCCAAACGTAATGAAACTCGGTACGGATGTACCATTTATAAAGCCCGAAAGACGTACTTGTAAGATTTTCCTCCATTTAATTCCGTTTCAAGATGGCCGCCTCTGATTTACATTGAGAGTTTAATTGCTAGTTATTTCGTGTAATACTGGCTGAACGGCAAAACCTACATAAATTTGATTTCTTTAAAGAAAGAGCATACGATTGTCAATAAAGTTGGTAGAGTGAAAGTTCTTTTAAATGTTATCGGTTAAATTCACGGAAAACGTTACCAGCGCTATCGTGGAGCACTGTGTACATATATTAATGAAGAACTCTACGAACCCGCAGAGGGGGTGTAGACTAGCTGCACCTATTGAGAGGATTTTGACGTCCCTCGCGGTACCCGAGTCTAACACACACTTACACTTACAACACTATACTTACGACTTTAACACTTTACACTCACACTTATATTTAGGGAGACGATAATAGCCTCAATGTGCTTTTCGCCTTAAAATAAATAAAAGAACTCTACGAGGTCTAATATCCTTTGAACTACTATTTTAATATAACCTTGTGTTCGTTAATATAAATATTGCACCACAATAATGAATAAATTAATCACTTATTCAATTATTTTCATTATGAATATTAATTTCATTAATCTTATTTGCATTCTTATCGCTGTTTCCAATATCGATAATGTTTATGTTACCACTGAATTAAAACAAAATCATGATTGGTTATTGAAAATTATGAGCATTTTTCAATTATTTCAAGTGCTAATCGATAGTTAATACAAAATAAAAGATTATAACGTGTATATTATATTCTAGCTTGATCTGAAATCGTAAATTTCTCAAATGCAAAAGAGACAAGGCGGGTTCAAAAAAGTTAAAAACAAAAAACAAAAAACTTAGTCAGTGCGGGACTGGCCGACAGAAGTGACTATACTTTTTCACTATTATGATTTAATTATTTTTATAAAAATTTAGATGCATGCAGGAAAGGGCAACTCTTGAAAATTATTTTCGTATTAAATTTCGCGTGTGTGTAGGTACACAACTTAAAAATTAACTGAAACTGTCGCAGACTATGGATTTCAGTATCTTAGGCTATATATAATTAATCAGTTTATAACCCCTACTTTTGACAGTTATACTGTCTAAGTATAATAATTAATATAATATTTGTGATACTGGCATTCAAAAATTGTTACAGGTCATACACATTGAATAATTTAATTACACAAATTTAGAAAATACACATTTTTAAAATTAACAATAACAATAAAAATAACCTCAATTGAAATGATATTAAAGATATTGTGCGAAATCAGCTGTTTAGAAGTAGTCACTTCCAGTCTAGATAACAATATATGCTGTGAAGTATGCATTACGGATTCAAGCGTGACGCGAAAGCAAATGTTTATACCCATGTTTTGTCAACCGCGACCGTGGAAGTTTTCACTTCAAAATACATTTTATTTTTCACTAAAAAAAAATAATGTGTTGTAATAATGTTTGTTATAATGTAATAATAATAATTGGTATAATAATCACTAGAGTGCGTGTATGGATGTGTTGGAGCGTTCCCTGACGGCAAACTGAATTTTTCCCCGTGCAAAACATACGCCCATAACCCGCGATTAAAAGTAGTTACTTAAAAAAAAAAAATCATGACTGGCATCATAATTAAAAATTATGAGCATTTTTCAATTATTTTAAGTGGCAATCGTTAGTTGATTCAGAATAAAGTTTATAACATATATGTTACATTCTAGCTTGATCTGAAATCGAGATGTTTTCTTAATGCATAAAAAACAAGGCGGGTCTAAAAAAGTTATTATTTTTTTTTTTTTAGTTAGGCCCACACTGGAGCACATTCAGTCATTATTGAAGTCTCGTCTTCTTTGCGCATTGTTCCTTCCAATACCAAAAGTAACATATTACACTCTGTTTATAGCACATAATTTTTATTATTACTTTGAAAAATGTTGTAAAACTCTTAAATTTGTAATTAAACTCCATGTGTTACACAAATTTATCATACTTAGGCCTTTAATACAGTTCAGTAAATTATCCGAACTTAACCTTTTGACAAGTATTCACGTAACTGAGTACTCGCGTGACTTTGAGTGATCGACTTATACGCTGAATGGTATTATCGTAAATAGTGAGAGTGTTCTTTCAATAGAAACATACATACAATTTTTCGAAATTGGTTGACACTGTTTGATGTGTTTCTGTTTTATTCCACTAGACAACGGATCGTTTATTTTCGATTATCAGTGTTTCCTTAAGGTAGCAATTTTTTTACATAAGATTACTTTTATTATTTTTGGGGGGGGGGTAGGCCCACACTAGAGCACATTAAGTCATTAGTGACGTCTCATCTTCTTGGCGCGTTGTTCCTCAAAATACCTCTTCAGCCTTTGTGATCTCCTTTTCCTAAGTTCTTCTGAGATTGTCATGCCCTTTCGGTCGCTTGCTTTTCTAAAGTTGAGTTTCATTTCCTTGTCCTTGAGTATGGCTTTCTCCTCCTCATTCCTCAAATGTTCCTCGGGTATCCCTATGTCTTCCAGGTCTTGTTCTATCTCCTTGAGCCAATTATTTTTGATCTTTGTGCTCAACTGGTAGTTCAGTAATTTCTTGGTGAGTCTTTCTTCTGGGAGTCTGATCAGGTGTCCGTAAAATGCCAGGCGTCTCTTTCTGAACACGTCGATAAGATGTTCAGGCTTCTTGTACACCAGTGCTCCAGGAAGCAGCCTGTGGTTCCCGTTCACTATGTGTTTCTTGTTGATGATCGTTCTTAGTAACCTTCTAAAAAAAGTTATTTATTATTTATAATAATAATAATTATTATTATATTATTATTATTTATATTATATTATATAATATATAATTGTATATTATATATTATATTTTTATCTCTCTTTATTTGTTTCACCCAACTTTGGGGTACACTAAATCAATCACTTTTTATTATTCTGTGCCTTCCTCGTAGCCCAGTATTGCTTCATTCGTTGTGATCTTGCTTTTCTTTCTTCGTCAGAGATTTGGATCGTTTGCTTGGATTTGACTTTGCCTTGGAACCGTTGTTTTTTGTCCTTGGTTATTGTTTTGGCTGTTCTGTCCATGAGCATAGTGTCAGTGATTTGTAGTTCTGTCATGTCTTTCTCCGTTATTATATTATATATTATTATTATTTATCTTAAAAAATTATTAGAGCGTGAGCAAGTGTACTTTCAATCTTAAAAAATCATGCTTTGTTAATCATACATTTTTTTAAAAATCAGGTTTCGCCATATTGACATCTTTAAAAATTTGTTCATTAAAATTTAGAAAACGAATTTTACAGCGGTCAGGGTTCATGTCGTATTTTCACTGTTATTTTATAGTCTCAAATTCTTACATAAATGCAGATGTTAGTACCGCTATGGTAGTTAAATGAAGTGGGCCTGGGTCCAGACATACCTCACCCCATGGAACCCACAGCACAAGACTGTGGAGACGGAAGGCCGCAGTGGAAGAAACGACAGATTAGGTCAGTCATATGAAAACAGTAACGTACGAACTCAAAACATATAAGCTTTGTGGGGCTTCTAATTAAACCTAGTAGCAGAAAACCTCCCCGTGACCAAACCTTTGATGTAACACAACCCTTGTAAGGCTGCGACGACAAAGCTGACGAGAACCGTACTCCAGGACAGATCTGTCGATCGGGAACATTGTATCGCGAATAAACCGTGCGAAGGTTATACAGAACGGATAAGGATTGCAGTATGTCTTACAGGACCCGCAGGACCTTCAGCTCGAACTCATTCAGAGCTGGCAAAATTAACCCATTTAGTCGTGGTGACAAGGGGCTATCACACAAAACGTCTATGATAAAAAAATGCAAAATAAAAAAGTTATGAATTTTTAAAGGTTAAAATTGCCGCCATTTTGAAATTGTCGAACGAATTTTGCTGAGTAAAAAATTTGTCCCAAATCGATTTGTGTGCCAAGTTTGAAACAAATCGAATTAAAACTGCGAAAGTGAATACTAAAACACACACACACACACACACACACACACATTAATTATACAAATGTATTTCTCTCTCTCTCTCTCTCTCTCTCTCTCTCGCTCTCTCTCTCTCTTCCCCTCCTTCCTCTCCAACACACACACACACACACACACACACACATTAATTATACAAATGTATTTCTTTCTCCCCCCCCCTCTCTCTCTCTCTCTCTCTCTCTCTCTGTCTCTTCCCCTCCTTCCTCTCCAACACACACACACACACACACACACACAGACACACACATTAATTATACAAATGTATAATTAATTCCTCTCTCTTTTATTAATAATTTCTCTCTCTCTCTCTCTCTCTCTCTTCCTCCTTCCTCTCCACACACACACACACACACACACACACACACACACACACACACACACACACACACACATTAATTATACAAATGTATTTCTCTCTCTCCCTCTCTCTCTCTCTCTCTGTCTCTTCCCCTCCTTCCTCTCCAACACACACACACACACACACACATTAATTATACAAATGTATTTCTCTCCCCCCCCTCTCTCTCTCTCTCTCTGTCTCTTCCCCTCCTTCCTCTCCAACACACACACACTCACACACATTAATTATACAAATGTATTTCTCTCTCTCCCTCTCTCTCTCTCTCTCTGTCTCTCTCTCTCTGTGTCTTCCCCTCCTTCCTCTCCAATACACACACACACAGACACACACATTAATTATACAAATGTATTTCTCTCCCCCCCTCTTCCCCTCCTTCCTCTCCAACACACACACACACACACACATTAATTATATAAATGTATTTCACTCTCTCTCCCTCCCTTTCTCCCTTCTTCCTCTCCAGTATACACACACACACACACACACACACACACACATTAATCATAATAAAGTACACATTTCATCTCTCTCGCCCTCTCTCTCACTTCCTTTCCTCTTGAGTTTATGTGTGTGTGTGTGTGTGTGTGTGTGTGTGTGTGTGTGTGTGTGTGTGTGTGTGTGTGTGTGTGTGTGTGTGTGTGTGTGTGCGCGCGCGCGTGTGTGTAATATAGACGTCAGGATAGGCGATCATTTCAATGTAACCTCTCTAAAGAACTATCTAATGTAATGCCTGTAATATTATTAAAAAAAAATGTTACAATTTCAACACATCAGTGGAAACAACTAATTTTTAATGGGCGTAATTAATTTGATTACAGTATTTCTGGTGCGAACAGCTGATTCTTGAACAGATACATTAAACTATTTGAACGTTATTTAACAAAAATATGTGCGCTAATTATATTTAATTAGGAAACGTAATACATTGCTGAACGTTACGGGACGAGATGGCATAATCACATCTGGAATTCAGGAATCCGACAAGTAAATTATGCACAGTGCATTTCTTAAGTAATTTCTCCGCCCTTGACGCATTCAACACCTTTGTTTACGGTGGGATATAATTGAATTTAGGTTCGTTCCGCATATACCGGAGGTGAGGTTTAATTTGTACACTGTACGATATGTAGGCCTACATGTGTGTGTAAAGTAGCGGTGGGGCAGAAACACCGAACTGTTGAAAAACTGCTTTTCTATGAACGACAAACAAACTGCTTTTTCAAACGGAAACAAACAGTTTGATTTGGGCCGGTTTATGATTTGTTAAACAAGGAACGGACTGTTCTGTTCGAACGTTGCCGCAAGCGCTAAAACTGTTTTCCTTCTAACTGCTTTTCTTCTACCTGATTTTATGCTTTTTACCTTTATTTCAAAGTTGCTTGTTGCTTGTTGTGTTTGGTCAATGTTTTTTTTTTTTTTTTTTTTTTTTTTTTTTTAACGTCCGACTATTGTGCACACTTGGGCTAATGCAGACGATGGGATGATTTATAGCGTATGAAAATGCCAAGCCCTCGCCGGGAATCGAACCCGGGTCCTCGGGGTGAAAGCCTAGTACGCTATCCACTAGGCCACTGAGGCGGCAAATGTCAACGTTTATCTCTATTTTGTTGCGGGTTGTAGTAACAACCTCTCATATTTTGTAAATACAGAGCCTAATTTTATTTAAACATATTTTTTATATTTATTAACAATCATCAATATTTTTTAATCAACTAAAAATATTCTAAATAGTTTGCATTTTGGTAAATATGCAAAGGACTATTTAATTTTTAAGTAAAAAAAAGAATGCACATTTAGAATTCATTATTATTAGAAATTACTATTACTATTAGAAATTCATTACTATTAGAAATTCATTGCATTTTGTACATAAAATGGCATACATAACTATTACGTTTTGATAATGTAATTTAATTATTACTACACTTGTAAGGGTTATTTTTATCCATTCTAAAATGCTTTATATCCAAAAACAATTTAAGGACATGGTGGCAGTGGTAATGAAAAAGTAGTCTTAGAAAACTGAACGTATGTGCTTTATGTTTTAGCTGCTAATACAACTACGAGTTTCAGTTTTCTAAACCTGTTTTTTCCAACTGTTTTAAAAAGCAGCTTTTTCCTCAACAAACAGTTTGTTGACGTTTCGTAAAAATAGCAGAACCGCCCACCCCTAGTGTAAAGGGCGTATGAACACTTTAGTACAGGCTGAATCGAACGTGTAACACACAGGGGCTTTAAGAGCTCTTATCTTATCACTGTTGTGTTCCTTCTGATAACAACAGTAGCGCAGTGCAACTGTGTCGCTGGCGTGATGGAGGCAAAATTACAAAAAATTTTGTAAACTTACCTTTTTCTCAAATTCCGATTTCACCGTCGTAATCGGCGTGAAATCTGCATAAATTAGCGTTTTAAATTTTCAAATTACACTGACGAAAAATGATCCCGGATTTTGAAAATTCAAAATGCAGTTTTAATCGCTGTCTTCACTGTTGAAATAAGTTTTTTCAAAAAAAGTTATGAATTTTTAAAGACTTGAATTTGCCGCGATTTTAAAATTGTTGAACGGATTTTGCTGGGTAACGAAATTATCCAGTCTGTTACAAAATCGATCCCCGCAGGGGGGTGCAGACTAGCTGCTCCTATTGAGAGGATTTACACGTCCCTCGCAATACCCGAGTCTAACAAACACACTCTTGCAACCACTACAATTACAACTTTAACACTTTACACTCACACTTACATTTAGGGAAGTGTGAGCACAATATCCTTAATGTGCTTTTCGCCTTAAAAAAAAAAAAAAAAAAAAAAAAAAAAAAACAAAATCGATTTTTGTGCTAAGTTTAAATCGATTCGGACGAAAATTTTGAAAGTGAGTGTGCTAAAACACGTACAAATTCTTTCTCTCTCTCTCTCTCTTTCTCTCTCTCTCTCTCTCTCTCTCTCTCTCTCTCTCTCTCTCTCTCTAAGTTGCCGCATCGGTGACCTAGTTCATAGCGTACTGGGCTTTCACCCCGAGGACTCGGGTTCGATTCCCGGCCAGGGCTTAGTCGGACGTTAAACACCAAAAAAACTCTCTCTCTCTCTCTCTCTCTCTCTCTCTCTCTATATATATATATATATATATATATATATATAGAGAGAGAGAGAGAGAGAGAGAGATATATAGAGAGAGAGAGAGAGAGTTGCAGATCCTATAATTCAGTTCAAGCTGATTTGGGAGTGTCAGGAGAACCTCAACGTTCTTTCCTTGGATAACCGGGCAACTCTTTACTGGATTCCGGGTCATTAATGAGAAGGTAGCCCGACTGTAGAGACTGGGATCTGCATCTGAGTTCATCGGACCTGAGCAGCTTTAGAGATCTCTCTGTCGTTGGCCAGGTCTGCTATTAATTTGACACAGCACAGTTCAGGAAAATCACGGGCTTTTTACTGGATACTGTGGTCTGAGGGTGAACATGAACAGGATAGGTATGTACCATTAAGAAATTGTGTGCAGGTTGTGCAGGAAAGAGGAGAAGACTGTAGGACACATAATCCTTGATTGTGAAGCTCTGCTGGTAGGAGGCTAGGGGTTTTTGGTTTCCATGACCGTAGGAATCTTCAGTAGAGTGAGCTAATCAGTGGATTGTTGGAACTTACTAAAGGCATTAATCTGCTAAATTAGTGTTTAAGAGGTTTAGTTGATCGTAGCGCCTGGGGTTGTATTTTCCCTTCCTGAGTTTGAACCTAATCATTAGAATCGGTGCTCATTTCAAGGTATGTCTTACCATGATGGCGGTCCCAAATAGTTTATTTTGCCAATATGAATTCTTTTATAAAATAAATATTCCGTTATTGAGTAACAATTAAAAAAAAAAGAATTTTTGTCGCTTTGTGAATCGGTCTGAATCACAAGCGGCCTCTGTATTTGTGGAAGTGTATTTCTTTATTCGAGTCCCTGGGAGCAACACCAACAATACATCAAAAATAGGAGACATATAAAGGAAGGACAAGACACGAGAGTGATGAATCGTCTGGGAAAACAAGAAGAAAGCGGAAGTGAAAGATAGCGCGAATAAAGGAAATGTAAAAATCAATGCCATATATATTTCAGGAAAACAACTTGATCTGCGCCTTGCTTATCTTTTACTAATCAGACGTAAGAACTGAAAACCAACAGTTGTTCTCAGTTGCAGCCCGTTGAAATAATATAATATACGTAGCACGCAGCTGTGTCGTTGACGTGATGGAATCGGATTTGTAAAAGTAATTATTTTATCTTAACTTTTAAAGAATATATATGTGTATGTGGGCGCTTGCGTTTGTGTGTGTGTGTGTGCGCGTGCGTGGGTTGTGTGTGTGTGTGTGTGTTGTGTGCGCAGGTGTGTGTTGTGTGTGTTTGTGTGTGTGCGCGCGTGCGTGTGGTGTATGTGGGCGCTTGCGTTTGTGTGTGTGCGCGCGCGTGCGTTTGTTGTGTGTGTGTGTGTGTGTGTGTGTGTGTGTGTTGTGTGCGCAGGTGCGTGTGTTGTGTGTGTGTGTGTGTGTGTGTGTGTGTGTACGTGCGCGTGTGTTGTGTGCGTATGTGTATGTGTGGGGGCGTGTTTTTGCGCGCGTGCGTGTGTTTTGCGCGCGCGTATGTGTGTTGTTCGGGAGTGTGTGCGCGTGCGTTTGTTGTGTGCGCGCGCGCGTGTGTGTGTGCGTTTTAGCAGGCTCACATTCGTAGTTTTACTCCGATTTGATTAAAGCTTGGCAAGAAAATCGACTATAGTAACAGCTGGGACGAGTTCGTTAATCAGCAAAATTCGTTCAACAGTTTCAAAATGGCGGCAATTTCTAATCTTTTACTGTTCATAACTTTTTTTGGGATAAATCTTTCTGAAAATCTAATTTCACCGTAGCAATCCGCGTTAAAAACTGTATAAATCAGGATTTTTAATTTTCAAAATCTGTTGAAATTAAGAAATTAAATTTAAGGGCGGTCAGGGTTCATGTTTGTATTTTCAATGAATTTGAATGTTTACAATGCTAATAGATGTAGATTTTAAAGTCGTTTATCATGCAGAAGTAAGAGTTTTAAAAATATGGTAAGATAAAAAAAATCTTCTTGGAAAATCGTTTCCGTCACGTCAGCTAAACAGCTGCGTGCGACGATGTTTTCAATGTTATAATGATAGCAAATATCCGGATAACACAGTAATAAGCAATATGCCTTACTATGCCTAAATGGATGAGTTCATTATCACTAATCTACAAGAAAGTTAGACCACCTCATTACACGAAATTCCGGATTAAGATAATAAAAAATCGTAGCACGCAGCTGTCTCGCTGACGTGATGGAAGCGAATTTCCAAAAGTAATTTTGTTTAACCTGATTTAAATATTTTGATTTCACCACCATAACGAGCATTAAAATCTGCATGTAGTAGCAATTTAAACGTTTAAATTACATTGCAAATACGAAAGACGAACCCTGACCGCCGTCAAATTATTTAGATTTTTGAAAAATTTGAAATGACCGCCATTTTGAAAATGTTGAACTAATTTCGCTGATTAAACAGCTTGTTGAATCTATGGCCGTAATTGATTTTCGTGACACGTTTGAATCAATTCGGACAGAAATTTCGAACATGAGCGTGCTAAAACACACGCGCGCGCGCGCACACACACACAAACACATATAACACACGCAAGCGCGTACACACACACACACACACACACACACACACAACACGCGTGCACGTACACACTCTCTCTCTCTCTCACACACACACACACACAACACACGCACACGCGTACACACACAACACGCGCGCACGCACTCACACACACACACACACACACACAACACGCACGCGCGCACTCTCACACACACACACTCACTCACTCACACACTCACACACACACACACACACACAACACACGCACGCGCGTACACAGACAACACGCGCGCACGCACTCACACACACTCACACACACACACACACACACACACACACACACACACACACACACAACACGCACACACGCGCACACACACACACACTCACACACACTCACACACACACACACACGCACGCGCGTACACACACACACACACACACAGTTACGCACGCACACACACACACACACACACACACACACAACACACACACGCGCGCACACACAACACACACGCGCGCGCACACACAACACACACGCGCGCGCACACACACACACACTCACTCACACTCTCTCTCTCTCACACACACACACACACACACACACACACACACACACACACACACACACACACACACACACACACACACACACACACACACACACACACACACACACACACAAAACACACGCACGCGCGTACACACAACACGCGCGCAGGCACTCACTCACACACACACACACACACACACACACAAAACACACGCACGCGCGTACACACAACACGCGCGCAGGCACTCACTCACACACACACACACACACACACACACACACACACACACACACACACACACACACACACACACACACACACACACACTTATTTATATAAATTTTAACGACCCCCCTTATAAAGTGATCTAAAGGTCAGAATCTGTGTTTATTTCAAGATACCGGGTTCGGGTAGTACTATGACGGCTTTGCAATAGCTCATTTTTCCAATGGAAATTTGCTAATAACATTATGAAATAAAAAAATATTTAAATTTATAATTACACTCTCTACTTTTTATAATTTTTAAAATAATAAATACTTTTTTCTGAAGACAGAGAATTTTTATTGTAAAATTATAAAACAAATAAGTACTTTAATTCGTTCGCTTT
>CM040183.1:89146882-89194382 GCA_022606455.1 Callitettix versicolor | reverse complement strand
TAATACCGTTTTAGTGATTCACATAGTTTTAGTTATAAGTCACATCAATTTATTGACAAGTCATGTCGTTTTAGTGATACGTCACATCGTTTTATTGACATGTCGTATTGTTTTACTGATAAGTCAATATTTTAAGTGACAAGTCACATCGTTTTAGTTATAAGTCACGTCGTACAAGTCACATCGTTTTAGTTATAACAAGTCATGTCGTTTTAGTGATACGTCACATCGTTTTATTGACATGTCATATTGTTTTACTGATAAGTCAATATTTTAAGTGCAAGTCACATCGTTTTAGTTATAAGTCACGTCGTACAAGTCACATCGTTTTAGTTATAAGTCATATCCTTTTATTGACAAGTCACATCGTTTTATTGACATGTCATATCGTTTTAGTGATAAGTCAATATTTTTAGTGATAAGTCACATTAGTTTTAGTTATAAGTTACATCATACAAGTCACATCGTTTTAGTGATAAGTCACATCGTTTTAGTTATAAGTCACATCGTTATATTGACAAATGATATAGTTTTAGTAATAAGTCACAACGTTGTATTGACAAGTCATATCGTTTTAATGATAAGTTACATAGTTTCACATCGATTTAGTGATAAGTCACATCGTTTTATTGACAAGTCATATAGTTTTATTGACAAATCATATCGTTTCAGTGACAAGTGTCATCGTTTTAGTTATACGTCGTGTCGTTTTACTGATAAGGCATATTGTTTTATTGACAAATCATCATTTTAGTGATAAATCATATCGTTTTATTGATAAGTCACATCGTTTTAGTGATAAGTCGCATCGTTTTGTTGACAAGTCACATCGTCTATGTGATAAGTGATATAGTTTTAATGATAAATGATATTGTTTAAGTAAGAGACGCGTTACCGACAGACGGACACGCGTCCGACCTTGAACTCACCTGCGAATCCTAGAAAGTAATACTTAACAATTAAAATTTTTTTTTTTAATTGCAGGTGACAGACTATCGACATAGGCTAAGAAGGCGTGGGATAAACTACAAGCAGAAGCTTTTTAATGTAAGTGTACAAACAGTAACCACTCTAAAATTTATAGTTTTGTTTATCTTACAATGTAAGAAATATCTTATTTCACTGGCATAATGAACGGCGAATTCTGCATTAATTAATGTCTTATTTCACTGTCATAATGAACGGCGAATTCTGCATTAATAAATATCTTATTACACTGTCATAATGAACGGCGAATTCTGCATTAATTAATATCTTATTTCACTGGCATAATGAACGGTGAATTCTGCATTAATTAATATCTTATTTCACTGTCATAATGAACGGCGAATTCTGCATTAACCAATATCTTATTTCACTGTCATAATGAACGGTGAATTCTGCATTAATTAATATCTTATTTCACTGTCATAATGAACGATGAATTCTGCATTAATTAATATCTTATTTCACTGTCATAATGAACGGTTAATTCTGCATTAATTAATATCTTATTTCACTGTCATAATGAACGTTGAATTCTGCATTAATTAATATCTTATTTCACTGTATTAATGAACGGTGAATTCTGCATTTATTAATATCTTATTTCACTGTCATAATGAACGGTGAATTCTGCATTAATTAATATTTTATTTCACTGTCATAATGAACGGCAAATTCTGCATTAACCAATATCTTATTTCACTGTCATAATGAACGGTGAATTCTGCATTAATTAATATCTTATTTCACTGTCATAATGAAAGGCGAATTCTGCATTAACCAATATCTTATTTCACTGTCATAATGAACGGTGAATTCTGCATTAATTAATATCTTATTTCACTGTCATAATGAACGGCGAATTCTGCACTAATTAATATCTTATTTCACTATCATAATGAACGTTGAATTCTGCATTAATTAATATCTTATTTCACTGTCATAATGAACGGTGAATTCTGCATTAATTAATATCTTATTTCACTGTCATAATGAACGGTTAATTCTGCTTTAATTAATATCTTATTTCACTGTCATAATGAACGGTTAATTCTGCATTAATTAATATCTTATTTCACTGTCATAATGAACGGCGAATTCTGCTTTAATTAATATCTTATTTCACTGTCATAATGAACGGCGAATTCTGCACTAATTAATATCTTATTTCACTGGCATAATGAACGGTGAATTCTGCATTAATTAATATCTTATTTCACTGTCATAATGAACGGCGAATTCTGCATTAATTAATATCTTATTTCACTGTCATAATGAACGGCGAATTCTGCTTTAATTAATATCTTATTTCACTGTCATAATGAACGGCGAATTCTGCACTAATTAATATCTTATTTCACTATCATAATGAACGGCGAATTCTGCATTAATTAATATCTTATTTCACTGGCATAATGAACGGTGAATTCTGCATTAATTAATATCTTGTTTCACTGTCATAATGAACGGCGAATTCTGCACTAATTAATATCTTATTTCACTGTCATAATGAACGGCGAATTCTGCTTTAATTAATATCTTATTTCACTGTCATAATGAACGGCGAATTCTGCACTAATTAATATCTTATTTCACTATCATAATGAACGGCGAATTCTGCATTAATTAATATCTTATTTCACTGGCATAATGAACGGTGAATTCTGCATTAATTAATATCTTATTTCACTGTCATAATGAACGGCGAATTCTGCACTAATTAATATCTTATTTCACTATCATAATGAACGTTGAATTCTGCATTAATTAATATCTTATTTCACTGTCATAATGAACGGCGAATTCTGCATTAATTAATATCTTATTTCACTGGCATAATGAACGGTGAATTCTGCATTAATTAATATCTTATTTCACTGGCATAATGAACGGTGAATTCTGCATTAATTAATATCTTATTTCACTGTCATAATGAACGGCGAATTCTGCATTAATTAATATCTTATTTCACTGTCATAATGAACGGCGAATTCTGCTTTAATTAATATCTTATTTCACTGTCATAATGAACGGCGAATTCTGCACTAATTAATATCTTATTTCACTGTCATAATGAACGGCGAATTCTGCATTAATTAATATCTTATTTCACTGGCATAATGAACGGTGAATTCTGCATTAATTAATATCTTATTTCACTGTCATAATGAACGGCGAATTCTGCACTAATTAATATCTTATTTCACTGTCATAATGAACGGCAAATTCTGCATTAATTAATATCTTATTTCACTGTCATAATGAACGGCGAATTCTGCATTAATTAATATCTTATTTCACTGTCATAATGAACGGTGAATTCAGCATTAATTAATATCTTATTTCACTGGCATAATGAACGGTGAATTCTGCATTAATTAATATCTTATTTCACTGTCATAATGAACGGCGAATTCTGCATTAATTAATATCTTATTTCACTGTCATAATGAACGGCGAATTCTGCTTTAATTAATATCTTATTTCACTGTCATAATGAACGGCGAATTCTGCACTAATTAATATCTTATTTCACTGTCATAATGAACGGCGAATTCTGCATTAATTAATATCTTATTTCACTGGCATAATGAACGGTGAATTCTGCATTAATTAATATCTTATTTCACTGTCATAATGAACGGCGAATTCTGCACTAATTAATATCTTATTTCACTATCATAATGAACGTTGAATTCTGCATTAATTAATATCTTATTTCACTGTCATAATGAACGGTGAATTCTGCATTAATTAATATCTAAAACAGTTCCATAAGTAAATAATATTTGTATTTTCAATAAATACGTTTGCATTAATAACGGTGGCTATTTTGAAAGGGTGTAATTAAAAAAAATGTTTCAATAACAAATTGATTTTGGATTAAGAAATCGAATTTCATTATCGAAGATTCGTCTGTTGGTTTTTTCAAAACAGTGATTTAATTTACCGTAAATCTTATTTTGCCCAAAAAAATTTTTTAAATGACCAAACAACGCATTTTCGTACTCCCGTTTATCAACATCCGATCCAAATACGCCGCGCTGTAATTAATTACAAAAATACTTTCCAGTTAATAAATATTACAGTGACATCTGGCGGGCAGATTAATCAACTGCCTCTCCTCAGGGATATTTGCTAATTAGAGACACGTGGAAACAGCTGATCGTTTAATGAGAAAAATCAATTTTTAATAATAAAATCAGCTGATTAATTGTTGTATTCGTTACAGCACGTTGATGTTTGTTCGAGCCGTTTTCACGTAGAATTTCAGTTCAATCGTTTCAGTATTTTTGGTGTAATTGTGTTACAAACAGTTTTCCAAACAACCCAATTCCACGTGGATGTGTTTTGTTTTTTAATTTGTTGCTTATTTTTTTTTTTATATACAATACAACTGAGGATTTACTCATTTAGTAATATAGTTTTATTATGAAAAAACACTTTAAGAGATATAACCCATTGGTTACTCTCAATTAACAATTAAGTCCAGTGGCTTTGTTCTGCGCAGTCGTCTACCTCCCGTACCAGTGTCCAGCAGAGTGCACATATCAGGATGTAAATGTCTAGAGATGCCTCGCTGCGTGCTTCTTCACTTCTTCGTTGACCAGTTCCACTTTGAGATCTCTGTATAGGTTATCACTCCTCACATACCACGGAACATTAACTATGCAGCGAAGCACTTTGTTCTGGAATGTCTGTATTATATTAATATTGGTCTTCTTTGCACATCCCCAAAGTTGTTTAATGACGTCATTCATGTTATTATCGTTTATTCAGACATTTGCCATCAGTTATGCGTACGGAAACAGTAAACGGCTATCGAGAGTGGATCAACACTTATTCTTGTAAACATAAACTTTAAAAGTAAATAATTAAGACTGTGACCAATTTTCTTCCGTGGTATTTTTACTCACCTCGTAAAGGTGGTTTCGAAACCTCACTGTTTCATCTTCAGGCCGTATGTCGTTATGAGTCCGGCCATACCAAATTTTATCGTTTGCGTTTTAATAAGAAACGTGTTTAGTGTTTGTGACGTGTGTTTTCAATGTTTTGTTTAACTCTGTGACGACCTCGACAGAGTGACTTCACATTCTGTATTACGATCTGAAGATGAAACATCGAGGTTTCGAAACCGCGGTAGTCTTTACAAGGTGAGTAAAAAATACCACTAGCCGGAAGGAAATAGGTCATAATCCTAATTGTGTAAATATGTCGTCCGGTTGCAATGTTGCAATAATGAAATTAAGAAGTAAAAATAACGCTTGCATATCTAGTTCTATATTTTACTGCAAATTAAGAACAAGCACTCAAAGTTGTAATTTTGGGGTGGTCAGAATTAAAAACTAAGACACACGTGATCAGAGAACCGCAAGTCACCAAGAAAACAAAAAAGATGCATTATCCAACTTGCACAAATAAGCAACTTACTGATACCACGCATGCCAACACCGGGTGGAAGGTTTTTTTTTGGTTATTTTAAGGCGAAAAGCGCATTAAGGCTATTATCGCCTTCCTAAATGTAACCGTGAGTGTAAAGTGTTAAAGTCGTAAGTGTAGTGTTGTAAGTGTAAGTGTGTATTACTCGGGTACCGCGAGGGACGTCAAAATCCTCTCAATAGGTGTAGCTAATCTGCACCGGGTGGAAGGGGCCTGACAGGTCGGGGAAATAACACCAGCTGTTTCCCTCTCTTTATTTTTATTTCCTAGCCTGCGATTTAGCAGTATATTGTTTCCATACATACCCGAGGACTCGGTGGTAGAGGTGATTAAAGCACCATACAGTCTGCTGCGTCTCAAGGTCGTTGGTTCGAGACTGCAGTTACTGTCGTAAGCTTTATTCTAATCCCTCGTTTTCATTAATATAACCGACATAAAGTACGGACGCGAAGGAAAAGCATTTTTGTTGTTATATTAAGGCGAAAAGCACATTAAGGCTTTTTTTGGTGTTTAACGTCCGACTATTGTGCACACTTGGGCTAATGCAGACGATGGGATGATTTGTAGAGTATGAAAATGCCAAGCCCTGGCCGGGAATCGAACCTGGGTCCTGGGTGAAAGCCCAGTACGCTGTCAACTAGGCCACCGAGGCGGTCTCATTAAGCCTATTATCGACTCCTTAAATGTAAGTGTAAAATGTTAAAGTCGTAAGTGTAGTGTTACAAGTGTAAGTGTGTGTTAGACTCGGGTACCGCGAGGGACGTCTAAATCCTCTCAATAGGTGCAGCTAGTCTGCACCCTCTGCGGTGTGAAGGAAAAACATACGATACGTTCCGTGTTGCTTACACAAACGATGACAAACGATCAAGCGATCAAACGATAGACCCGAATAGTAAGTGCAAGTATTAAAGAAAATATTTCTAATTTGAAATTACTAAATACAAAATGCATTACGAAATGTTTTTACACACCGTGTCTCGTCCGCCGCCCAAACTGCGCCAAGTAATTTCTGCGGCCTAACAGTAATAGAAGAGGAAGAAGAAGAAGAAGAAGAAATTAAATTGTAATCAGAACTGGAATTTAGGCGCTCGGGACTAAATCATGAAGGCAGTGCATCTTTCCACCCTTGGCACTTTGCGTACCTTTGTTTCCGCTGAAATATAATTGAATTTATTTTCGTTCCGCATGCAGTGAACAGTAATATCAAGTCAAGATTTCATTATTTAAACAAGTTTATGAGGTTAGGCTTAACTGGGAAATTACCCTTTGTTTTATTTCTGTAAGAGTCGCGTAAAAATAAACAATTTCTGTTAATGAACCAAAAATAAAAATTATATCCTGTTTGCGCTTCCTTTTTCTTCTTCTTCTTCTACGTTTCACCCACTTTGGGGGACGATTGATCAATCAATGTTCAGTGTGTCGTGCTTTCCTGTCCGCCCAGTATTTCTTCATCCTTTCAGATCTTGCCGTCCTCTCTGCCTCAGAAATCCTATATGGTATTTTGGTCTTGACCCTGTCCTGGAACCTCTTCATTTTACCTTCGATTATACTCTTTGCGGATCTATCTGCAAGCATCTCTTCTGTAATTTGAAACTCTCGTAGGTCCCTCTCTATCTCCTTAAACCAGTTCAGTTTGGTCTTCTTATTGCGGAAAAAGTCGAAGATCCTTTTTGTTATCCTTTTCGGGTCCATTCGTAGGATGTGACCATAGAAGTCAATCCTCCTTTTCTTTATTGTATGGGACATCTTTTCGGTCCTCCTATACAGGGTCTCATTACTAATGTGCACAAGTTTATTATTATAGAATTTGGGACCTAGAATTTTCCGTAGAATTTTTCTTTCTTTGATCTCCAACTTTTCCATTGGTCCATAAGTCGTTATGGACAACGTTTCCGCAGCGTAAAGGGCTTCAGGCTTGACTACAGTATTATAATGTCTTATCGCTTCCTTTTTATTTTAATTACGATATTTTAAATCACGACAAATTAGCGTAGCTAGTTTTTTAAAACTTAACTTTAAACTTATATATTACAGCTGTTCAATAAAGAAATCAGCTGATCATTATGAAATAATATAAAACAACTGATCTTTTACTATAACATAGCTAGTTTTTAACAACATAACCTAAAAATTATTATAGCCTATCAGCTGTTCAATGAAATCAGCTGATCGTTGCGAATTGATATAAAATAACTGATCTTTTATTATAACATATCTACTTTTTAACAACATAACCTAAAAATTATTATAGCCTATCAGCTGTTCAATGAAATCAGCTGATCGTTGCGAATTGATATAAAATAACTGATCTTTTATTATAACATATCTACTTTTTAACAACATAACCTAAAAATTATTATAGCCTATCAGCTGTTCAATGAAATCAGCTGATCGTTGCGAATTGATATAAAATAACTGATCTTTTATTATAACATATCTACTTTTTAACAACATAACCTAAAAATTATTACAGCCTATCAGCTGTTCAATGAAATCAGCTGATCGTTGCGAATTGATATAAAATAACTGATCTTTTATTATAACATATCTACTTTTTAACAACATAACCTAAAAATTATTATAGCCTATCAGCTGTTCAATGAAATCAGCTGATCGTTGCGAATTGATATAAAATAACTGATCTTTTATTATAACATATCTACTTTTTAACAACACAACCTAAAAATTATTATAGCCTATCAGCTGTTCAATGAAATCAGCTGATCGTTGCGAATTGATATAAAACAACTGATCTTTTACTATAACATAGCTAGTTTTTAACAACACAACCTAAAAATTATTATAGCCTATCAGCTGTTCAATGAAATCAGCTGATCGTTGCGAATTGATATAAAATAACTGATCTTTTATTATAATATATCTACTTTTTAACAACATAACCTAAAAATTATTATAGCCTATCAGCTGTTCAACGAAATCAGCTGATCGTTGCAAACAACTGATCTTTTACTATAACATATCTACTTTTTAACAACATAACCTAAAATTTATTATAGCCTATCACCGCCTCGGTGGCCTAGTTGATAGCGTACTGGGCTTTCACCCCGAGGACCCGGGTTCGATTCCGGCCAGGGCTTGGCATTTTCATACGCTATAAATCATCCCATCGTCTGCATTAGCCCAAGTGTGCACAATAGTCGGACGTTAAATACAAAAAAATTATAGCCTATCAGCTGTTTAATGAAATCAGCTGATCGTTACGAAATTATATAAAACAACTGATCTTTTACTATAAAATATCTAGTTTTTCACTACATAACCTAAAAGCTGTTATGGCCTATCAGCTGTTCAATGAAATCAGCTGATCGTTGCGAATTGATATAAAATAACTGATCTTTTATTATAACATATCTACTTTTTAACAACGTAACCTAAAAATTATTATAGCCTATCAGCTGTTCAATGAAATCAGCTGATCGTTGCAAACAACTGATCTTTTACTATAACATATCTACTTTTTAACAACATAACCTAAAATTTATTATAGCCTATCACCGCCTCGGTGGCCTAGTTGATAGCGTACTGGGATTTCATCCCGAGGACCCGGGTTCGATTCCCGGCCAGGGCTTGGTATTTTCATACGCTATAAATCATCCCATCGTCTGCATTAGCCCAAGTGTGCACAATAGTCGGACGTTAAACACAAAAAAATTATAGCCTATCAGCTGTTTAATGAAATCAGCTGATCGTTACGAAATTGCATAAAACAACTGATCTTTTACTATAAAATATCTAGTTTTTCACTACATAACCTAAAAGCTATTATGGCCTATCAGCTGTTCAATGGCATCAGCTGATCTGTTTCGAATTAATATAAAACAATTGGTCTTTTACTAAACTATCAATATAAATTTGTGCACTCGTATCACGCAAAATCCGACACCACAACCAGCCCTAAAACATGATACATGTTAATTTCTTTGGATAATATAGGCCTATAATATTCGTAAATTGATAAGTGGTGCAGAAAACATTACAAAAACTAATGCACGTTCATTTTTAAAGTGGACGAAAATAGGTTATAATACGTTTTATGTTATGTTGTTAAAAACTAGCTATGTTATAGTAAAAGATCCGTTGTTTTATATTAATTCGCAACTATCAGCTGATTTCATCGAACCGCTGATAGGTTATAATACGTTTTATATTATGTTGTTAAAAACTAGCTATGTTATAGTAAAAGATCCGTTGTTTTATATTAATTCGCAACTATCAGCTGATTTCATCGAACCGCTGATAGGTTATAATACGTTTTATGTTATGTTGTTAAAAACTAGCTATGTTATAGTAAAAGATCCGTTGTTTTATATTAATTCGCAACTATCAGCTGATTTTATTGAACCGCTGATAGGTTATAATACGTTTTATGTTATGTTGTTAAAAACTAGCTATGTTATAGTAAAAGATCCGTTGTTTTATATTAATTCGCAACGATCAGCTGATTTTATTGAACCGCTGATAGGTTATAATACGTCTTAGGTTATGATGTTAAAAACTAGCTTTTTCAATTTACGTGTTTTCGGAAAAAAGTCGTAATTAAAGTAACAATTAACAGAATAAAATAAATACAAGATTATTTAATAAAATAAAATACACGTAATTATAAGTTTTAAGGAAAAAAATGAATAAAATTCTGTTATTGAACAAAAAATAAAAATAATGCGTCGTGTTTTCGAAAAAATTATCTTAATCAAAATAAAAAACAGAAGAAAACACGATAAAAGATTTTTCTTTTTCTTCAATAACAGAATTATTCTATTATTTAGGTAAACACAGATAGCGAATTTAATTTATTTCAAACTTTCACTTTTAAGAACTAATTGTGAGAATCAAGTCCGAAATTTCAAACGTTTAAAGTAGCTTTTTGTAACTGTTGAACGTATTTTGCTGGGTAACGGAGAATCCAAGCTCTTGAATGGTTTTTTTCTTTTGCACAGTTCGGCTGAAATCGGTTTAAATTATAATGTTAAACTTTAAATCACACGGGAAACGGACCACGACCGAAGTCAGTTTAATTGAATTTGAAAATTCATAATGTTTGTAGACTTAACGTTGATTACAACGGTGAAATCGGTTTCTTTTAAATATTTAAAAAAATTAAATGGCCGACATTTTGAAACTTTCGAAAGAATTTTTAACGACCACTCGAAAAGGGGTTTAATGTTTAGGACTGTGCTAGTTTCATAGTATCTGTGTGTGATCATGATGGCAGTTTCAGTAATTTAAACGGCTTTTCCGTTTCCTGCAGTGTTTTAGTGAATCAAAATTTTTCCGTCTCCTCGACTCGCACATCTGTATTCTGTTTGAAGGATGAAGTCCTAACAGTGTAAAATAAACACAGTGATGTAATACGTAATGTCGCTAAATTGAGTTTGCCGAAACTAGTCGCTTTGTTTTCATTAACAGGTGACCATGGCAACAAAACTTTTACCGTTCAACGTGGGCTAATCAGTGCAAACTATGTAATCCTTCCCCTCCCCCCCCCCCCCGCATACCCAAAGCTGTTAAGAGGTGTTCAGACGTGTGGGTCGGTAATCTCAGAATCAAACCTCACATCGCTGTTAATGTTCCCCCCCACTACCCCTCCGATATTGTTGCTAATAGTTTATAGTGGCCTAGATTCGACGGATAGCAACAATGCGCTAAATTAATTGAATCCTGTAACACGTAACTGACATGCGCGCTACAAGGGACGGAAATCACGTTACTGGTTACAAAGAGATCTTCGTCCTGCAACTTGGATGTACTGCACCTGGCCGGCTAGAAATGTGTGTTGTGATGTTTTTATGAAATTGCCAAATGATTTATGTAACTGAACGAAAAGCATTGCAATAAAAAAAGAGGAGGGGGACAGAATACGATAGAGTTAGAAGGAGAGAGGAAATAAAAGAAACAATTAGAGGGAGGTGGAAATGGAGAAAGAAAATAAGGGGGAGAGAGAGTGGGTGAGGGAAGATAGAGAGTATGAGGAAGAAAGATAGGGAGAGAGAGAGAGAGAGAGAGAGAGAGAGAAAGAGGGTGAGGGAAATATAGAGAGTTTGAGGAAGAAAGATAGGGAGAGAGAGAAAGAGGTTGAGGGAAAGATAGAGAGTTTGAGGAAGAAAGATAGGGGAGAGAGAGGGGGAAAGATAGAGAGAGTTTGAGGAAGAAAGATAGGGAGAGAGAGAGGGGTAAGGGAAAGAGAGAGAGTTTGAGGAAGAAAGATAGGGTGGAGAGAGCGAGAAAGAGAGGGTGAGTAAAAGATAGAGAGAGAGAGAGAGAAAGAGAGAGGGTGAGGGGAAGATAGAGAATTTGAGGAAGAAAGATAGGGAAGAGAGAGAGAGAGAGAGAGAGAGAGGAGAGAGAGAGGTAATGAAAAGATGGAGAGTTTGAGGAAGAAAGATAGGGAGAGAGAGAGAGAGAGAGAGAGAGAGAGAGAGAGAGAGAGGGTAATGAAAAGATAGAGAGTTTGAGGAAGAAAGATAGGAGAGAGAGAGAGAGAGAGAGAGGTGAGTAAAAGATAGAGAGAGCGAGAGAGAAAGAGAGAGGGTGAGGGGAAAATAGAGAGTTTGAGGAAGAAAGATAGGGGGAGGAGGGAGAGAGAGAGAGAGAGAGAGGGAGAGAGAGAGAGAGTTAGAGGGAGTGGGAGAAAGGGAAAAAATAGATATACATGTTTTTATTTAAGGAACGAAATTAGGACCATCAGTCCTCTCTGCCTTTTAATCAAAAAAAATAAGAGAGAGTTATATTCAAATAAGGCTGCGCAAAGAGTTCGGCTACTGAGAATGAAGAGGGCTCTTGGTATAACGCGTGATATCTACAATAAGAAAAATATGTCGACGCACTACAACACAGTCATAAAACCGGAGGCATTATACGCAAGCGAGACACTAGCACTCCACACAAAAGGTACCATGGAAGACATTTTGAAGGAAGAACGCAAAATCTTGAGGAAGATCCTTGGCCCAAGATTAACAGAAGACGGATACAGGTTGCACTCCCGGAAGACCACAGAGAAGATATCGAACCTGGCAGCAGATATCAGAAGAAGGAGGCTTCAATTCTATGGACACATCAGTAGACTCCCAACAACGAGACTTGCCAACAGAATCCTTAAGTATATACAAAGTGTCAAATCAACAACGTCGTGGATCACACAAGTCAGAATAGACCTACATGACGCAGAAATAGACTCAACAGACATTGAAGACAGGAACGCATACAGGAGAAAGATGCTCGGTTGGAAGATCCCAGAGAATGAAATCCCAAAGAGAGCAGGGGTAAAATGGACGGAGGAGCGGAGGAGGATCCATGGGGACAGGATGAGGGAAGTGTGGAGGATTAGAAGGAACAAGACATAAGTCGGAGTGCTTTGCGTGATCCAATAGGGTATATACGAAAATAATAATAATAATAATTATATATATTTATTTATTTATTTATCAAAAATATATATATTATAATAACATAATATATTACTGTCTCTCTCTCTCTCTCTCTCTCTCTCTCTCTCTCTCTCTATATATATATATATATATATATATATATATATATATATATATATATATAGAGAGAGAGAGAGAGAGAGAGAGAGAGAGAGAGAGAGAACCCGGGTCCTCGAGGTTAAAACCCAGTACGCTATCAACTAGGCCACGAAGGCGGCTACCCCACTAGATTTTCAGAGAAAAAACTATGTTTCGAAACAGGCTAAATAATAACACAAAACATAAATTCTTATCGCCTCAGGTTTTATTAGGTTTCCTCGTGTGTAGCTCAGAAACGGAATTTCGGTAGGGTTTCGCCTCTTCTTTGTTCGTATTCAAAGAACTCTTTCCGAGCCCTTTTTAAATAATTCAATTTGAAAAGTTTGTGCAATGATTTCACGCTATTTATTTTCTATAAACGTTACATCAAGCAATTTCACCCCGAGGACCAGGGTTCGAATCCAGGCCAGGGCTTGGCATTTTCATACGCTATAAGTCATCCCATCGTCTGCATTAGCCCAAATGTGCACAATAGCCGGACGTTAAAGACAAAAAAAAAATACTTATTAAAATAATCTGTCTCTGATTAGACATAGACTTCTATTGAAGTCTGTTATGTTATTAGACATCCATAATTTAAATTTAATTTAAAATCGGACATAAATTTTACTGAAGTATTTAGTTACATATCAAAATAATATTTTGTAATGAACGTTTCAAACTTTCGACATAAATTAATTTTCTTGGGTAGTTTTAAATTGTCAGAAGATCGCAGCACTTTGCAAGGTAAAATAAATCTACTGAGTCCTTGAAGTACAAGTTGTAGCTACTAGAGCGCAGCACCAAACAAGATTTAAATGAAAAAAAAAAAATGTTGCTGTATTACAGTAAACATTACAAGTACTGTAATTAACCGTTTAAGTATAAAGTATTTCATAGATCTCGTTTTGGTTTCTGTACAATGGGCCAATTAACTGTAACAACAAAAGCTGTAACTTGGGGAGTGAAAATAGCATCGAGGTGGAAGACACTGTTAGGGAAATCGATTTTTATGCCAAGTTTGAATCAAATCAGACTGAAATTTCAAACGCAAGTAGTAAAAAACTTGGAAAATTTGAAATACACAGTAAAGTTCCGATTAACTGTGAAGTTATGTGACATTTTTAAACCGTCTTCCATAGTAAATAATTTGTAATAAATAATAATAAAAGTAATCTTTTACCGGAACAGATAATAGCTCTGAAATGGGTAATCGACCACCACAAGCGGAGGAACAGGGATCTCATCATAACGTTCGTGGACTTTAAGAAGGCTTTAAGGAGTATTGGTCCATTCTGACTACTCTAAAGGAATTCGGCCTTAACGATAAACTAATCAACCTCATAAAAATCACACTACAAGACACGATGTCCAAAGTAAAATTCCGAGGAGAGGTGTCGGAACCTTTTGAAATAAGAACGGGTCTGAGACAAGGAGATGGCCTTTCCCCTTTTTATTTAACTGCGTACTAGAAAAAAATTATCAGAGTGGAACAAAGTCAACGGGCAAGTAAAAATAGGAAGAAAATTCAAGCTAAATTGCCTGGCATTTGCGGACGATCTAGCGTTGCCCTTGAACAGTTGGGAGGACTCGGAACAACGGATCGAGTCACTGAAAAACATCGCAGGGAAAGTTGGCCTCCGAATATCCTTCGAAAAAACGGAAGTGATGCCGACAAGGAGGACAGCACAGAGGTATATGAAGATCGGAGGCGAACGGATAAAATTGTCGACAAGTTCAAGTATCTGGGAGAAACCATCACCAGAAATAATAGGAAGAAAACGGCAATAGATAACAGAACAGCCAAACTAAGGACGGCGTCAAAATTAACATGAAACACCTACAAAAAAAATCGCTATCCATAAAGTCAAAGATCAGACATTACAACACAGTGACGAGGCCAGCAGTGGTGTACGCGGCAGAAACGCTCTTTAACCTTAGAAGCCGGAACAGGACAGAGGAACTCCAGAGAGTGGAAAGAACGATCATCAACAAGAAACACATAGTGAACGGGAACCACAGGCTGCTTCCTGGAGCATTGGTGTACAAGGAGACCGAACAACTTATCGATGTATTCAGAAAGAGACGCCTGGCATTTTACGGACACCTGATCAGACTCCCAGAAGAAAGGCTCACCAAGAAATTACTGAACTACCAGTTGAGCACAAAGATCAAAAATAATTGGCTCAAGGAGATAGAACAAGACCTGGAAGACCTAGGAATAACCGAGGAACAGTTGAGGAATGGGGAGGAGAAAGCCATACTCAAGGACAAGGAAATGAAACTCAACTTTAGAAAAGCAAGCGACCGAAAGGGCATGACAATCTCAGAAGAACTTAGGAAAAGGAGATCACAAAGGCTGAAGAGGTATTTTGAGGAACAACGCGCCAAGAAGACTGAATGTGCTCTAGTGTGGGCCTACCCCCCCCAAAATAATAAAAGTAATCTTATGTAAAAAATTGCTACCTTAAGGAAACACTGATAATCAAAAAGTAGTGATAATCCGTCGTCTAGTGGAATAAAACAGAAACACATCAAACAGTGTCAACCAATTTCGAAAAATTGTATGTATGTTTCTATTGAAAGAACACTCTCACTATTTACGATAATACCATTCAGCGTATAAGTCGATCACTCAAAGTCACGCGAGTACTCTGTTACGTGAATACTTGTCAAAAGGTTAAGTTCGGATAATTTACTGTATTAAAGGCCTAAGTATGTACAATTTGTGTAACACATGGAGTTAAATTAAAAATTTAAGTGTTTTACTACATTTTCCAAAATAATAATAATAAAATAATCTATGCTAAATAGAGTGTAATATGTTACTTTTATCGATGCCGAAAGTACAGGTTATGCATTTCTGTTATCCGTCACCCCAACGGTCCCGAGAAGACGGTTAATCGAGACTCTACTGTATATTAATTTGTTTTTAAAGATTCATTTAACGGTTATATTTACGTGACGTTTTAAACGGTCCAATGCATATAACAAACTTTCAAAAAATTACGTTAGAACGACAAATTGAGTAGGAATGAACCAACACTTGTCGAGATGTTAATTTATCTTAATAAATAGCGACGTTTTATCATATATATATATATATATATATATATATATATATATATATATATATATATATATATATTTTCTCGAGTCAACATCCCTTTTTCTCAGCACATACTATTCGTACAGACATAAATAAGGTATCTTTGGAAAGATTTTTTTAACCGGTTTCTGACATTGCTAAACGATTTTGCGCTAAAACTTACTGTTAGTGGAAAATTTTAACATAAAAGATACTTTTAACTGTCACAGGCAAAACGACATCATGGATGCGCATGCGCGGCATCACAAGCCGTGACAAGCATTCGGAATACCAAACATATGTTTTGGACACTGTTTTACACAAATATATTTGTAATTTCTCCTTCCATCGTGCGTTTATCTATTTTTAATCGATCGCTTTTCGATTTATTTTTTAAAAACCTTTTCCCTTCCTTCCAACTACCGTCCTCAAAGCAACGACTACTCTTATTCAAAAGGCTGTGTTTACTTAAAATTTTCATGGTGTGAAATTTCGCACGGCCCCCTGGTGTTTATTATTTTCGAGTCAACATCCCTTTTTCTCAGCACACACTGTTCGTACAGGCATAAATGATGTATCTTTGGAAAGATTTTGTAACCGGCTTTTGACATTGCAAAAATATTTTGCGCTAAAACTTACTGTTTGTGGAAAATTTTAACATAAAAACACTTTTAACTGTCACAGGCAAAACGGCATCATGCGCATGCGCGGCATCACAAATCGGACAATATTTTGTATATTTTACGAAGCTAACTTATTAATCACGAATAGACAATACCATTACAAATGCAACTTTTTTGCATAACGTGCTCAGAACAATTTCAATATTTACTTAAAAGTCATTAAACTTACAGGTTATGTGGCCCTACTGACAGTCCCCTATCCCTGCCCGTCGTACAAGCCGGGACTAGCATTTCAAATACCAAACACATGTTTTGGACACTGTTTTTACACAAATATATTTGTGATTTCTCCTTCCATCGTGCATCTATCTATTGTTAATACGGATATCATAAAATACGAAGTACAATTAAAATGTTAAAATACAATTAAAGGTTATTGTGGACTTTGTGTAGTACAGTTTGAGGTTATTGTGGACCAGGAAAGAAGCAAACATAATGTTCTAACATTTCGCATTTATTTACTTATTTGTATTTGAATATTACGATTTCTCATCTTTAACACGAATATAAATATTGCGCCGACGACAGTCATAAATTTGTGATTATTATTTCAAACCGATCGCTTTTCGATTTATTTTTTAAACATGTTTTCCCTTCCTTCCAACTACGGCTCTTACTTCAACAACTACTCCCCGCAAGGGGTGCAGACTAGCTGCACCTATTGAGAGGATTTAGACGTCCCTCGCGGTACCCGAGTCTAACACACACTTACACTTACACTTACGGCTTTAACGTTTTTATAAGCCGCCTCAGTGGCCTAGTATAAGCTCTCTCTCTCTCTCTCTCTCTCTCTCTCTCTCTCTCTCTCTCTCTCTCTCTCTCTCTCTCTCTCTCTCTCTCTCTCTCTCTCTCTCTCTCTCTCTCTCTCTCTCTCTCTCTCTCTCTCTCTCTCTCTCTCTCTCTCTCTCTCTCTCTCTCTCTCTCTCTCTCTCTCTCTCTCTCTCTCTCTCTCTCTCTCTCTCTCTCTCTCTCTCTCTCTCTCTCTCTCTCTCTCTCTCTCTCTCTCTCTCTCTCTCTCTCTCTCTCTCTCTCTCTCTCTCTCTCTCTCTCTCTCTCTCTCTCTCTCTCTCTCTCTCTCTCTCTCTCTCTCTCTCTCTCTCTCTCTCTCTCTCTCTCTCTCTCTCTCTCTCTCTCTCTCTCTCTCTCTCTCTCTCTCTCTCTCTCTCTCTCTCTCTCTCTCTCTCTCTCTCTCTCTCTCTCTCTCTCTCTCTCTCTCTCTCTCTCTCTCTCTCTCTCTCTCTCTCTCTCTCTCTCTCTCTCTCTCTCTCTCTCTCTCTCTCTCTCTCTCTCTCTCTCTCTCTCTCTCTCTCTCTCTCTCTCTCTCTCTCTCTCTCTCTCTCTCTCTCTCTCTCTCTC
Source organism: Callitettix versicolor (assembly GCA_022606455.1). Lineage (NCBI taxonomy): Eukaryota > Metazoa > Arthropoda > Insecta > Hemiptera > Cercopidae > Callitettix > Callitettix versicolor. The sequence goes on along the minus strand of CM040183.1, from coordinate 89,176,308 downwards.
TCTCTCTCTCTCTCTCTCTCTCTCTCTCTCTCTCTCTCTCTCTCTCTCTCTCTCTCTCTCTCTCTCTCTCTCTCTCTCTCTCTCTCTCTCTCTCTCTCTCTCTCTCTCTCTCTCTCTCTCTCTCTCTCTCTCTCTCTCTCTCTCTCTCTCTCTCTCTCTCTCTCTCTCTCTCTCTCTCTCTCTCTCTCTCTCTCTCTCTCTCTCTCTCTCTCTCTCTCTCTCTCTCTCTCTCTCTCTCTCTCTCTCTCTCTCTCTCTCTCTCTCTCTCTCTCTCTCTCTCTCTCTCTCTCTCTCTCTCTCTCTCTCTCTCTCTCTCTCTCTCTCTCTCTCTCTCTCTCTCTCTCTCTCTCTCTCTCTCTCTCTCTCTCTCTCTCTCTCTCTCTCTCTCTCTCTCTCTCTCTCTCTCTCTCTCTCTCTCTCTCTCTCTCTCTCTCTCTCTCTCTCTCTCTCTCTCTCTCTCTCTCTCTCTCTCTCTCTCTCTCTCTCTCTCTCTCTCTCTCTCTCTCTCTCTCTCTCTCTCTCTCTCTCTCTCTCTCTCTCTCTCTCTCTCTCTCTCTCTCTCTCTCTCTCTCTCTCTCTCTCTCTCTCTCTCTCTCTCTCTCTCTCTCTCTCTCTCTCTCTCTCTCTCTCTCTCTCTCTCTCTCTCTCTCTCTCTCTCTCTCTCTCTCTCTCTCTCTCTCTCTCTCTCTCTCTCTCTCTCTCTCTCTCTCTCTCTCTCTCTCTCTCTCTCTCTCTCTCTCTCTCTCTCTCTCTCTCTCTCTCTCTCTCTCTCTCTCTCTCTCTCTCTCTCTCTCTCTGTGTTTTTCTCTTCTTTATTTCTTTCTGATTTCTCAGAAAGATGTATATATATATATACATTTTGCCGTTCTAGAGAGATTACCGTTATAGCCTAAATACGAGGGTTGATCAAATATAAACGAGACTGACTTTCTAAAAACTTTTCCGTTGGACATTGAACTCTAAAGGGTGGGGTTTCAGGTAGCCTGGGAGGTTTGGGACGGGCGTAGACGGGCAACATTTCCGTTCGGATCCTTCAGTATAAAACTATACAATGAGTGAGAGTGAAGTGCACGTTTCCGTGGAGCAGAGAATTATTATTAAGTTTTTGGCCAGGGAGGGGATCAATCCGACTGAAATCTTTCGTAGATTGACGGCTCAGTACGGGGACAGGACCCTGTCAAGAGCTCGCGTTTTTGCTTGACACAAGGAATTCGCCGAAGGACGGGAAGCAGTAGAAAACCTCAGCCATGATCGTCGCCCGACCACTTCCGTCACGGACGAAAACATTGATGCTGTTCGGAAGCTCCTGGACGAAGACAGACGTATATCGCTGCGATTTATTGCAGATGAACTCCAGTTGAGCTATGGTAGCGTTCAAAAAATCGTTACATCAAACCTGGAACTCAGCAAAGTATCTGCAAGTTGTGTTCCACGAATTTTGACCAACGTTCACAAACGGAATCGTTTGGAGATTTGCCAGCGACTATTGACCCAATTTGAACGAGATGGTGAGGCATTATTAAACTGGATTGTCACCTGTGACGAAACATGGGTTCACCATTACACTCCCGAGTCGAAACAGGCAAGTATGGAGTGGCGGAAGAGGGGAGAGAGGGCGCCTCTGAAGGCCAAATCACGATCGTCGGCCGGGAAGGTAATGGCCACTGTATTTTTCGACAATCAAGGCGCCTTTCACGTCGATTTCCTCCATCAACGACGCACAATAAATGCACAATATTATTGCGATGTTTTAGAGGCCGCAAAACAGTCTTTTCGTAGGAAAAGGAAATCTAAACCGGCGAGAAACGTCATTCTTCTTCACGATAATGCCCGACCACATTCGGCGAACGCTACGAGGCTTAAACTCGATCAAATTGTCTGGGAACCAATGGAACATTCCCCATACAGTCCAGACTTATCACCCTGCGACTATCACCTGTTTGGGCCACTCAAAGAGGCGCTTGGAGGCCAGCGTTTCGAAGACGATTCTGCGGTGGAGACCTTCGTGCTCCAATGGCTCAATGAACGCCCGAGAACTTTTTACGAACATGGAATTAAAAAACTTCCAATCCGGTGGGAAAAATGTGTTACTCGTGCGGGAGACTATGTAGAAAAATAAGTTGTATCAAGAATAATTTGTAAGTAAGCAATAAATTTTTTAAAAAATCAGTCTCGTTTATATTTGATCAACCCTCGTAGATTCGTAATAGAGTAGCCTCGGTGGCCTAGTTGATAGCGTACCAAGCTTTCACCCCGAGGACCCGGGTTCGACTCCCGTCCAGGGCTTGGCATTTTCATACGCTATAAATCATCCCATCGTCTGCATTAGCCCAAGTGTGCACAATAGTCGGACGTTAAACACAAAAAAAAAAAAATAACGCTTTACACTCACATTTACATTTAGGGAGGCGATAATAGCCTCAATGGGCTTTTCGCCTTAAAATAATAATAATAAAAAAAAAATCCAACGACTACTCTTATTCAAAAAGGCTGTGCTTTAGACTTTCATAGTGCGAAATTTCGCACGGGCCTCCTGGTGTATCATTAATTGACATCAACATTATCGAAAATGGATTCAATATAATCGATATGCTTAACAGAACGCAAATAAATCACTGGATTTCGGCGATTTTCCGGCGTAGCCTCTCTCCGGTCGCCATCATTCATTACTAGCCTCGCTAACAAGGTGCTGATTGTATTACTTTCGCGCGTAACGCCATTTGAATAAGTGGCGTTGTACACATTTGCAAATATAATGGGCAAATTATCGTTACATTATACAACCTTACTGCGCAGGTCTGGACGTCGTGTTCACTTAATTAACGAGGCTGCGGACGGTTGGATCTTAACATAAATTTATCTGAATTTTGACGCGTTGAAAGCTGTATATTACACGCGTCGTCGGTAGCGGACAGCGAACATAACGAACGGCAAATTGTCGTGTTGCTCAGCGAGGCGTGACCCGGGTGCACGCACATGTCTCGCTGCGCTTCTTAACGTTCTTGCAAATCTGATTTCAACGTCGCGATCAGCTTAAGTTAGCGTTTTAAAAATTTAAAATTCAATACGGAAATGAACCCTGACCGCCGTCAAATTTAATAAATTAAAAATGCCAATTTAAAATTTTAAATTCAATACGGAAATGAACCCTGACCGCCGTCAAATTTAATAAATTAAAAATGCCAATTTAAAATTTTAAATTCAATACGGAAATGAACCCTGACCGCGGTCAAATTTAATAAATTAAAAATGCCAATTTAAAATTTTAAATTCAATACGGAAATGAACCCTGACCGCCGTCAAATTTAACAAATTAAAAATGCCAATTTAAAATTTTAAATTCAATACGGAAATGAACCCTGACCGCCGTCAAATTTAATAAATTAAAAATGCCAATTTAAAATTTTAAATTCAATACGGAAATGAACCCTGACCGCCGTCAAATTTAATAAATTAAAAATGCCAATTTAAAATTTTAAATTCAATACGGAAATGAACCTGACCGCCGTCAAATTTAATAAATTAAAAATGCCAATTTAAAATTTTAAATTCAATACGGAAATGAACCTGACCGCCGTCAAATTTAATAAATTAAAAATGCCAATTTAAAATTTTAAATTCAATACGGAAATGAACCTGACCGCCGTCAAATTTAATAAATTAAAAATGCCAATTTAAAATTTTAAATTCAATACGGAAATGAACCCTGACCGCCGTCAAATTTAACAAATTAAAAATGCCAATTTAAAATTTTAAATTCAATACGGAAATGAACCTGACCGCCGTCAAATTTAATAAATTAAAAATGCCAATTTAAAATTTTAAATTCAATACGGAAATGAACCCTGACCGCCGTCAAATTTAATAAATTAAAAATGCCAATTTAAAATTTTAAATTCAATACGGAAATGAACCCTGACCGCCGTCAAATTTAATAAATTAAAAATGCCAATTTAAAATTTTAAATTCAATACGGAAATGAACCCTGACCGCCGTCAAATTTAATAAATTAAAAATGCCAATTTAAAATTTTAAATTCAATACGGAAATGAACCTGACCGCCGTCAAATTTAATAAATTAAAAATGCCAATTTAAAATTTTAAATTCAATACGGAAATGAACCCTGACCGCCGTCAAATTTAATAAATTAAAAATGCCAATTTAAAATTTTAAATTCAATACGGAAATGAACCCTGACCGCCGTCAAATTTAATAAATTAAAAATGCCAATTCGTTTCAGATTTTAAAAAATCGCCATTTTGAAACTGTTAAACGGATTCTGTTAGTTAACGAATGTGTCCGACTGTTAAAAATAATTTAGGGGTTAATTAAACAAAATTATTAGTATTTATTTATTTTTTTTTTTATTTTACGAGTATATTAATTACAACTGAGGCGTGCCCCATCTAGTAATTTTTCTTTATCATTGTGTTCACTGTGTGCTGGGGTGCAGTCTGACGGCTGGTCCCAATGTGTTTACGGCCTGGAGAGGTCAATTGGCTTGGTCCTCTTCAGCCTTCTTGTGATGTCACTGCGGCATAGTAGTTGGACAATCTCTGTATTATTATGCTGTTCTAACCTGCAATAATGCTTAACCGAGAGCTTTTTAATGACTTCCTGAACAGATTCAACACCTAGGTCCTTATGTATGTTTTCATTTCTCACATACCAAGGGGCGTTGACAATCGTTCTCAATACTTTATTTTGAAAAACTTGAATAATTTTACTATTGTTTTTTCTTGTACATTCCCAGAGTGGTGCACCATAGGTCCATATTGGTCTTAGAACTTGCTTGTATAGCAGTATCTTGTTGGCTATCGAAAGTTCTGAATTTCTTCCAATAAGCCAAAACATATTATTGAATTTGAGCTGTAGCTGCTCTTTTTTCTTTTTTACATGCACCTTCCATCGGAGCTTTGCATCGAGTGTCATTCCTAGATATTTAGCACTGTTTGCATATGTTATACTCCTTTCGTTTAATGTTATTGGTAATGGTTCATATTTTCTATTCGTAAAATTAATGTGTACAGTTTTTGCTTCATTAAGCTTTACTCTCCATTTTTTTGTCCATTGACTTACTGCGTTGGTGGCATTCTGTAATTTCTCTGTGACTTCTAAAATATTGTCCCCAACTGTTAAAATTGCTGTGTCATCTGCAAAAGTTACTACTGTGGAGTTCCTAGTAACTGGTATATCTCTAGTGTACAGAAGGTACAGTACAGGGCCAAGAACACTTCCCTGAGGTACTCCTGCATTAATTGTTTTAATTTGTGAGTAGTCGAGTTCATATCTAACCCGAAAATGTCTCTAACAAAGGTATGACTTTAAAATTCTGAAGAATTGCTCTGGTTAGTCCCGTTGTAGTTTATGTTCCAGCCCACAGTGCCAGACTCCATCAAACGCCTGCGCCACGTCAAGAAATATACCTGAGTAGATTTGCTTCCTCTCCATAGCTTCCTCTACTATATCCACCACTCTATGAACTTGTTCAATTGTAGAATGTTTTGCCCGAAAACCGAACTGATGTGCAGGTATGAGCTCCCTATCTTCTATAATAACCTTCAGTCTTTTTAAAAGGAGTTTCTCAAAGAGCTTAACAAAATTATTGAAGAATTTTTAATCGTGAACTACACTAAGCGTGTTTAGAAAGTCAGAAAAAATTATCAAAAGGAAATGCCTTAAAGATCGGTTTTAAAATTTTACTTAAACAGACAAAAAGTAGTTGAAAAGAAATTTGTTCAATTTGTTTTCGCTGAACTTATTACAGGCCTTGGTATATCTTATTTTTTTATTTCATTACGGCAATTTCTTTTACAGAAAATCTGCGCGAATGGAAGGGCAAACAGCCGGGAATAAAACAGTTGTACGTGCTGCATTCTGTGGTGAACTTAGCGAACTATCTCGAACTTTAAAAGCCAATGGATGGTAAAACCTCGGTGGCCTAGTTGATAGCGTACTGGGCTTTCACCCCGAGGACCCGGGTTCGATTCGCGGCCAGGGCTTGGCATTTTCATACGCTATAAATCATCCCATCGTCTGCATAGCCCAAGTGTGCACAATAGTCGGACGTTAAACACCAAAAAAAAGTAAAACCGTAAGGGGGAAAACAATAGTCTAAACGATTGACGAGATGTCGGGGTAGAACGGCCTTATTTTATTAGGTTTCTTTTTTTTAATTATATATACAGATTATTACTATTATTATTTCGTTTAACGCCCATAATTTATGCTATATATATACTATTGAAAACGGAAAGATCGATATTAATTGGAGGAGAAAAGTTGACGGCAGTAACTCTAGTCACGAACCTACGATCAACAAACGCGCAAGTTCAGAGAGACTGACCGAAGCTTTAACCACCTGCAGTTCTTATTTTTATCTCCCAGTCTTTCCCCCGCCCGCAACTCTACTGATTTCACACGCGAAACGCTCTCGCCTCGTTTCAAATCCTGCGTCGCGATTTCACTCTGACTACATCGCACATTCCCGAGATCTACTCAACTTCCGCGCATCCACGAGTAGTATTTTCCTCGTTTCTTTTGCATATTTTTGTTTACAAAGATCTCTTTTTAGCGCTTACACGAAATTACGACGGTGGAGACGTCACGCGGGCGTCGGTGCAACTAACAGCGCGTAAATCAAATTGAACGTAACGTTGTAAGCTATCGGCTCGACGTTGGAGATTCTATAAAATGCAATCTGCACAGGAACGTTTCCATCGTAAAAAAAAAATGGAATGATAAATTGATACAAGTCGGAACGAGTTTCAGGTCCCAGGTTCACGCAGGATTTACTAGTTTGTTGACTTCGCCTGTTTATTGCAAATGAGGCACTAATTCAAAGCGGTTTATTCTTTCCTTTGGTTCTTTTACCTGTCGGTGCATCATGTAGTACAGGCCGCATCTTTCTTAAAAAAAAAAAACACTTCGTAGAACGTAAATAATATAGTTTTACATTTAATTTTTGATTTATACCGGATTGGTTATTATTTGAACTAATAAAAACCTTTAAAAAATAGGACATTTTTTTGCAAATATTTCGTTAAATGCTTCGTTCGGAGTTGAACACCGACAAGATTTCATTAAATTCATTGTTCCCGTTTATCTAAAGCTGAAGAAAGATCCAGATTATGACTTGATTACAGGCAAAATTGTTAAAAAAAAACTGCCTGAAAAAGGATTGAAAAATGTTGAACATAATGAACATTATGTTCATGAACCTTATGAACCTTTCAGGCAATGGAAGGTGGCGGAGGTAATGTTGGTACTGAAACAAGGGAAATCGTCAAATGATGAGTTCAATAGAACGATACCTTTGTTTCATTTAGTATATACAAGATGTGTTCAGAAAGTGACGAGAATTTTTAAATTTCGCGGGCTTGGAGAGTCCGATTGTCAAACATTTTTATAATTATGTTGGTATACATGCTCTTGAAGTATGATAAAACTTTCAGCTGTTTTTATTGTTGACTTTGTCTGTGACAGCCGCTAAGGTTAGACGTGTTTTTATGAGCTCGGCGATTTTCGTTTGTTAAAAGAAATGGGTCAAAGAATTTGTATCAAATTTTGCGTAAAAATGGAATAAAGTGTAACAAAGTGTGTGAAATGTTAATAAAGGCCTATGGTGAGTCTGCTATGAGTAAAGCAAGAGTTTACGAGTGATATAAGCGTCTCAAAGAAGGCCGTAAATACGTTGAAGATGACGAACGCCCTGGACGCCTCAGCACATCAACAACTGATGAAAGCGTGGAAAAAGTGAAAGAAATGGTTATGAACAATCGCCGAATTACAATTAGAGAGGTCGCTGATGATGTTGGCATATCGATTGGATCATGTCATGACATTGTTTCCAATGTTTTGTGTATGAAACGCGTGGCAGCAAAATTCGTTCCAAAATTGTTGAATTTTGAACAAAAACAGCGGCGAATGGAAGTTGCTCAGGAGTCACTAAATGAAGTCAACGACGATGCAGAATTACTAAAACGTATTATAACAGGTGACGAAACATGGGTTTACGGATATGATGTCGAAACTAAGGCTCAATTATCCCAGTGGAGGCATTCTGGCTCGCCAAGACCGAAAAAGGCTCGACAAGTGCAATCGAACGTGAAGGTTATGCTCACTGTGTTCTTCCATATTAATGGCATGGTGCATCATGAATTCCTGCCACCAGGTGAAACGGTCAATAAGCAGTACTACGTACAAGTTCAACGCCGTTTGCGTGAAGCAATCCGAAAAAAAAGCCCAGGTCTGTGGAAAAACAGTTCATGGCTTTTGCACCACGATAATGCACCAGTTCACACTACATTGCATGTTCGTGAATTTTTAGCCAAAAACAGTACTGTAACGATGCCCCAGCCTCCATATTCGCCAGACATGGCTCCGTGTGACTTTTTCCTATTTCCAAAAATTAAAAAAAACTTAAAGGGCCGTCGTTTTACAGCCGTAGATGACATTAAAAGCGCATCGCTGAAAGAACTAAACACTATCTCAAAGATCGAGTTTGAGAAGTGTTTCGAGGATTGGAAGAAGCGCTGGCACAAGTGCATAATCTCCAATGGGGACTATTTTGAAAGCGACAACATCAGTGTAGAAGAATTAATAAATATTTTGTTCAAAAGATTAAAATTCTTGTTAATTTCTGAAAACACCTCGTACATTTTTTGAAAACAAAACTATTTAAGCTCATCATAGATAAAAGGCACCTAATTACCCTCACATTCAACCTTAAAACGAATTCAGTACATTAGAATATAGACTAGAAACGTCAGGCGTATGTTTAGATGTGTCCCAGACGTTTGTTAAGGTCTGGCACAGAAAGCTTGAATAAAACTATACAGAGATTTACGAAAGGTGTAGTCTGTAAGATTTTAAAACCATAAATTGCTGACAGATTTTTTTCTGGTAAAGAATGACGAAGAATATTCCAAATTAAAGAAGATTTGAGCAGGAATACAACAGGGTAGTGTTTTGGGAACAAGTTTTTTGTTTGTTTGTTTAACGTCCGACTATTGTGCACACTTGGGCTAATGCAGACGATGGGATGACTTATAGCGTATGAAAATGCCAAGCCCTGGCCGGGAATCGAACCCGGGTCCTCGGGGTGAAATCCCAGTACGCTCAACTACGCCACCGAGGCGGCTTTTTGGGAACAAGTCCCTTGGGACATACCTATACCAAAAGAGGCAAGCATAGCTTTGTAGACGATAAAGAATTATTTCTGTTGATAGCCTGGAAGAAGCAACCAACAAGCTCCATTAGGCCGATTGGCCACTAAGTGCGGAGCGAACTACGTATTAAAAAAAATAACCAATTGTTTTTAATGTAAATACCGCCACTTACAGCTGAGCGCAGCTTTGACTCTGTCTAGGTTCGGTTTCAAGCTGATTCCGCTTCCCCCTTTCTACGCTGACCACGCCTCTAAACTTATTATTTCTTGTTACCTAGGTTACGGTTTTTAAATATAGTAGTTTCCTAGAGTCCGTTAAAGTAAGCCTAAATATTTAGATTTAAAAGATACAAACGCATTCTTTAAACTGACGGACCCCGCAGGGGGGTGCAGACTAGCTGCACCTATTGAGAGGATTTAAACGTCCCTCGCGGTACTCGAGTCTAACTAACACTCACACTTACATTTAGTGAGGCGATAATAGCCTCAATGTGCTTTTTGCCTTAAAATAAAAAAAAATAATAAACAGACGGAATTCCGTTTTCAGTTGTCGTTCATCTTCATTCCGTTTATCTCCATTTACTAACGTTATTGAGGCTAGGTTTTGTTGGAAGTCTAGCCTTAATAACGTTAGTAAATGGACACAAAGATGGTTTATATATATATATATATATAATTAATGGTTAAATTATATCTTAATGCACGATCTTAAATTGTATCTGTATCTTGGATGCGCATGCGCGGCATCACAAATCAGACAATATTTTGTATGTTTTACGAAGCTAACTTATTAATCACGGATAGACAATCCCATTACAAATGCCACTTTTTTGTATAACGTGTTTAGAACAATATTTACTTAAAAGTCATTAAACTTACAGGTTATGTGGCCCTACTGACCCTATTCCTGCCCATCGTACAAGCCGGGACAAGCATTTCGAACACCAAACTCATGTTTTGGACACTGTTTTTACACAAATATATTTGTGATTTCTTCTTCAGTCGAGCATTTATCTATTGTTAATACGGACATCTTAAAATACGAAGTACGATACAAATGTCAAAATACAGTTAGAGGTTATCAAGCATGCCTTTTCAACTGGCTAGAAGACTATTAAAATTGCGTTTGCTATCACTATAAACAAGTCGCAGGGACAAACACTTCGAAAAGCAGGATTGTATTTGCCAAATGCCGTCTTTACTCACGGACTTTTGTACGTAGCCTTTTCAAGGGTAACTAAATCAACTAACATGTTTGTATCCATTGAAGAAAATGAAATACTTATATAAAAGGCTGTGTTTACTTAAAACTTTCATAATGCGAAATTTCGCATGGGCCTTCTGGTTAAGATTAAGTCATTAAGTCAGTATTAAGGCATTAAGTCAGTAAGTGTAAATTTCAATATAAAGAAGAACGATATATCTGCAGGAATTGATTCTCAGGAGATTCCGTACGCTAACGGAAGAGCTGAATATCTGATTTAGGAATAATACGAGGGTTGATCAAATATAAACGAGACTGACTTTCTAAAAACTTTTCCGTTGGACATTGAACTCTAAAGGGTGGGGTTTCAGGTAGCCTGAGAGGTTTGGGACGGGCGTAGACGGGCAACATTTCCGTTCGGACCCTTCAGTATAAAACTATACAATGAGTGAGAGTGAAGTGCACGTTTCCGTGGAGCAGAGAATTATTATTTAGTTTTTGGCCAAGGAGGGGGTCAATCCGACTGAAATCTTTCGTAGATTGACGGCTCAATACGGGGACAGGACCCTGTCAAGAGCTCGCGTTTTTGCTTGGCACAAGGAATTCGCCGAAGGACGGGAAGCAGTAGAAAACCTCAGCCATGATCGTCGCCCGACCACTTCCGTCACGGACGAAAACATTGATGCTGTTCGGAAGCTCCTGGACGAAGACAGACGTATATCGCTGCGATTTATTGCAGATGAACTCCAGTTGAGCTATGGTAGCGTTCAAAAAATCGTTACATCAAACCTGGAACTCAGCAAAGTATCTGCAAGGTGGGTTCCACGAATTTTGACCGACGTTCACAAACGGAATCGTTTGGAGATTTGCCAGCGACTATTGACCAAATTTGAACGAGATGATGAGACATTATTAAACCGGATTGTCACCTGTGACGAAACATGGGTTCACCATTACACTCCCGAGTCGAAACAGGCAAGTATGGAGTGGCGGAAGAGAGGAGAGAGGGCGCCTCTGAAGGCCAAATCACGATCGTCGGCCGGGAAGGTAATGGCCACTGTATTTTTCGACAATCAAGGCGCCTTTCACGTCGATTTCCTCCATCAACGACGCACAATAAATGCACAATATTATTGCGATGTTTTAGAGGCCGAAAAACAGTATTTTCGTAGGAAAAGGAAATCTAAACCGGCGAGAAACGTCATTCTTCTTCACGATAATGCCCGACCACATTCGGCGAACGCTACGAGGCTTAAACTCGATCAAATTGGCTGGGAACCAATGGAACATCCCCCATACAGTCCAGACTTATCACCCTGCGACTATTACCTGTTTGGGCCACTCAAAGAGGCGCTTGGAGGCCAGCGTTTCGAAGACGATTCTGCGGTGGAGACCTTCGTGCTCCAATGGCTCAATGAACGCCCGAGAACTTTTTACGAAGATGGAATTAAAAAACTTCCAATCCGGTAGGAAAAATGTGTTACTCGTGCGGGAGACTATGTAGAAAAATAAGTTGTATCAAGAATAATTTGTAAGTAAGCAATAAATTTTTTAAAAAATCAGTCTCGTTTATATTTGATCAACCCTCGTAACATTACCCGTCGCAGCTTCGCCCACTAAACTTAAACAGTTTTATTAATGACATAATATAGAAACAAAAAAATATATTAATAAAAGCGTGATCATTTAAACTCATGCTTATTTTGCAGTGAATATGAAAAAATATTATAACCCGAATATGTTGTTTTGTTGTCTTCAAACGTGTTCCATTCGAATTTAAGAAAATCTGATAAAAAATATTTTTCTCCAATACAAACATTTATACATTTTAATTTTTGTGTTCTTTTTATGAGATGAATTCGGGGGGGGGGGGGAATGCTGAATTACGTGTATCACAATTTGTGTTTTAAAATATTATTAAGAAAAGCTGATAAAAAATAATGTCTCCAATTAGAACTTTTTTTCTATAATTATACCTCTTTTTTACATTTTTTTATTCTTTTAGGGAATGAATTCGAAAAAATGTTGAAATATGTGTTTCATAGCATATTTCTAGAATATTCGGATCCAAAACAAATATATCTTCAATTTGAAAATTGTATACCCCTTTTTTACATTTTCTACCTCCTTTCAATCTCTTTAGGGCATGATTTTTGGAAAATTGTAATAAACATATTTCATTACTTATATTTAAGAGTGACTATGTTACGTTTTAAGAAAGTCAGACGAAAAACATATTTTTTTCAATAAAAATTGTTGTACCTCATTTTTACCTCTTTAGAGGTTGAATAGTGGAAAATCGTTTTCAGTTCATCCCTACATGTGGTCTTAACCCTGAAAATTTCAAATCTTTAGCTATTATAGTTTCGGCTATACGTTGATTATTAAAGTTGGACAGGGTAAGTCGTTTAATGGCGTTAAAATCAAATTTTTGCAAAAAGCCTTTTTAGTGCACGCCTATATGGTAACATAAATGTACCCTGAAAATGTCAAGTCGCTAGCTAAAATAGTTTTGGCTCTGCGTTGATTACGAGTCAGTCAGTCAGGACTTCTTCTTTTATTATTATTATTATTTGCGTATAGACCCTGTTGGATCACGCAAAGCACTCCGACTCATGTCTTGTTCCTTCTAATCCTCCACACCTCCCTCATCCTGTCCCCATGGATCCTCCATATATATTAAGATGTATTGACTAACTGGCAGGAGTTCTGAATTACAAGTACAAAATAAACAGCTGATCTACCGGCAAATTGTAAGATCGGTGGGGCTTTATGGTGTCCAGTTGTGATGCGGGCTGAAGGAAAAAACACAAATCTAAATACTGTTAAGACGTTACAAAATAAAGTCCTGCAAAACGTTGTGAACGCTCCTCAGTGCATTAGTGAAGATCTACACGGAGACCTGAAGATGAAGATCATCGAAGAAATGGCAAAAAAACAAGAAAAACTCCACAATCATGAAAACATCGAGTAAGAATAATAATAGAGAGTAGAGCGAAGTTTAAAGAGAAAACAATCAATAGACTTTGTATTCTAGTGACATCGGAGATATGCCATCATTTTATCGGACATTCTATTGAATTTTTCTCAAACTCAGTTGTAATAAATAATATTTATCATACAAAATTAAGTTTGTGTAAACATTGTGATAAAACATCCCTGACCTTATCCCATGCTCATTACGTTCGGCGTTGCAAATTTATGCATTACAATATAACCATAAAGAGGCATTACGCTGAAACGACTGCAAATCACCTATTTGTAATTGTAAATTATCACAAAAGCCTATTATGTTGGTAGTGGTTCGTTATTTATTATATCCTAATACAAAAATAGATTGTAAACGTTTGGAAAACTGTTCGGAAAGAGGAATTGAAACGCGTTTGACCTTTTACCGAAAGGATGTCAATTTATTTTAATTTTAAAGACAATAAAACATATTTATAATATTTAAAATTCCAAAAGTGGAACAATATTTTACAGTAACATTTTATTACTGCGTTCAGTTCAGAAATACACGAAGTTATTACGTGATCGTAAAGATAGCGGTAGTGGGCACTCCGTATTGTGCTGCTACCAGCGGATGCAAGTGGTACTTTATACAGTTATTTCAGTATTCTCAAACTTTTGTCATTTTGATTTGATTCGAACTTGGCACAAAATTGATTTTGGTAACGTCTTAGTCAGGATTCGTTCTTTCTTTTCTGTTCCTTGACGCTACAACCCTTAAAGGGCTTTGACATCCCTCATAATTCGTCTCCATTCCTGCCTACGCTGTATTTTCTCCCATCTTCCAGCGCAAAACCCAAATATGCTCCTCCACGTCTTGCATTCATATCTCTTCTTCATCATGCAACACTCCTTGGGTATTAGTCCTTCTCTTATAGGCCTATATGTATATATATATATATATATATATATCATTCATTAGAATATGCCTCCATGTCCGTAATCCTTAGATATTACCTCCACATTCACAGCCTTATATCTCAGCTAATTGTAAAGATATATGTGTCATCCCATTTGAGTATATGTTCAAAATAACAGATTCAAGACATTTATTCCAATATGCTCTAATGTATAATACAATTTTTTGTTATGTAATTAATCAAATATTGCCTCCCGGTGGCAAGATGTAAGGTTAGCATAAAACATTTGTTTGTCAAACATAGATTGTTGCCTCCGGATGTCGTTAAATATAATTGATGTCTAACTTTGCAGATATATACCATTAGACCTTGCCTCCAGTCTAAACCTTTTACCAAACTGAACACTACTGAAGTCCTGTATATGTATATAGTTGAGGTTATGTTTTATGTTTCTAAAGTTTTATCACCTACAAATATACCGAAACTATAAAGTTCTATTTCTCTACACATAAAACCAATTAAATTGTTCTTTCTTTGAGATTTATTGTTGTATTCATTAGATATGGCGAAACTTGTGGCTCTTGTACTTTTTCATAATTTTGGTTTGACAGTTCAAACAGGTTAGAGTTGTAGTTGATATTACAAAACCTACCTTTTCTTTCACTTCTACTTTTATATAAAAGTAATACATATACATATGTATTAAATCACTAATTTGACTGTAGATCTAAGTTTTGCCTAAAGTTTATTTTCACGCATGCCACTTTTTAGGCTACTTAAATTTTGTACTTTAGAGGGAAGTACTGTACTTCCAAAACAATAAAATGTTTTTCATTTGGTCTTGGGAATTGATTTTTAATAAACTGATTTGCATAATAATAATACAAAAAATATGATTAAAATATTTTGGGCCAAATTTTAGTTCTGTAAGCTATTTAGCTATAAAATCACAATATAGCCTATTGTGATTAGCCTACATAGCCAAATACATACAGGTGCTATATATAAAGGTACAAATATACATTAAAAATTTTAATGTCTTTGGTAATACAAATTTAAACAACTAAGTTCAAGTTTTATCATAAGCTAAGTATGAGAAAATTTAACGGACAAGTATTAAATATTGATTTCGATTTGCTCATCAAGTTTTTAATCTAAGTACCAAAATATCACCTCAAGTGTTTTTTATATAGAATTTTGATGTTGTGCTAATAAAAAAAATAAAACCAACAAACATAGGAAAGAAATATTGCTGTCTTTTTGTTTTCGATGTCATTTAACCTTGGTGCGATAGGCAGTACAACTCATAATAGCCTGCTCGAAAAAGTTACACGAGGTCATGATTCCCTTGGAAAATGGTTAAAAGAGTAATGAACAACAAAGAAGAAGCAGAAATATTATAGTCTAGCACCATTTCGATATGAAATGTAATCTAACCTAACAGCTGCAGTATGCCGTTTTGGATTAGCATAACCCATAAAAAAAATTATAATATGCCTGCCTTGATATAATTTTTTTATATCACAAATTATTTACTGTAGCAATAAACATGCTGTCTAGTGACCACTATTGCTACTTAAACTTATTTAATACATATATTTACATAAGCTACTTTGTTCAAAAAA
Source organism: Callitettix versicolor (assembly GCA_022606455.1). Taxonomy (NCBI): domain Eukaryota; kingdom Metazoa; phylum Arthropoda; class Insecta; order Hemiptera; family Cercopidae; genus Callitettix; species Callitettix versicolor. Next base: position 89,160,440 of record CM040183.1, on the reverse strand, counting down.
TGCCAGAAAGGTTGGTGTGTTAGTATATTACAATTACCACCTAGGTTAACATCTGTAGGGTGCTGTGAATGGTTTCATGACTATAATTTGTAACATGGTATGGTAAAAATATATATAATCAATAACGTACCTGGAATTGATACAAGGTTTTTATCACTTACTGTTGCTTTTAATGAAGTACCTAAGATAGTGTGATTGTAACCAGAACAAAAGCAGTGTTAAGTACTTATGAATAAGTGTGTACTATTGTTATTACATCCTCAAAACAGAATAACATGTGAAAGTGCAATACTGTCATAAGTCGTAAATGTCTTCCACCCTGTAAACAAAAAACAAGTGCAGAAAATGCACCTTGCAGGTGGTTAATGGTGCAGTACAATTCAATGGGAAAACTCCACTTTTGCAGGAGATAGTAATCTTAAATGATTTTAAACTGCCTAGTTTTCATAGACTGTGTTCTCATAAAACCCAAGTATTGATAATTCAAAGTAAATATGACGATAGAATAGTAAATAACCACATATAACAGAAATTTTATTTATTTTTAATTAGATTAGAAATCTTATTTTTAATGTCAAATGTCCTGACGTGTATGGGTACAGGAGCGAAAATTTAAAACCTTGATACTTCATAATAAAGCAAACTAAAAAGAATAATCTACTACTAATAGAGACTTTTGAAGTAGGCCTACTGGTATATCTGCAGCTGCAATCCCTGTTAACCTAAGCTATATCTAAGGTTTAAATGTAATTAAAAGGTTTGCAAATAAAAGTTTTTTCAAAATTTACTGCCACTAAATTTCATAGTATTCACTTACTGATACTTTAAATAATTCTATAGTATTTGGTTAATATAAAATAAATGGTTCACCACCAATTTTTATCCTAAAATGCTAAATTCATGTATATTTAAATAAATATTTAGGCTTACATTTAAGTATATGTTTTAAAGCATATCAATAAAAATCCTTATCAATTTTTGCCCGATTGAAGAAATAATCAAACAATTGAAAAACCTGAACTATGGGGATGTGTGAAGCTTACTAACCTTATTTTATTGCCCACTGTGATCATATTTGGAGTTCATGCCAGTTTACTGACTACAGACTACTTTCAAGAGTCTGGGTCAGTTTATTATTAAAAAGTTCACATAATAAATTGTTCATGCATGCAATGTAAATGATAATATAACGTCTTAATGTATGAAGTTCATTAAAATTGCATAAAATCATAAATTAAAAAAATGTACCACATGTTTATATTACTTAATTTTGTCATACAATATGAAATACAACAAAAATGTAGTATAATCATACATCAATATGTGTGATTTTTGATGATATATGTATGATCAATATGTATGAGGTATCATGATATGTGGTGATCCATTATAAATACCTAATTTTTAAGCATTATTTTCATCAGACAAAACTGTACATAAGTATTTTACCAAGGTGAAGGGATCTGGTAAGGTTAGAGTGTGTCATACAATTATAAAATCAACATGTGTAAGCTGCTAGCCCAATACTGAATGGATGAAAGTGGGCATAAATGGGTTTAATAAATACTGTGTAAGATATATTAGGTTACTTTATTTTACATTATTATAGTTTTTCTAAAATTATTTCTTTTAGTTATAAAACTTTTAAGATTGAAGCACTGTAATAACCAGTTTTCCAGCTATTTCTTGCTTTTACCAGTTTTAAAACCAAAAATTTTAGAAATGCAAAACAAAAATGAAAATATTACTTCTTTATAATTATAAAATAAGCTTTTCTGTAGAAAAAAATACTTCAAACTTTTTGTTAAAAATGTTTCTAAGATATGTTAAGAAGACTAATGTTTAGGCCTGTTAGTTTTTTTTTTTTTTTTAGTGTAGGCTATGGCTGGATGTTGGTATAATTATGAATGTAAAAGCACAAGGAAAATCATCTTTCTTAAGAATAGCCCATACGGTTTATTTGTAACATACAATCAGTATTTATATATATCATTCATATAATCAATCAGTAGAATATTTTATATATCATTTTAGCACAATCAATAGACGTTCAGGAGTTTCTTCTGTTATAAGCTTCCAGTATTTGCATGTTGTCCATGACAAACCAATTTCTCAATGACTGAAGACTGATCCTAGAAAAAATATATATTATAACTATACAAAGCTATTACCTCTAATTTTAATTACGAACTTAAAATAGTTACACTTTGCAGTAGTATATAGACTGATAACTATTTGTACTTTTGTATCAAACTGATAGCTAATGTTCTATTTTTTATAATAAAACTGCTGATCAAATAAATTAGTAATGCTAAAATTTTTTCTCAACAATATAAATATTCACCTCAATTTCAAGCAACAAAATATATAACTTTAAAACTACAAAATAGGAGAACAGCACTACATTTAATGCAGATTTCAAAATATATACAAGAGGCTATAAGTGTTTTTTCTTGATTTAACTTAAAACACACATACGCTTAACACTTTACTACAAGTTTTACCTAGAGTGAAATCTGATTAACTGTGTAAGTATAAAAATTATTAAACTTGATATTATTTAAGGCTGAGGTGAACAAAGTTGTACTTACTGAGTTGTTTATTCTTTTCACTGATGAAATAGGCACATATTCGATTTGATAAAATCAAAAATGTTCAAATCCAAAATATCTTTGGCTAGGTGATGATTACTGTAATTTAAAACTTGTAGTTGAAAGGTTTCTCAAGTTTAACCTGCAACACATATATTTCTCTTAAAAAAATAACTCGCTGAAAAATATATTTTCTATATAGCCTAGCCTAATATCATGATAGTCCATCAAATGATAATTTATACAAATGCCTTGACATTTTTTGAAAAAAAACTTGTATTCCAATCACATGGTCATAATTTCATGAAGGCCAATTTTGTGTGGTCTTTCATTTACCAATTGTAATTTTTGATTAGGCTACCTACAGCAATAAACTAAAAAGGCAACATGTAAACAAACATTATTAATTATTGTAGGACGTGTATATGTATATGTAACAAAAATTAATATACATTTTCTTAATGCTAGTTACTTGTGAACTATATCAAGTGGTATTCTCCTTGTGGAATTATAAAATATACTGGAAAACTGGTTTACAATATTCCGAACCTGTTAAGGAATACAATAATCCTCAATTAATTAACAAGCAAACAATCCAATAAACAAGAGATGGTAAAACTGAGTTATTGGGACCAATATTAATTTATCAAAAATATAAAAATAAAGAAACAAGTAGAATTTACAAAAAAGTGAATTTACAATAAAAGTTACCAACATAACCTCAAAATGACTACTGTTAAAAGTAGGTAACATGCTTTTAATGGTAAAACCGATAAATGTTTCATAATAACGATAAGTGTATTTTCATAATTAAAAGAATACATTTTTTTTTTTTTTTTTTTTAAAAAGAACTTGATAACCTAACTCTACTTAGCTGTTGCTTAACCTAACTTGACTCACTTTTGGGTGTTTAATGAAACGCATGTTATTACTAATCAAAAGAATATAATTTTTTCTTAAAAAAGAACTTGGTAACCTAACTCAGCTTAGCTGTTGGGTGTTAACTCATTTATTACGTATATAACTTATATTCCTTAAACATACTAATCTTTGTTGTTAGTAGTATCACAGCATATAGTAAAAATGGACGTCGAATATAGATTTGTAACAAATCACTAAAAATCATAATTTATCATAATAAAGTTAATCTTCCATGGGTTAATATCTCTCAACGAAATGACAGAGCATATAATAAAAGCAAAAAAATAGTAAAATCACAATTTTTGCAAAAGTTCTGAAAAGTCAGACATACTCGAGAGCCAATTACAATCCAAACTGTTAAAATTATAGTGTATTTTCATAATTAAAAGAATACATATTATTTTTAAAAAAGAACTTGATAACCTAACTCGACTTAGCTGTTGCGTGTTTAACCTAACTTGACTCACTGTTGGGTGTTTAATGAAACACGCATGTTATTACTAATCAAAAGAATATAATTTTTTCTTAAAAAAGAACTTGGTAACCTAACTCAACTTAGCTGTTGGGTGTTAACTCATTTATTACGTATATAACTTATATTCCTTAAACGTACTAATCTTTGTTGTTAGTAGTATCACAGCATATAGTAAAAATGGACATCGAATATAGATTTGTAACAAATCACTAAAAATCATAATTTATCATAATAAAGTTAATCTTCCATGGGTTAATATCTCTCAACGAAATGACAGAGCATATAATAAAAGCAAAAAAATAGTAAAATCACAATTTTTGCAAAAGTTCGAAAAGTCAGACATACCGAGAGCCAATTACAATCCAAACTGTTAAAATTAAAGTGTATTTTCATAATTAAAAGAATACATATTTTTTTTTTAAAAAAGAACTTGATAACCTAACTCGACTTAGCTGTTGCGTGTTTAACCTAACTTGACTCACTGTTGGGTGTTTAATGAAACGCATGTTATTACTAATCAAAAGAATATAATTTTTTCTTAAAAAAGAACTTGGTAACCTAACTCAACTTAGCTGTTGGGTGTTAACTCATTTATTAAATATATAACTTATATTCCTTAAACATACTAATCTTTGTTGTTAGTAGTATCATAGCATACAGTAAAAATGGACGTCAGAATATAGATTTGTAACAAATTACTAAAAGTCATAATTTATCATAATAAAGTTAATCTTCCATGGGTTAATATCTCTCAATGAAATGACAAAGCATATAATAAAAGGAAAAAAAAATAGTAAAATCATAATTTTTGCAAAAGTTCGAAAAGTCAGACATACCCTAGAGAGGTAATTACAATCCAAACTGTTAAATTTTTATATTAATGTACACATTTTACTTATAATGTATTGTAACCTATATAATAGATTTATTATTAGCCTAGAAAATGTCAAAGCAAAACTAAATAAAACTATAGTGTTGTTACAAACTTTGATTTTATACTGAATTTGTAGAAGTCATTAAAGTTTATCTAGTTCTTTATGAAAGAAGGACATAGCCTCAATTTAAGTAAGCCTGGGATTAGTTTATTCATTAGCCATTTTAAACCATATTAACTTTTTATAAATTTGTATTTAATACTTATCCCTCAGCTGACTTTTGAATGTTCTTTTGCCAAAACACTTAATTTAATTAAATGTATAGGCCTATATGTAAAAATCCAAAATGTCATTTTAAGCAAATGAATGAAAGACAAAAATGAACCTAACTAGTCTAATATGGGTTTGTGTGAAATATAGATTTGAAATTAAAAATAGTTAGGCCTAATATAATAAGTAATCATCATTTTATATAAAAACTATATTTTGTTTTAAAATTGACTGCCTTTAGCTTATATTGAACAATAACATGCTGGTAGCAACATTAAATTATTCTTGTGAATTCTACAAATATTGCTATATTTTAGACTTAAAAACAACTGTAACTTCACAATTAGTTAGAACCTATCATCTTGTTACTTCAAAAATTTGCATTGAATTAATTACTGACTAATTTGCAAAGTAAATCCTCCATGCTCAATGTAATGTAAAAATGTAATAATAATGTCGCAAAATTTTTCTGTTAAAAATTGTATAAAATCGTTACTTAATAAATGTTGTGTGGGTTAATATTAGGCCTACTTAATTTTTATAAAAATATTGTAATTATATTACACCTGAGGCATATTAAATACACAAAATAACTTATCTTTTCTCCATCATATAAATAAGAGAAGAAAGTATGTTATGTCCTTACAGAGCTTAATATAGTTTATAAGTTGTAACTGTTAGCTTTAGGAATATTTTATACTTTTCTGTAAATATATTCTCATTTTCACATAAAAACCTACTTTAGACTAACCTCACCCCATTACAGTAGTAGGTATAAGAAAAAAATATATTTAGACTATAATGCTTAGTTGTAAGTTTTCTTTGGTCTGTAAGTAGACATAGACATATTATTTAGATATTTGCAAAATATTACTAGATCTACCAATGTTACAACCAAGTAGCCTACTTTAATATTAAAAATAAACTGATATCTTAGTGATATGTAAAAATTTATTACTAATACATTAGTTTCAGTTTACTATTATTAATATAGTAATTATTATAAAAGTGATTGTTGGTCCTCCAACTATTTGTCATGTACAATAATTGTTAATATTCTAAGTTATAAATAATGTGAAATCTTAAAATTATAGTAACACACTCATGGGTTTACTAACCTTCTTCCAGTCCTGTTTTCTTCAATCCAACAGAATTTTGGTTCGTAACAATATTTTGTCAATATATTTCAAAACTTGTATTTGTTTCTACATCTCAATTCTTCATTGAACTACTTTTTGTAATAGAAAAATCCAGACACAAATGAACAAAATACATTATGGTTATCAACATTGGCATAACCTCAACCTATGAGAAAGCAGTTCACTTTGCATTTTCACAGGAAAAATTGAATTTGAAGACGCATTCATATACAATAAAGTATCGTATTAATATGTCACTCAGCTCGCATTTCAACATATTAGAAACGTTTCAACACAGTACTTAATATTTCATATTTTTCAAAGTTTGCAATGAATCTAATGCATTCCAACATGGCCGCTTATAAGACAACACACAGTTTTCTAAACCCAAATATTTCTTGCGTTCTGTGAACCTGATTTCTTGCCTCCGTGGAGGTCAAAACTCAAAGCGGAGGCAAATTGTCGCTCTGGAGGCATATCCTAATAAATGACATTTATAAAGAGGCAATGTTTAAGGAATGGCAAATCTATATATATATATATATATATATATATATATATATATATATATATATGGCTATTATCGCCTCCCTAAATGTAAGTGTGAGTGTAGAGTGTTAAATTTTTTTTTTTTGTGTTTAACGTCTGACTATTGTGCACACTTGGGCTAATGCAGACGATGGGATAATATATAGCGTATGAAAATGCCAAGCCATCGCCGGGAATCGAACCCGGGTCCTCGGAGTGAAAGCCTAGTACGCTATCCACTAGACCACCGAGGCGGCTGTAAAGTGTTAAAGTCGTAAGTGTAGTGTTGTAAGTGTAAGTGAGTGTTAGACTCGGGTACCGCGAGGGACGTCTAAATCCTCTCAATAGGTGCAGCTAGTCTGCACCCTTCTGCGGGTTCGTCCTCTTCTCATACGCCTCAACTATACCAGTCGCCCGGACTTTACAAACCGTACTAGTGTGCTAGTGTAAATTATTCTTTCTCCCTGTTTGTCCTTATTCTTCATCCTTCAGCCTCTGTTCAAGTTCGTTACCTAGAAAAATCCGTTCAACAGTTTCAAAATGGCGGCCGTTTCAAATCTTCAATAACTTTTATATCTTGCATTGTTTTGAAAATCAGATTTCACCAGAGCGTAAAATTAGCATAAATTAGCATTTTAAAAAATATATGGAAATTATGAAATTAAATTTTGTCGGCGGTCAGGGTTCGTTTTCGTAAAGTTCATTCTAAATTTAGCGCTTAAAATGCTAATATATGCGTATTTTAACGCTGACGATGTTGAAATCAGATTTTCAAACGATGATCAGGTGAAAAAAAAAATCACGCCAAACATTTGCGAGACAGCTGCGTGCTTAGTGAAAAATAAAGTAGGAAGTTGACAGTTTAAAGGAATTAGCGCCTAATTATCTCGAACCTAAGAACCGGGATCTACGCGAGCGCCTGTGCTTTCATCATTTAACCAGGCAATTATAAGATGGCTAAACAATGCGCAGGCTTTGCGCAAATATGCGCGTTCCTCGCACCGCGGCTACTCCCCTGATTGTTATTACTCTCGTGGCAAATTGCGGCCCCAAGAATGTCCATTGAATTGTATTGTATTGTGACCGCGGGAAGTAGGAAGCGATTAATCCACGCGTGACAGCCTCGCAACGCTGACCGTACGCGACGAACAGTGAAATATGCCTTCATTCAACGCGGGAAACCAGCCAATTAAACACTCCGCCGCTGAACACGTAAATATGTTAATACTGGAAAGTATGGCGTTAACTTTGCTGCGATTAATTACCCGAGGCGGGCTCGTCGAACACTGCATTACGCCGAAGTTGGTCGCATATTCGGTCGAATTGATTGAAACCGGTGGTGATGTTGTTGAGCTTAATGACAAAATCAAAGGACTGTTCGCTGGACTCTCGGCGCCGGCTCATGTACTTCAAGAGTGGTCCGCCATATTTTTGGTGTTGTGAAATTATTTTAAGTATGTGCCTTTAAATTTTTGGCCCCTAGGGGCGCTGACTGGGGTCTTGGGGGCTAGCGGCGGTCGGTTTTCAGTAATAAACGTTAGTGCAGTGACCGCCTGCAATATATTGTACAGTTACCCTAATTCTTTTTGGTCTCAGATCGCGCGGTCAGTTCTTTTGGAATTGTGTTTGTTTATTTAATTAAGTTAATTAAGTTACGGTGCTCATCGTAATCTGGTTACCGAGTCTAAGTGTGAGTGGCTGACCTGGGGGGATCCAAGGTAACTTAAGATCCACCGAGCCTCCCATAATATCCCCTAGTTACGTTTCAAACTGTTGAAGCGTCCGTTGTGTTGAGATCCAGACACGTGACCTAGAAATGAATTTTTATTGGTCGTTTAACGTTTCGTAAATAAATATACGTGTCAGTACGCTCAAGTTCGCGATTTCGGTCCGGTTCGTTTCGAATTTGACACAAAAAATCGTTTTTATCTAACGCCAGTTTCAAAATGGCTGCCTACTACTCTAATTACAAAAAATAGTAAGATTACACTTATTTGCAACGAGTTTACTTAGGAAGACATGTACAGGTAATTAATTACAGATTAGTGTATTTCCAGGGGGAACGTGCGAGAAAAAATCGTTTTTGTCTAAAGCCAGTTTCAAAATGGCGGCCTACTACTCTAATTACAAAAAATAATAAGCTTACACTTATTTGCAACGATTTTATTTAGGAAAACGTGCACAGTTAATTAATTACAGATTAGTGTATTTCCAGGGGGAACGTGCGAGAAAAAATCGTTTTTGTCTAAAGCCAGTTTCAAAATGGCGGCCTACTACTCTAATTACAAAAAATTGCAAGCTTACAATGATTTGCAACGATTTTACTTAGGAAGACATGTGCAGGTAATTAATTACAGATTAGTGTATTTCCAGGGGGAACGTGCGAGAAAAAAATCGTTTTTGTCTAAAGCCAGTTTCAAAATGGCGGCCTACTACTCTAATTACAAAAAATAGTAAGCTTACACTTATTTGCAACGATTTTATTTAGGAAAACGTGCACAGTTAATTAATTACAGATTAGTGTATTTCCAGGGGGAACTTGCGAGAAAAAATCGTTTTTGTCTAAAGCCAGTTTCAAAATGGCGGCCTACTACTCTAATTACAAAAAATAGTAAGCTTACACTTATTTGCAACGATTTTACTTAGGAAGACATGTGCAGGTAATTAATTACAGATTAGTGTATTTCCAGGGGGAACTTGCGAGAAAAAATCGTTTTTGTCTAAAGCCAGTTTCAAAATGGCGGCCTACTACTCTAATTACAAAAAATAGTAAGCTTACACTTATTTGCAACGATTTTACTTAGGAAGACATGTACAGGTAATTAATTACAGATTAGTGTATTTCCAGGGGAACGTACGAGATTTCGCACTATGAAAGTTTTTTAGTACACACTGCCTTTTGAATAAGAGTATTCGTTGGGGTTAGGGCGGTAGTTGGAAGACATGTTTAAACGATTAATCGAAAAGCGATCGGTTTGATTATAATCACAAATGTATGAGTCATTTTAGTATATTTATTTCAATAAAGATAATTGTTTTTTTTTAATAACATTTTTACACGGCATTACGATACCTCGTTGTAAACGATATTTGATGTAAGAACGTAATCTTCTTGTACTTCTTCTATTTCATTTTCTTTAATGGATACACAAATGTTAGTTGATTTAGTTACCCTTGAAAAGGCTACGTACAATTTTCCGTGAGTAAAGACGGCGTTTGATGAATACAATCCTGCTCTTTGAAGTCACAGATATATTTGTATAAAAACAGTGTCCAAAACACGTGTTTGGTATTCGAAATGCTTGTCCAGGCTTGTACGACGGGCAGGGATAGGGGACTGTCAGTAGGGCGACATAACCTGTAAGTTTAATGACTTTTGAGTAAATATTGAAATTGTTCTAAGCACGTTATGCAAAAAAGTGAAATTTGTAATGGGATTGTCTATTCGTGATTAATAAGTTAGCTTCGTAAAATATAAAAAATATTGTCTGATTTGTGATTCCGCGCATGCGCATCCACGATGCCGTTTTGCATGTGACAGTTAAAAGTGACTTTCATTTTAACATTTTCCATAAACAATAAGTTTTAGCGCAAAATCGTTTTACATTGTCAGAAGTCAGTTAAAAAATCTGTCTAAAGTTACCTCATTTATGCCTGTACTGAGTGTGTGCTGAGAAAAACGAATGTTGACTCGAGAAATAATATATATTAAAGTAATTAATAAAATTTTTACAGGGCATTACAATACCTCGTTGTAAACGATATTTGATGTAAGAACGTAACCTTCTTGTGTTTTTTGTATTTAATTTTCTTTAATGGATACAAACGTGTTAGTTGATTTAGTTACCTTGAAAAGGCTACACACCATTGTTCGTGAGTAAAGACGGCTTTTGGTGAATATAATCCGGTTCTTTGAAATCACAGATATATTTGTGTAAAAACAGTGTCCAAAACATGTGTTTGGTATTCGAAATGCTTGTCCCCGCTTGCACAACGGGCAGGGATAGGGGACTGTCAGTAGGGCCACATAACCTGTAAGTTTAATGACTATTGAGTAAATATTGAAATTGTTCTAAGCACGTTATGCAAAATAGTGGCATTTGTAATGGGATTGTCTATTTGTGATTAATAAGTTAGCTTCGTGAAATATACAAAATATTTTCTGATTTGTGATGCCGTTTTGCCTATGACAGTTAAAAGTGTCTTTGATTTTAACATTTTCCATAAACAGTAAGTTTTAGCGCAAAATCGTTTTGCATTGTCACAAGCCGGTTAAAAAGCCTTCTAAAGTTACCTCATTTATGCCTGTACGAATAGTGTGTGCTGAGAAAAAGGAATGTTGACTCGAGAAATAATATATATTAAAGTAATTAATAAAATTTTTACAGGGCATTACAATACCAGTGTAAACGATATTTGATGTAAGAATGTAATCTTCGTGTAGTTTTTGTATTTAATTTTCTTTAATGGATACAAACATGTTGACTTAGTTACCCTTGAAAAGGCTACATACAATTATCCATGAGTAAAAACAGCATTTGGTAAATACAATCCTGTTCTTTGAAATCACAGATATATTTGTGTAAAACAGTGTCCAAAACATGTGTTTGTTATTCGAAATGCTTGTCCCGGCTTGTACGACGGGCATGGATAGAGGACTGTCAGTAGGGCCACATAACCTGTAAGTTTAATGACTTTTGAGTAAATATTGAAATTGTTCTAAGCACGTTATGCAAAAAAGTGGCACTTGTAATGGGATTGTCTATTTGTGATTAATAAGTTAGCTTCGTGAAATATACAAAATATTGTCTGATTTGTGATGCCGTTTTGCCTATGGCAGTTAAAAGTGTCTTTCATTTTAACATTTTCCATAAACGGTAAGTTTTAGCGCAAAATCGTTTTGCAATGTCAGAAGTCGGTTAAAAAAACTTTCTAAAGATACCACATTTATGCCTGTACTGAGTGTGTGCTGAGAAAAAGGAATGTTGACTCGAGAAATAATATATATTAAAGTAATTAAATACCAGCCAGTGGTATTATTTGAATAATTTTATTTACACAGCTCATGTTTTTACGTTCAAATACCGGTAGCGATTTTATAAAAAAGTCCTCCTATCGTCTTTTCCTTTTCGTCACGATTGCCACATATTTCATAGGTCACTTCGAACACTGTTCAACTTCTTTTTTTTTTGTGTTTAACGTCCGACTATTGTGCACACTTGGGCTAACGCAGACGATGGGGTGATTTATAGCGTATGAAAATGCCAAGCCCTGGCCGGGAATCGAACCCGGGTCCTCGGGGTGAAAGCCCAGTACGCTATCAACTAGGCCACCGAGGCGGCCAGTTCAACTTCTTGCTGTACACTGTTGTATGTTATTCGTTCATTTTTCCCATTAATTGCGAAAGCTCGCACGTGCCCATTAGTTTTCAATACACCGTTAATATGTACATTAAAATGCTAATATATGAAGGTTTTTATGCTAGTTATGATGGTGAAAGCATAATTTAAAAAAAAATAGGAAAGTTCAAAATATTTCTTTTGAAAATTTGCTTCTATCACGTCAGCGAGACAATAAAAAGTATATATTGAAATGGATCCATTCTCGTACTGAAAGGTTTAAGTTTTTACTTAGGTTGTTAGCCTGAAGTATCTGGTCTTAGTTTTTAGGCACCTAGGCTTACGTTGTAGTTGCTAAGTATGTGCTTTAAGTCAGACACTTGTGAACGAGAGTTGATCCGTACTCTCGAAAAGTCTTGTATTGTTTCCATTCACAAAAACTGTAGCAAATGGCCGAGTAAACAATAATAATAACTTAAAAAAAATACTCTTAAGTATTTGGTTGGAAAGCTATAATGAAAAACGGAAAAAACTTTTATTTTGTATAATCATTTTTACAGTCTTTGTTAAAACTGGATTAGATTCAAACTAGAGGAAAGGTTAATTCAAACCCAGACACTGCGGTCAACTAAACCTCTTCAGTACTAGTTTAAGCAGATTGATGCCCTTAGTAAGTTCCAACAATCCACTGACTAGCTAATTCTGTTGAAAATTCCTGGAAACCAAAAATCCCTAGCCTCTTTCCAGCAAGAGCTTCACAATAAAGGATTGAGCCCTCAGTCTCATCTTCTTTCCTGCACAACCTACACACGGTTTCTCCATCGTACATACCTATCCTGTTCATGTGCACCCTCAGACCACAGTGCCCATTAAGAAGCCCCATGATTTTCCTGAGATGTGCTTTGCCCAAGACGTCTGCTGTTCCTTTAAGCCCTCCATATGGATTTATGCTTAAGTAGCTCTTACTATGGGAATGCCCATGAAGGTTATCTCATCTTACCTGGTGTTGCTTATTAATCCACTTATTAATAGCAGACCTAGCCAACGACAGGGATCTCCCTTAAGCCGGCTCAGGTCCGATGAATCCAGATGCAGATAGTCGATCTGCCTCCTCATTATCCTCAACTCCCTTATGCACCGTAATCCAGGAAAGAGTTAATCAGTTATCCAGGGACAGAGAGTTGAGGTTTTTCCGACACTCCCATATAATAACTAACCTCATTTAGTAAATGATAAACAAATTATGACGCACTTTTCTGTTAGTGACAGCGTTGAGGTTCTCCCGAAACCCCCATGTAATAACTAAACTCATTTAGTAAATCATAAACAAATTATGACGCATTTTTTTATTAGTGACAACATTGAGGTTCTCCCGACACTCCCATGTAATAACTAACCTCATTTAGTAAATAATAAACAA
>CM040183.1:89114382-89129382 GCA_022606455.1 Callitettix versicolor | reverse complement strand
CACACACACACACACACACACACACACACACACACACACACACAACACGGTCACCGGTAAATACACGTCTGGTCGCTAACAACTTCTTAACAAGTGTGTATGATTACTAAGGAGCAAATGCTGGAAAGGGGCGACTGCCCCTACCGAGACAAAAGAAATGAACTGAAAAATGTAAAAGATCCAATTTGACTGCCTTAAAGTGAAAGTATCGCAGCTTCGAGGAAAAGAGTCAAAGAGACATCTGAGGCCTCTGAAGGTTCCGAAAGTAGTCACATTATCCTGATCTCAATTTTGTCCGTACGTGAAGTTTTACCTCTATGTACATATGTACGTTTGTGCACTTTGTAACGCTTGTACTGTGGGTGAAAACGGAGTTAGATATTTTATATCGGTTCTCTCTTATCTTCTGCGTTAACTGCAACAACAGAAAGATCTTTCTGAACTCTAGAATTGACCAAAATTCTAGAGAAACTGTTGTGACGCTTAACTGAGCTTGCTCAGGGGAATGAGGACGAGGGATCAGCGTCAACGGTAAGGGTAAAACGACTGGAGTAACTGCAGCTATAAGTAAAAATATAGATAGGTATATTGGGAAGAGGGGAAGTTATGTAAATGGAGCCAGTTTTACAAAAGTTTTAAAAATTAAGAATCTAAGAGAATTGATTTTTTTGTCTGAAGTGGAATAAATTTTTATACTTATTTTGTACGCGTTTAAAGTCTCAAAACTGATTAATAGACTTATTTAATCATAAGTCTTAATAATACCTGGTTTTTGCAGGTATTATTTCAAAAATTTTCATCCCCTAGGCAGTTCTCCTTTAAATTTAATCAACCAACCACCCCTCCCACAAAATTGCATTAATCCGTCAGTGCATGTGTTCGATTGAAAAAGCTAGGAGACACTAGTCGTTCAAGCAAATGCTTTTAGAAGAAATGTTTGCTACAATTTTGTTCACTGTAAATGGACCATTTGCTTCAATAATGTCTTGCATGGGCTGTTGCCAGGTTTTATTCACATCATCCCTTAGTTGTGTAGAATTTTCCGATATTTTTTTTATTTATCTAGATTTATTTTTTTCATTCAATAGACTAGCTGCATCTATTGAAAGGATTTAGACGTCCTCGCGGTACCCGAGTCTAACAAACACTTACACTTACAACACTACACTTGCGACTTTAACACTTTACACTCACCTTACCATTTAGGGGGACGATAATAGCCTCCATGTGCTTTTCACACACGCACACACGCGTGCGCGCACACACACAGATACACACACACACACACACACACAAACAGATACACACACCCACGCACACGCACACACACGCGCGCACACACACACCTATACACACACAGATACACACACACACACACACACACACACACACACACACACACACATACACACGCGCGCGCACATATATACACAACACACCACCACACAATACACGCACGCATACGCGCGCACATACACACACACACACACACACACATACACACACACACACACACACACACACACACACACACACACACACACACACACAATACACACGCGCGCACAGTACATACAGACTAGCTGCACCTATTGAAAGGGTTAAGACGTCCCTCGCGGTACCCGAGTCTAACAAACACTTACACTTATAACACTACACTTACGACTTTAACACTTTACACTCACTTTACATTTAGGGGGACGATAATAGCCTCCATGTGCTTTTCGCATTAAAAAAAAATCATTTTATTTACGCATGAAAACAGAAGCGCTTATTGACAACTTAAGTAGGATTGTACTTTCGCCACGACCAGTAAGTGGATTTTGGAGTGCAAACTAATGCGATAAGGTATGTGTATAGTTTGTCCACCTTATCTTTATACAAAGCGGGGTCGTTAAGACGGGTAAAGCAATAGTCGGACTAAAGCTAAAATATGCAAAAACCATTCGCCGCCGGACGGACTTCTATTGAAACAAGTTCTAAAAGTGAAGTTTGTCACCGCTGTATCACTATAGCCTTGTTTAGAGCTTCAGTGCTGTCGGTAAATTCTCACTGCAAGCACAAGTTATGCACAGTAACTACTTTGCCGTCCACTAATCCAAGTTAATGAATTCACATTATGCTTGTAGCGGCGTTTTATTTCTTATTAATTACGTTCACGAGTTGTTAATACAGTGTTTATTTTATTACATATTTGTGTTCACAAGTGTTTGAACTTATTTTATCACTTTTATGTCTTAATACGGCTCAAAACATGTTTAGTTAACTTTTACTTGCGATGAACGAGATATACAGTATTAATAATTACCTCCCAAAAAATCCGGAAGTCTTGAAGATTCTTCTTTCTTTTCGATACCATTTTCTTTATCTTCTATTTCTTCTACCTATTCTTTTTAATCTTCTTCTATATCTTCTTCCTGTTCTATTCTTATCTTTTTCCTGTTCCTCCTCTTTTACTTCTTCTTCTTCTATTCTTCTTCTCCTTTTTCGTTTTTAATTTTACTTTGTTTCATCTTCTATTCTTATTCGTCTCCTATTCTATTTTTCTTCTTCTTCTTTGTTTTCCATTCTTATTTTTCTTCTTCCTCTTCTATTCTTTTTCTAGTGTTCTCCTTCTTCCTCTTCCATTCTTGTTCTTTTCTTTTCCTTCACCTTCTATTCACATTTTCTTCTTCCTCATTATTGTAACATAGCCACCGGACTACATATTCAAATGATCAGGATTATGACCTATTCTTCCCGTCAGTGGTCTATCAACTCACCTCATAAAGGCTACCACGGTTTCGAAACTCTATAGTTTCATCTTCAGGCCATACAAAATGTAAAATCCCTCTGTCGAGGTCGTCACAAAGTCAAACAAAACCTTAAAACTTATATCACAAACACTAAGCACAATTACACTTTTAAAATATTCATCATGAAATTCGGCTTGGCCAAGCTACACACGCGACTCGTACGTCGTTACATTCCGGACTGCAACGACGTACGAGTCCGGCAGTTTCTTTTAACAAACGAAAATCGCCGAGCTCATAAAAACACGTCTAACCTTAGTGGCTGTCACAGATAAAGTCAACAATGAAAACAGTTGAAAGTTTTATAATACTTCAAGGGCATGTATACCAACATTAAAAAAAAATGTTTGACAATCGGACTCTCCAAGCCTGCGAAATTTAAAAATTCTCGTTACTTTGTGAACTCACCTCATATCCATAGTCGTACCCCAAACTGTTGTTTTCCTCTCCGTTTAGCAGCGCCTTAGCAAGATAGTGTGCAACATAGTGTGCAAGATAATCATAATGCAGAGGTACAACAAGTCAACATTATTCGATCCATTACAGCTACTGCAGTTGAATAAACATAACCTCAAAATATCAAAATAACCTCAAAATAACTCAACTGATCAAAGAATTCTGATATGTTTTATCAAAACAAACGAATATAATATGTTTTCTTTGATACAAATTTGACAAATATTTGAACATAACATACTGTCAAAGTTTCATAAAATATTTAACATGTATTCTTGTTATATTCTTCATCTTTTCTGCTAGGATTACTATCACTATGTTTAGTATAATAATCTGCCTTCCCTGGCTTCGTCAATTCTTCTTTCGCTGACGCGTTGAATTTACTAAAATTATAATTCATATGACGGCGGTCAGGGTTCGTTTTTATATTTTCATGTAATTTGACGTTTTAGAACGTCAATACATGCAGATTTTAATGCCCATTATGACGGTGATATCAGAATTTCAAAAATAGGTAATGGTAAAAATTTACTTTTGGAAATTCGCTTGCGTCACGGCACCTATACAGCTGCGCTCTGTGATTATTGATGGGAAAAAGAAAACTAAACGCAATTAGTCATTCTGTTGTCCGTCTGTACGTCGGTAAAAAAATATTAAAGGTTCATTAAGCGGCGTGAATGAAGGATTTATGAAGGGGTATCGTAAAAGGAATTATTCATGGTTGTTTAGTCTCAGCTGATGAACTAATTAACATTCAAACGTGGAAGCGTGTGCTGTAATAGATTCGTGAACCCGGCGGAGCCAACAGGTAACGCAAACACGGCCAGGCTTCTTGTGGTTAGCACTTCGGGTTTCAACTCTCAAAAACACGCCAGTCTCTGTTGCTGTGCTTAAAAGTGATAATATTTTCGTTTTCTGATTTTCGGAGTATAAAAAGTTTTTTTTTTTTTTTGCGTCTGTGTGTTTTCTACCGAAATTCCAATGGACTACCATTATGGTATTTGTGTACATGTGTGAGCGCGCGCGCGCGCGTGTGTCTGTTGGCAATCACGTGAGGTAATTATAGCGCTACTTAATACAACTTATCATAAAAATCGGTTCTGATAATAGATTTAACCAGCGAAATCCGTCAAATTGGCGGTCATTTCAAATCTTTAAGAAATTGTTGACGGTCAGAGTTGAATGAATGAATGAATTTGTATTGTTACTATTGCACTGCCTTTTGTCCAGAAGTTAGTCCCGATGATGACATATGCGGCTGGAGCTTGGGGATACAGAGTAGAAAAACAAGTGATAGGGAGAAAAATGCTACAGGCTCAGAGATTAGTACTGTTGACTGTCACAAGAGCGTACAGAACAGTATCAAGAGAGGCGATATTGGTAGTAGCAGGAACTATGCCAATAGATTTGGTAGCATTGAGGAGGTATAAAGTGTACCAGTACAGTGTGGGAGCTAGAGTCCTGGTAGAAGACCGGGAAATGGAACAAGGCCTTACAAAAGGTGAAGCAAAAGGAGTGTTGACGAGATGGGCTACAACAGTATGGCAGAAGAGATGGGACGAAGCAGAAAATGGAAGAACAACGTACAGGTGGTTCCCGAAGATTGTAGGCAGACGGAAGTTGAAGTGGCTTGACACTGATCACTACTTGACGCAGATGGTTACAGGACATGGAGACTTTAATGCGTACTTGCATAAGTTCGGAAAGAGAAGTTCACCTCACTGTGATTGTGGAAATAAGTATGAAGATTCCTGGCACACACTTTTGGATTGTGAAAGATTCACGCTGGCTCGGGAACAATTGGAGAAAAACCTCGAAGACCTGGATCTGTCCCTCCGCGGTGACGTCTCTGTGTTGTTGGCGAGTGTCGAGGCGGCGAATTTTCTTCGAGAGTTTGTGGCTGAAATACTAAAAGCTAAGAGGTTGAATGAGAGTGTGTGAGTGGCACCATATAAATAGTGTACCTGAGACATAGCTGTCACTATGGCTCAGGTAAAAACTTAATTCCGCAAGAATAACCTAAGTTGGTTAAAAATGGACTTGCTAAATTTTTGGTTTTGTTTTTTTTTGCAGTTTTTCTTTATTTCTTTATATTGTTATTATTTGTTAGATTATAAGTAGATATAAGTATAAGTCATAAAGGCACAATGGCACACTGGTTTCTTTTCGCAAGTAGGGTTTAATAAAATGGCAGATGCATTTCTTTTTTTAGAGTATAAGTTTAATTTGAGTTTTAAAAAATTGTATTAGATATAAGTTAGGAATAAGATGTTTAATAGATTTAAGGAATGTAAATGCGAAGCGCGGCTAAATAGGGGGTATAATGGGCACACGCCCGGGGATACCCCTAAGCTTGTATTTAAGAAGCTATTAATGAAAAAAAAAAATGTCCAGAAGTTAGTATATACGGTGCTTCTAGCCCTAGTCTGTCTGTAAAGTCTAGGCTTTAGAGAGGATTCAAGTAGCTCCCCTACTTCTAATTGGTGACTTTTCAGTTCCTTATTGAGGTGCTTGCAGTTGCTTGCTCTGCTAATTCCCTTTCAATTTTTGTCTCTCTCGGCCCTCATTACGGAGGTTCTGCTCCATTTACACACACTTTCTCACACACTCGCGCACGCACACACTCTTGCACGTTCACGCACGCGCGCGCACACACACACACACACACACACACACACACACACACACACACACACACGCACACCCGCACGAGCGCGCGCACACACACGCATTCGCATACGCGCACGCAAGCACATACAAGCACACGTACACGCGCACGAACGCGCGCGCGCACACACACACACACACAAACACACACCATACTACACACACGCACACACACACACCACACGCACGCACGCACCAGCGCACACTCACACGTGCACACATGCACGCACACACACACGCGCGCGCACGGACCAGCGCACATTCGCACGTGCACACACACACATCATACCACACACGCGCACGCACCCGCACGCACACCCGTACGCACACCCGCACGCACCCGCGCGCACACATGCACGCGCGCGCACACACACACACGCGCGCACACACACACGCACCCGCGCGCACACGTACACGCGTGCGAACGCGCACACATACACACACACATGCTCACACACACACACACACACACACACACACACACACACACACACACCACGCACGCACCCGTGCACACGCACACACTCGTACGTGCACGCACACGCACACACACACACACACACACACACACACACACACACACACACACACACACACACACACACACACACACACACACACACACACACACACACACACACACACACACACACACACACACACACACACACACACACACACACACACACACACACACACACACACACACACACACACACACACATGCAAAATTGCGTCAGGAACGGTGCTAATTTCAAGGTCCGAGGTTTGTGCCTTACCATGATGGCTGCCCCAACAGCACACTTTTCCTATGGAAATTCGCCAATAAGCCCAAGTGGTGACCAGGATATGGTCACATTAGTCATGCAACAATGGCGGGGTTAAGGCTGATTAGTACACCATAGGTTGCATGTTAATACCGCCATTCGAACAATAGACTTGTGGGATGATAAGGAATGTGTGTAGGAATTTCATTTGTCGTGTTTTGAGATAATCGTCGCGCGCACCTTCGCTCCTCACCCCTCCGTTAATTATCCTTCGCTAAATTGTCTGGCTTATCTCGATACTTTCTTATCGCGATAGAAAGTTTGAAACCGATCGGGCCAGCAATAACTGATGCAAATCACTCAATTTGGCTGCTAATAAAACACGCAGCGATTGTCGGTAAAGATAAGCGCCCGAAACAATTGTTGAGGTGAGTGTACATCAATTTGGGGATTTTAAGTTGTTGTACGGCCGTCCTCGATTAGAAAGTTGTTACAGGTAACCTATATTTTGATGTCTTTTTATAAACAGTTCATTACAATTTTTTTTTTAATAGCCGCCTCGGTGGCTTAGTTGATAGCGTAATGGACTTTCACCCCGAGGACCCGGGTTCGGTTCCCGGCCAGGATTTGGCATTTTCATACGCTATAAATCATCCCATCGTCTGCATTAGCCCATGTGTGCACAATAGTCGGACGTTAAACACCAAAAAAAAAAAAAAAAAAATTCTTACGATCTCCACTAAACACGATATAACTTCAGGATATGATGAAAGTATATTTTGGTTTTCCAAATTTTCATTTCAAATTTCGTACACTGATGAAAATTCGTAAATGTTTAACAGGCTTGTTTTCGATTACCGCAGATTCTGAATTTTCTGAGAACAATTCCGATTTGACTTTGTGTGAAAATTGTTCAAATCTTACGTTAGACGACTTAATCACTGCCAGGTTCAATTTCGATGCCGTATATTTGTAAACAGTAATTTGCTTTTGAAAAATAATTTCTAATGGAAAATGACTATAGAACGGTAATCATGGTACCTAAACCCGGGACCTTGAAATGATCTTTAGATCACGTTTTTGAGAGGTCGTTAAAAATTTAATACAAACTACACCGGTATGCATTCACAAGAATCACTGTTCCGATGCTTTTCCAAAATATTATCTTGCACCTTCGAGGTTTTTATTGAAAATGAAGAGAGCCAACACTGCTTGGTTCTCTTATAAACATCGTGTGACGCAAATAGAAAGTGGGTTGGCTTGAGCTGACGTCGACAGCCATTAAATCACAATTGCCCGGCTGATTATGTCCAGTGAAATTGACAATGACTTTTGAAAGACTATCCAGGTCTGACACAATTGATACAAACTACAGGTATAAACTGTATAAAACAAAAAAGCTAGTGGTTTCTTGGAGTCTTCCGATTCCCTGATCACATGTAGTCTTAGTTTTTGTTTTTGACCTTTTCAGATATCAGTCTTGAGTATTCGTTCTTAGTTTTTTGTTATTTTAACACAGGTCTAGGCACCTAGGAGTTGATCCGTACTTTTAAAACGTCGTTTATTCACACACATACGCGCGCACGCGCACGCACACACAAGCGCGCGCACGCACGCGCGCGCGCACACACACACACACACACACACACACACACACACACACACACACACACACACACACACACACACACACACACACACACACACACACACACACACACGGAATTATGGCAAGTGTCCGGATAAACAATAATAGTAAAATGAATATGTCATCAATAAGTGACAGAATATCATCAAAATTTATTGGGAAGAAGAAGAAGAAGAAGAAGAAGAGAAGAAAAAATAAAAGAAAAGAAAAAGAAGAAGAAGGAGGAGGAGGAGGAGGAGGAGGAGAAGGAAAAGAAGGAGAAAAAGGAGAAGAAGGAGAAGGAGAAGGAGGAGGAGGAGGAGAAGGAGGAGAAGAAGGAGGAGGAGAAGGAGGAGGAGAAGAAGGAGGAGGAGAAGGAGGAGGAGAAGGAGAAGGAGAAGGAGAAGGAAGACGAGAAGGAGGAGGAGAAGGAGGAGGAGGAGAAGGAGAAGGAAGATTAAAGAAGAAACAATGTTTAATAATTAATTTTGAAAGAGAATATAGGTTAGGTTATGGTTTGGATCTAATTTAGCACGTGAGTCCCCTCTGATTAATTATAACAGCCTATAAATCACAGATTTGAATGTAACATGCAGCTTCTTCTTCTAACCAGACCACGGTTTCCCCGTACCTTGTGTTTTAAACGGCGATATTCTGAACTGAAAGTTAGACCCTGATCTTTATTCCAGCAATATATTGTTAGATAACAATCAAGTGTTAATTGCATGTACAAGTCTGCACTGTGATATATGGCTGGTGTGTGCTTTGATTGAATACTAATGACTGCCGGTGTGTAACAATACAACACGATACAATACAATGCAATGCAATACATCCTACAACTTGTTTTATGTACTCTATATCGTATATAGGCTGCGTTCTCCCCCCTCTTTCTCTTTCACACACTCTGATCATGGTTCGGTTTAAAATATATCGATAACAGCTATATATCATTTGCACGTCAGTGCTGTTTACCCTTACGCAGCCATTACTTTCCAGCATACCAACATAACAGAACAAAATAGTAGGCAATGACAGCTTTTGCATACCTGAATGCTTGTATGGTTGGCCAATCTGTGTACAGAACGGGTTTAGCCTAGACGTTGTGAGACTTTTTAAATGATTTTGACATTAATTACGAAATAGGTTCCCGCAGGGGGGTGCAGACTAGCTGCACCTATTGAGAGGATTTAGACGTCCTTCGCGGTACCCGAGTCTAACACACACTTACCCTTACAACACTACACCTACGACTTTAATATTTTATACTCACACTTACATTTAAGGAGACGATAATAACCTTGATGTGCATTTCGCCTTAAAATAATAATAATAATAAAAAAAAACCAAAAAGGTTATGCTGTATTTGAGTAAAGTCGAGAATCACGATTAAGGTGTCCATGTGGATATTTTGATAAACACAATAGTCGAGTGTGTGGACAAGTTCTCTTTAAAAGTAAGTATGGAGCGAAAATGTAAATTGAAGAATTTGTAGAATACACGCTTGGCCTTCGGTAACGTTTATTAATGAATTTCTATTGGAAAATGGCCATCTTAACCCGGAATCTTGAAATGAGCGCCGATCCTGGCATCTAGATCAATTTCTATGTGTGTGTGTGTGTGTGTGTGTGTGTGTGTGTGTGTGTGTGTGTGTGTGTGTGTGTGTTTGTGTTTGTATGTGTGTGTGTTTGTGTGTTTGTATTTGTGTGCGTATGTGTGTATGTATGTGAGTTTGTATTTGTGCGTGTATGTGTATGTATGTATGTGTGTGTGTGTGTGTGTGTGTGTGTGTGTGTGTGTGTGTGTGTGTGTGAGAGAGAGAGAGAGAGAGAGAGAGAGAGAGAGAGAGAGAGAGAGAGAGAGAGAGAGAGAGAGAGAGATGGATAGAGAGAGAGAGAGTGTGTGTGTATGTGTGTGTGTGTGTGTGTGTGTGTGTGTGTGTGTGTGTGTGTGTGTGTGTGTGTGTGTGTGTGTGTGTGTGTGAGTGTGTGTGTGTGTGTGTGTGTGTGTGTGTGTGTGAGAGAGAGAGAGAGTGCGTGCGCGCGTGAATGTATGTTTGTGTGGATGTTTGTGTGTGTGTGTGTGTGTGTGTGTGTGTGTGTGTGTGTGTGTGTGTGTGTGTGTGTGTGTGTGTGTGTGCGCGCGCGAGTGCGTGAATGTATGTTTGTGTGGATGCTCATGTGTGTGTGTGTTTTACGTTAGCGATTTTAATCCGATTAAACTAGGCACACAAATCGATTTTCGTAATAGTTCGGACAAATTTGATAACCAGGAGTTTGTTTGTGTTATCGAAAAACTCTTTAAACAGTTTCAAAATGGCTGCCATTTCAAATCTTTAAATATTTATAACCTTTTTCGTTTCATTTTTTTAAATCTGATTTCGCCATCGTAATTCGCCAATCGTTGAAAATTGTTTAAGTTGACATTTTTAATTCTGAAAATCCGTTGAAATTAAGCAATTTAATTTTGACGGCGTTCAGGGTCCGTTTTCGTATTTTCAATATATTTTAAAATACAAGTATCTGGAGATTTTAACGTTGATTATTATAGTAAGATCAGAATAACAAAAGAAAATGTTAAACCGAAGAAAAATACTTTTGGAAATTTGCTTTAATCACGTCAGCGAGACAGCTGCGTGCCGCGACTGTTTTATTGCCTAATCGGAAAATGAGCTATTGGAACTACAATCGCATCCAGAGCCGGTACGTCCTGACGCGCATCCTGGTCTCTAGATCGTTTTATGAGGGTCGTTAATATCTATAGAAAGGTACTCACGTAATTTCGGTCCGATTTGATACAAATTGGTCGCGAAAATCGCTTGGACAAGTTCGTTATCCAGCGAAGTCCGTTAAACAGTTTCAAAATGGCGGCAGTTCCGAAGAAAATTTCACTTGTTTTTGAAAAATGTAATTTCACCGTCGTTGAAATCAGCAATCAGCGCTTTTTTAATTACTTATTTCCGTTGAAATTAAGAATTATTTTTCACGGCGGTTAGGGTCCGTTTTTGTGACTTCATTGTAGTTGTAATGACGGTATACGCCAAAATCTTTCATGTTGATCACGCAAAGCAATGCCACACATGTGTCGCTTTTGTTTTATTACTTAATTTGTCTGTCCGATATACCCGCTCGCCCCATTATATTGTTACGCCGTTGTTTATTCCCAGTGTTTGCGGCCATCCTGATCGCGTAATGGACTTGCAGGACTTCCGCGCAGGATTTGTGTTTACTAAATTACACCTGTTCACAATGCGCTAAAGTTTACCGTTTTAATATCTTTTATTGCGAATTCCTCGGCGGCGACCTTGTTATCCTGCGGACAGGGGCTACCATTAATTTTAAGTATGCAGATCGCTCGACCGTGTGACGTCACAAGGCTCATCGAACGCTTTACTCCACGTCTGTCTGTCGTCGAGTTACAAAATAAAATAAAAATACCTATCATATAAACAAAAATGTTACGAAATGTGTTCGCATTCACTTTTTTACTAAAAGTAGAAGTACTATTAATCCTTCAAAAGCATCAACACTAAAAATGGCTTATTTACAATCGCGGATAATTTTCTATTTATTTAATACCCCACGTGACCTATTCAAATTCAAGACCAAAACTCCGAAATTTAAGAGTTTTAGCTTTTTAAAACTTTAAGTAAAAAATTGTACAATTAAAGTGATATATTTGGATTTAATATAAATTTTTGATATGCTAGATGACCTCAATGTCCTGTTCGGATTTAAGCCAAAAATCTAATGGTTTTGTTTTTTAAAGAGTTCGAAACCCGTAATCTCTTCAATTGTAACTTAGTGCGAAATTTACTTGGATAGCCGCCTCGGTGGCCTAGTTGATAGTACTGGGCTTTCACCCCGAGGACTCGGGTTCGATTCCCGGCCAGGGCTTGGCATTTTCATACGCTATAAATCATCCCATCATCTGCATTAGCGGATGCACAGTAGTCAGACGTTAGACACAAAAAAAAAAAAAAATTACTTGGAATTCAATACCCCACTTGAAATAATTAGTAAGTAACCCCCCAAGCATTTTCCACTGGATTTTTAACTGGATAATTTTAACATACAATTTTTAACTGTCACAGGGAAAACGTCATCAGGGATGCGCGGCAACACAACTCAGACAATATTTTGTATATTTTTCGAAGCTAACTGATTAATCACGAATAGACAATCCCATTAAATTTCCTCTTTTTTTGCATAACGTGCTTAGAACACTTTCAATATTTACTTAAAAGTCATTAAACTTATAGGTTATGTGGCCCTATCCCTGCCCGTCGTGCAAACCGGGATAAGCATTTCGAATATCAAATATGTTTTGGACATTGTTTTTACACAAATATCCCTGCAGAGGAGTGCAGACTAGCTGCACCTGTAGAGAGGATTTAGATGTCCCTCGCGGTACCCGAGTCTAACACACTTACAATATTACACTTGCGACTTTAACACTTTACACTGACGCTTACATTTAGGGAGTCGATAAATGTGCTTTCGCCTTAAAATAACACACACACAAAAATTACACAAATATATTTGTGATTTCTTTTTCCATCTTGCATTTATCTATTGTTAATCGATCGCTTTTCGATTTATTTTTTAAACATGTTTTCACTTCCTTACAACTATCGCCTTCACCACAACGACTATTCTTATTCAAAAGGCTGTGTTTGTTTAAAACTTTCATAGTGTGAAATTTCGCACTGGCCTCCTGGTGAAATTATTTCACGAGTCAACATCCCTTTTTCTCAGCACATACTATTCGTAAAGGCATAAATGAGGTATCTTTAGACAGATATTTTAACCGGCTTCTGACACTGCAAAACGATTTTTCGCTAAACTTACTGTTTGTAGAAAATTTTAACACAGAAGACACTTCTAACTATCACAGGCAAAACTGTCATGAATGCGCATGCGCGGCATCACAAATCAGACAATATTTTGTATATTTTACGAAGCTTACTTATTAATCACAATTAGACAATCCCATTACAAATGCCACTTTTTTGAATAACGTGCTTAGAACAATTTCAATATTTACTTAAAAGTCATTAAACTTTTAGGTTATGCGGCCCTACTGACAAATATATTTGTAATTTCTCCTTTCATCGTGAATTTATCTATTTTTAATCGGTCGCTTTTCGATTTATTTTTAAAAAAATGTTTTCCCTTCCTTCAAAATACTGCCCTCACCACAACGACTACTCTTATTCAAAAGGCTGTGTTTACTTATAACTTTCATAGTGCGAGATTTTACACGGACACAGTGGTTATCATTGTTCTTATCACAAAATTAAGACATATTTTTGACCCATTGTGATACTAGCATTCAGGGCTCTACAACGGCGTACGTATTACCGCCAATAAAACAGTCGCTTTCCAATTATTCGTGTATTATCGCTCCGTCCGTCGCCCAGCCCGCGGACAAGCCTTGAGTGGCTCCTCAACAAGCGGACCCAATTTAATACGTGCCGACAATGTTGACAAGCCTAGAACCGTTTGTACGTCACCTCCATTCATTCAATTAAAACTACCGGTGACACTTTCAGCGGATTACAAATTGAAATCAGCTGATCCATTAGGTGCGAAGTTCGGACAAGAGATCCTGCGCTACGATTGTCCGAGCCTAACAGTTTGTCCTAACAGAAGGATTAACGTGTTGGTTCCTTTCAATACGCGTATAATCCAGGCCGGACGCCAGGTTTTGATTGTTCGGATAAATGTTCTATTTTTCAGCTTGACGTCTATATATGCCGGTTGGACTAATGAGGACGGGTGTCTGCTTTAGCGGTAAGGGAATAAGATTACGGTATTCGAACTCACACACGTGAGAACTCGGGAGTTACCGACAGAAGTGAATATTTTTTTAATAATATTTTTGCCGAATATTTGAAGATATGTTTACAAATATCTTGTTTTGTTTAAATAAATAAATACGTGGACCAAGCTTAGATATTACTTGCTGTTTTATAGTAAAAGATCAGCTGTTTTAAAATAATTCGTAACGATCAGCTGATTTCATTGAACAGCTGAAATGTAAGTTTCAGGTTATGTTGTTAAAAACTATCAGTATTAACACCAATTATTATAAACTTTTATGTTTATTTCGAATGTACTATAAACGGTTACAACGCGCACGTGTTCTTCAATTAAGCAAAAATACCGAAACCAAAGCAACACAACGTTTTGACATAACACGCGCGTACTGTTATTTGAAAATGAGACATAGTTTTGTTATTTTAAGGCGAAAAGAACAATGACGTTATTATCGCCTCCCTAGATGTAAGTGTGAGTGTAACGTGTTAAAGCCGTAAGTCTAGTGTTGTAAGTGTAAGTGTGGGCTAGACTCGGGTACCGCGAAGGACGTCTAAATCCTGTCAATAGGTGAATTAGGTCAATTTATTTGACATAATACGTGTGTATTGTTATTTGAAAATGAGACATAGTTTTGTTATTTTAAGGCGAAACCGAAGGACGTCTAAATCCTGTCAATAGGTGAATTAGGTCAATTTATTTGACATAATACGTGTTTGTTATTTGAAAATGAGACATAGTTTTGTTATTTTAAGCACACTGAGGCTTTTATCGCCTCCGTAGATGTAAGTGTGAGTGTAACGTGTTAAAGCCGTAAGTGTAGTGTTGTAAGTGTAAGTGTGGGCTAGACTCGGGTACCACGAAGGACGTCT
>CM040183.1:89089382-89104382 GCA_022606455.1 Callitettix versicolor | reverse complement strand
TCACACACACACACACACACACACACACACACACACACAGATCACCTGATACACACACACACACACACACACACACACACACACACACACACACACACACACACACACACACACACACACACACACACACAATGGAGCAGAACCTCCGTAATGAAGGCCAAGAGAAAGAAAACTGAAAGGGAATTAAGACAGCAAGCACTACAATAAGGAACTGGAAAGTCATCAATTAGAAGTGAGGAAGCTACCCACCTTGAATCCTCTCCCAATCCTAGATTTTATATTGACAGATTAGGACTGAAGAAGCGCTGTAACTGAGCATCTCAGGATTATAGAAAGGAGGCACAACAGATCTGCAAAAGATTACAGTGCAGTAGTAACCCTACAAACTCATTAATTCAACCTATTCTTATTAGCAGTTAGGCTATTCGATGAAGTATTCATATATCAAAAATTTTATTCGAATATTTGAATACTAAAAAAAGTAGTTTAATACTTTCCTGGTGAGTACTTTTTAGCCTAAAATATTTTTTTTAGTTGAAAAACATGTGCACGTTGTAACCGAAAACCGCGCAGAGGCGTACAGACTAGCTGCACCTATTGAGTGGACTGAGACGTTTCTCGCGGTACCCGAGTCTAACACACTTACACTTACAACACTACACTTACGACTATAACTTTACACTTACACTTACATTTAGGGAGGCGGTAATAGCCTCAATATGCTATTCGCCTAAAAAAAAAAAAATCTAAGTGGGGGGGGGCACAACACCTATGACAACACTCTGTAGCAAATGAACAAATAGTTTTGTGAATTTTTTTATTTTGGTGTTTAACGTCCGACTATTGTGCACACTTATGCTAATGCAGACGATGGGATGATTTTTAGCGTATGAAAATGCCAAGCCCTTGCCGGGAATCGAGCCCGGATCGTCGGGGTGAAAGCCCAGTACGCTATCAACTAAGTTGCACAGTTCGGAGACGCAGCAGTCTGACCGGTGCTTTAGCCACATCGACCACCGAGTCCACTATGAGAAAGTTAGCAATTTTCATAGTGTTTCTACGTTCGTTTAAATTAGGGACTGACGTATTGTGGGTGGTTAACGCATCACTAGGCCACCGAGGCGGCTGTTTTGTGAATTGAATATGCTAC
The DNA here is from genome assembly GCA_022606455.1 of Callitettix versicolor. Lineage (NCBI taxonomy): Eukaryota > Metazoa > Arthropoda > Insecta > Hemiptera > Cercopidae > Callitettix > Callitettix versicolor. The sequence continues at coordinate 89,103,232 of CM040183.1, read as the reverse complement.
TTTCGAATACTTACTGGTTACTTGTCCACTGCGCAAATAACTAGACTGCAGTGCGTTCGTTTCGATAACCTTTCGTAGCGACTGTTCGCTCGATAGTCGTTCTAACTGCTAGTGGTTCACGATTGATGAACCAATAACTATCTACTCCACTGAGCTTGGAGTTCCTGAATTATTTACACATTGAGTGACTGAAAAGATATCCTTAAATAATATTAACTTCCTTCTATTCTCTTTATTTGTTTCACCAAACTTTGGGGTATACTAAATCAATCACTTTTTAATGTTCTGTGCCTTCCTCGTAGCCCAGTATTGCTTCATTCGTTGTGATCTTGCTTTTCTTTCTTCGTCCGAGATTTGGATCGTTCGCTTGGATTTGACTTTGCCTTGGAACCGTTGTTTCTTGTCCTTGGTTATTGTTTTGTCCATGAGCATAGTGTCAGTGATTTGTAGTTCTGTTGTGTCTTTCTCTGTTTCTCTAAACCAAAGTGGTTTGGTTTTTATTGTGAAAGTAGTCAAATATTATTTTGGTTAGTCTATTTTTGTCCATTCGGAGGATGTGCCCATAAAAATCAATTTTCCTTTTTCTTATTGTGTCTGATAGTGTTTCAGTTTTTTGGTAAAGAGTTTTACCTTCCTTCATTGCAATTAAAATTAATAATTACATCCTGAAATAACGTTTAATACTGAAAGCGATGGGGTCATATGACCAAAAGATCAAACAACCAAAAGTTCATTCAACCAAGTTCTATACTAATATTTTGGACCAATGAACTTTTGGTCACAAGAACCTCGTTTTTAAGAGGCGAGATCATATGACGAACAGATCAAACAACCAAATTTTCATTCAACCAAATTATATTTAATATTTTGGTCGAATGAACTTTTGGTCACATGAACCATGTTTTTATTATTATTATTATGTTTTTATTATTATTTTAAACGCCATCATACTACTTACCTAGCCCAATATAATTATTTAGCATTCAACTATTAATTCTATAACAGTAACGTTTTACGCATTTATTATATATTGGTAGGTGTGAATACAAATTTTAACATTATTTTAAAAGCCATCATACTAATTACCCAGCCCAATATAATATTTAGCATTCAAGTGTTAATTCTATAACAGTGACGTTTTATACGTTTATTATACATTAGTACCTATATGCAATAATAAAAAAAGTGAATATATAAAATATTGAAAGTATATTCAACTGTAGGCCTAAACGGTAAAACAATATAGAAATGACTGGTCTGGGTATGTAGTGTAATGGCGTGTATTATTAATTTTTTTTTTTTTTTTTTTATTTACAACTGAGTAGAAATACCCATCTAGTAATTTACATTTAACACATGTTTACACTTTGAAGGGATATATCCCATTGGATATATTCCCTTAGAAACTAATGTCCATCCGGACCAGCAAAAACCATAAGGTCCAGTGGCTTTGTTCTTCGTAGCCTTCTAACCACACCAGCCTCAGCCAACAATCCGCGTATCTCCGGATGCTCGAAGATGCGTTGTCCGTGCTTCTTTGCATACTTTTTTATTTCCTCGCTGACCATATCTATTTTCAAATCCCTATGGAGGTTGTCGTTATTTATGTACCATGGTGCATCTACGATGCATCTCAGCACCTTATTTTGAAAGGTTTGTATCTTTTTTACATTTGTCTTCTTTGAACAGCCCCAGAGCTGTATTCCGTAGGTCCACACGGGTTTCAAGACTTGCCTATATATCAGCAGCTTGTTATGGATTGATAATTGGGATTTTCTTCCCAAAAGCCAATACATACTTCTGAATTTTAATTTTAACTCCTCTGTTTTCTTTTTAACGTGTTCCTTCCACTTCAGTTTTGCATCCAGTGTCATACCTAAGTACTTTGCTGTATTAGCATAGGGAACTTGTAATGAATTGATTGTAATTATTAATTTAAATATCAGTAATGACACTGATCTATATGCAATACTAAAAAAACCCTGTTTTACAAAATATCCTCCTTCGAAGGAAATACGAACCTCGATGTAAATAAATCTCTAAGTTATTACACATTTTTGGTCGAATGAACCTTTGGTTGTTTGATTTTTTGGTCATATGAACCACTCTGTTAAAAACATGGTTCATATTACGAAAAGTTCATTCAACCAAAATATTTAAATATAATTTGGTAGAATGAACCTTTGGTTGTTTGATTTTTTGGTCATATGATCTCGCCTCTTAAAAACACCGTTCATGTGACCAAAAGTTCATTGGGCCAAAATATTAGTATATAATTTGGTCGAATGAACTTTTGGTTGTTTGATCTTTTGGTCATATGAGCCTCTTCGCTACCGAAAGTGATAATTTATTATTATTGCCTTGGTTGAGTGAAAATATACCAACGTAACAATAAAACTATGAACGAAGGTACGGTATAATAATTTTTTATTGACACTTATTATATTTTAAACATTTTTTTAAAAGTATGCATTATTAATATTAATTAATATTAATTAGTAATTAAATTACATGGAGTTATGAACATTTAAATAACATTTATTGATTTTTTTTATTGTTTGTTTTAACGTGGAATGTTCCAATTATTATAATGCGAACAATTATTGTATCGGTTTTTTACAATGCATATTAATTATAGGCATACCAATTATGAGGGAAACAGACAGACAAACAGGCAGGAAAGCAACGTTATCGATATCGTGTGTCCAATTTTTAGAATAACAAATAGCCTGACGTCAAATACTTTTAAATGAATACTTACTAGAATACTTGAAAGTATTCGATAGTCCCAACACTAATTCTGATACCAAAGTGTACTTTGAAAAATTTATTATTTACTATTTTTTTGGAAGTTGGAAACGCTTGTCACGTTTGTATTTATTTTTCACGTTGTAAAGAAAATTTGTGACTTTTAGACACGAATTAGTTAACACACAACGTCTTATAATTTACGTTCTTATTGTTTAGGTGCAGACACGTATTACTGGGATACGGACAAGCGAGAACACGAAGCTTCTACAAAATGGTATGACGACTTAGTACACAAAACTGTTGAAAAATTATATTTATTTTCCAATTTTTGTTCTTTTTTTTAGTGCTTACAGTTTCAGAATAAGAAACTATAATGTATAAGGCTATAATATACTATAAAACTATAATATATAAGACTATAATATACTATAAAACTATAATATATAAAACTATAATATACTATAAAACTATAATATTTAAGACTATAATATACTATAAAACTATAATATATAAGACTATAATATACTATAAAACTATAATATATAAGACTATAATATACTATAAAACTATAATATATAAGACTATAATATGCTATAAAGCTATATTATATAAGACTATAATATACTATAAGACTATAATATACTATAAGACTATAATATACTATAAAACTATAATATATGACTATAATATACTATAAAACTATAATATAAGACTATAATATACTATTAAACTATAATATATAAGACTATAATATGCTATAAAACTATAATATATAAATTAGGCTTAAGAATATCATATGAAAAAACAGAGATCATGGTCATGGACCCGCTATGCGTAAATAAAGTGAACACTAACGGAAACACCATAAAGCTCGTGGAATGTTTCAAATATCTGGGAGAAACCATAACATACAATCTAAACGAAAAACCCGCACTACTCAATAGGGTAGCAAAAATTTAAAAAGCCCAGCTACTAACTTGGCCAACGTACAAGAAAAAATGCCTGTCAATAAAAACAAAAATACGCTACTACAAATCAGTGGTACTCACAGAAACATTATATGCCAGTGAAACTCTCTTCCAAATAAAAAATAATAACAAGACGGACCCGACAGAGAGAAGGATCATCAGAACGTGTCTCAATAAAAGCTACCGGATAGACGGGACCTGGAGAATAGCCACCGATGAAACAGTACACAAATGTATCGACCCAGTTCTCAATGTAATGACAAAACGAAGAATTTCCCACTTCTTTCACATATTAAGAATGCCTTAGGACAGGATCCTGAGACAACTGGTAAAGAGAAGCATCAACAGGAAAACACAGGGATACAAGTCCTCAGAGACCTCAGTGAAATAGGACTGAAAATGGATGATGCAACAGACAAATGTAAACTAACACGCATTCTTAAGACTAATAAATTTAAAGTGGATAAAGCGAAGAGATACAAGAAGGTGGTGATCACAGATGCCGTCAGGAAGCAATGATCTGATCGAATATGGGATTATTGGAGAAGGAAATTACAGCCCAATGTTAGGAAGAACTGAAATTTAGACTAAAGGCCAAAAAATTAAAAAAATATAATATATAAACTATAACTATATAAGAATAATTATATTTTAATATCACTGATCACTCATACCTAATTACTCATCATATATCACTAATCACACTTACCAAATCACATGATACTAATCATTAATTAACAATATAAACACTTAATTTCTGACCAGTAACCACTAATCCAGAACACGTGAGCTGTAATTTTCGAAAATTATCTTATTTATTGGACTTACAGTTTAACCACGCCAGTTGTCGTAGTAATAATAGCGGCACGCAGCTGTCTCGCTTAAGTAATGACAGAGAATTTTAAACATTACATAGTTCTCTTAAAATAATTTGAAAATGTGTGATTTCACCGGTACGATCAGCGTTAAAGTTTGCATAAATTAGCATTTTGGTTTTGTGCCAAGAGCAGTAATGTAAAGAAAATTTAGATTATTCAAGACAAAATACTTCTGATGCGCCGTGGTACGTAACGCAATGAAAATATGCACATTGACCTTAAAGTGAACACGATTGTTGGTGAAATCAAGGCAGTAGCAACGAAGCATGAAAACTATTCCATATCCACACTACAGTCCATTTACGTGATAAACCACCTGCGCGAGAATTTCTTGCGCATGTAGTAGAATTCCCCTCCAGCTCCCTCCGACAGTCCAGTGACACAGAGTCTGCCAATCTGAATCTACAAACTTAACGATAGGAGGGAGCTGTGGTGAGAGAGTGGGAACTCGACTTCTTACTCGCACATAGTCTCTCTCTGTCTCACTGGTGTTACTAGCAGGCTGATCTATAATGTTAGTGTTCATAGGACTTGGTACAGTGATAAGGATGGAGGTGCTGACAACCAGTGCCATCAGTGGAATGAACATCTGACACACAGTGATCTGTTTTAAGTTATAACTGATATAAGTGTGTACTTAGTTGTGGTCCTCAATAAAAATAAACACATTTTCAAACGAAATACGTCAGTCAATATCAATGTTCGTAGTTTCGCTGGAGTTCCAAAGATGTGAACAGATTTTTCAAAAAAAGTTACCTGTTTAAAAAAAAAATATTTAGTATGGCCGCCATTTTTAAACTGATAGCAGGGTTTTGCTCAATATCGGCATTCGTTGTGTATAAAATTGGCACACAAATCGAACGTGGTAATTAGCTGGGGAAAATTCGTTAACCAGCAAAATACGTCCGACAGTTTCAAAATGGTGGTAGTATCAAATTTTATAAACAACGGTAATTTTTTTTATTACACATTTTTGCAAATTTGATTTCACTGCCGTAATCGGCGTTACAGATCTGTAAAAATCAGCATTTTAAATTTTCAGTGCAATTTGATATATGTGGATTTTATTGCTGATTGTGATTAGTGGAATCAGCGCTTTAAGAAAAGCGCTCGATAATCTTTTCGTTTAGAAAATTCAGCGTGATTATTTTCTAACTCTAAACTATAGTAACGAAGTGAAGCATTTGGACGCGCACTATTTTAATGAAAATGTCGACCTTGTTTGGTTAACAAAATGGACGCCTAACTGTAAATGAGCTTAAAAACGCGCTGAAGCTGAAGTGTTGCAGTTAAGGAGGCCATTCACTGTTGTCCGATAATTAAACTGATACAGGTGTAGATTTATCTGAAGGGAATTGCACCCAAGGTTAGACAATGAGCATGATAGGTCAGCGACAACGTGATGAGGGCTGCTGTGGTAGCAACACGTAGATCTGTTGGCACATGGGAACACGTAGCGTATAATCGCATCGACACGTCATGGGATCGCTTTTATATCCTATTCAAAGACACCATTATCTTGCACGTTCGCGAAATTACCGGTTAAAACAGAAGTGACGAAAAGAATGGTTCTCGCTACTCAGAAACATTATTTACTCGATTTTTGGGAACAATTATATTGAATTTATACTTCCTTTCTACTGTATTTTGTAAAAGAAGGCTACAGTAATTTTGAAAAATCGACTTAAAAATGAGTTTACGGACTTTTGGTGTTTTTTGCACTAAAACGCTTTATTATATGCCAAAAATTAATAGTATACAATATAAAATTGCGGAAGTAACGGAACATTACACACACACACACACACAACTCAAATGAGAATAAAAGTGACAAACCTAACCTCAAAACGACTACCGCGAGAAAATAGAAAACGTGTTTTTCATTACGAAAACAATTAATGAAATGTGTGTTATCAATAGTGAAAAATATTAACTTTTTTTAAAAACAACTTTAGAACTAACTCAACTCGGTTGTTGTGAGTTTCCTTCGGATGTAGAAAACGTGTTTTTCATCGCAGAAACGATTAATGACACGAGTATTATTAATAATGAAAAACAAAATTTAAAAAAACACTAACTTGACTCGGTTGTTGAGAGTTTACTCAGACATAACTCGACTCGGTTATTGTTGTTTACTCAGAAGCTAAGTCGACTCGGTTGTTGGGAGTTTACTCAGACATAACTCGACTCGGTTATTGGTTGTTTACTCAGAAGCTAAGTCGACTCGGTTGTTGGGAGTTTACTCAGACTAACTCGACTCGGTTGTTGGGAGTTTATTCAGAACTAACTCGACTCAGTTATTGAGTGTTTACTCAGTACATAACTAGACTCGGTTGTTGGGAGTTTACTCAGAACTAACTCGACTCGGTTATTGGATGTTTACTCTGAACATAACTAGACTCGGTTATTGGGTATTTACTCAGACGTCGTAAGTCGACTCGGTTGTTGGGAGTTACTCAGCATAACTCGACTCGGTTATTTGGTGTTTACTCAGAACTTAAGTCGACTCGGTTGTTGGGAGTTTACTCAGCATAACTCGACTCGGTTGTTGGGAGTTTACTCAGAACATAACTTGACTCGGTTGTTGGGTGTTTACTCAGAACTTAAGTCGACTCGGTTTTTGGGAGTTTACTCAGCATAACTCGACTCGGTTATTGGGTGTTTACTCAGACATAACTAGACTGGGTTGTTGGGAGTTTACTGAGAACATAACTCGACTCTGTTGTTAGTAGGTTACTGATACTAACTCGACTCGGTTTTTGGGTGTTTACTCAGACATAACTCGACTTGGTTGTTAGGTGTTTACTCAGACTAACTCGACTCGGTTGTATGGTGTTTACTCAGAACTAACGCAATTCGGTTGTTTGGTATTTAATTGAGACCTAAATAGACTTGGTTGTTGGGTGTTAACTCGGTTATAGGAAATGCGTTTTCCATAGCGAAAACGATTAATGAAATGCATGTTATTAATACTGGAAAAAATAGAATAAAAACAAAGATTTCAAACTAACTCGACTCGGTTGTTCGGTATTTAATTGAGAACTAAATCGACTTGGTTGTTGGGTGTTAACTCGGTTGTAGGAAATGCGTTTTCCATAGCGAAAACGATTAATGATATGCGTGTTATTAATACTGGAAAAAATATAATAAAAACAAAGATTTCAAACTAACTCGACTCGGTTGTTCGGTATTTAATTGAGAACTAAATCGACTTGGTTGTTGGGTGTTAACTCGGTTGTAGGAAATGCGTTTTCCATAGCGAAAACGATTAATGATATGCGTGTTATTAATACTGGAAAAAATATAATAAAAACAAAGATTTCATAACTTAACTCGACTCGGTTGTTCGGTATTTAACTCAGTTGGGAATGTAATCAGTATTCCGTAAAAGCTATTAACCTTTGTAACAAGTATTACTGCGGCGGATATACAGCTGCCGCTGCTTTGTAAAAATGGACGCCAGATTTTAATTCCGTAATAAATGGCTGGAAATCGTAATTTATCGTAATAAATTTAATCCTACGCGTGTTAATACCTCTCAAAGAAATAATATAGCACGTAATAAAACGAAGAATATGTTAAAATAATTACTTTTGTACAAATTACGGAAAGTCGGAAATATCAAAATCGATGTATGGAGATTAAACGATTTGACAGGGCTCGGTTGCGGGTCTCTGAACTTGCGCATCTTAAGGCCATAGGTTCGATCTTTCCATTAAAGCCGTCTGACGCATAGATTAATAACGTTAATGAAGGAAAATTATTGCAGGTTTATACAAATTGAAAATGTTAACAATTTTTTTTTTCGGAATTCGCTTCTATCACGTCAGCGAGAAGGCTGCGTGCTGCGATTACTTAGTACTATTTTGCCAAAATAACTTTGAGGTTAGGTTCGGTATTATCGATTTCCTGCAATCGGATGAATAAAAACTTTGGTTGTTTACAAAATTATTGTTTCTATTAACAGAAAAATATCGATTTAAAATGGCGTTCTGTTGAATAAACGGAGCAGAATATGAAGACGCGAGAACGATAAATTATCACATCTTTACATATTTCAACATGCAACCTTTCCCAACTAAATACGCCTGTAATGGCTTTTTAATCACCATAAAAGTTTTCATTAACGTTGGAACGACGTTGGCGTCGGTGGATTGATTGATGAGCCGGCTGCCCCCTCTCCCTCCCTCCCTCCATCGACTGCCACAAACCCAGTTCCAATCTTCAATTATAATTGTTCTTCAGATAAAGTACCCCTGAAGAATGTCAGGCGGTTATCACTATGCAAATGTCTCTCCGGACGGCCAAGAAATGCATTAAGTCTATCTGCAGTCCGGCGAGCAGTGGCTTCGATGGAAGAGTTAATCACGTGTTATCACGGCCGATGTTCGCGTGATATGATCGCCGGCAGAAACATGCATACCCGGTGAACAGAGGAGCCTGGGAACGCCGTGGAAATAGTTACAATAAAAAATAATTGCTTTTTAATTGTTTAACTGGAAGTCAACGCGTCGGATTTTTGTTCGTGGTAGATAATTTTATACTCGGCATTAACAAAAGTGATCAGCTGCGTTACAGGTTGTTTCTGATTGAAAACAAAATCAGCTGTTTTGTGAAAGGACTTGTTTTGACGGAAACACCTGTTTCTGCATTATAACTTTCCGGAAGATCTTGTTAAGGGCGAATATTGTTTTAGCTTATAGCGAAATGGCACAGAGATCGGTCAGGCGTTCCGTACATCTGTCTCGCGGACGTGATGGAAGCAAATTTCCAAAAATATATTTTTATTTTACGTTTTATGCAGGAATTATGATCTCACCATCATAATCTGCACTTTAAACTTTCAAATTACTTGGAAAATACGAAAATAAACCCTGACCGCCGACAAATTCAATTTACTTACATCGACGGATGGTGTTTTTAACGTTGATTACGATGGTGGAATCAGGTTTTCAAAAAACACTTATAACAGCAAAGTTACGAGTAAGCAGCCATTTTGAAACTGTTAAACGGATTTTGCTGGGTAACGAATTACCCAAGGTATTATCAGTCGATTTTGGCGCTAAGTTCGTATAAAACCGGACCAAAATTACGAACGCGGCTGTACAAAAACATTCATACAATTTTGCTTATAGCTTGGACTAGTTCGTCACCTTGCGAAATCCGTTTCGAACAATTTCAAAAATGATTGTTTTTGGAAATTCACAATATTTTTTTGATTAGTATTTTTGCGATCGCATTTCGGCAAAGTAATCAGCGTTAAAACTGTGTAAATTAGCGTTTTGAATTTTAAAAATCCTTTGAAATTACGATATTGAGTTTGTCGGAGGTCAGGGTTTGTGTTTTCAGTGTAACTGAAAATTAAAAATATATACTTTTGGAAAATCACTTCCGACACATCAGCATGACTGCGAGTATTTTCTTTGATATATTTTTAGAAGTGTTTTATCGATTGTGGGAAAGTTTGTGCAATGTTTTTGTACTCGTTTTTTAGGGAATTGCTTTGTGGATAAAATACTGTTGAACGAACAGAACTGTCATCCAAAATATTGTTAAACGAACAGAACTGTCATCCAAAATATTGTTAAACGAACAGAACTGTCATCCAAAATATTGTTAAACGAACAGAACTGTCAACCAAAATATTGTTGGACGGACAGAACTGTCATCAAAAATATTGTTAAACGAACAGAACTGTCAACCAAAATATTGTTGGACGAACAGAACTGTCATCCAAAATATTGTTAAACGAACAGAACTGTCAACCAAAATATTGTTAAACGAACAGAACTGTCAACCAAAATATTGTTGGACGGACAGAACTGTCATCAAAAATATTGTTAAACGAACAGAACTGTCAACCAAAATATTGTAGGACGAACAGAACTGTCATCCAAAATATTGTTAAACGAACAGAACTGTCATCCAAAATATTGTTAAACGAACAGAACTGTCAACCAAAATATTGTTGGACGGACAGAACTGTCATCAAAAATATTGTTAAACGAACAGAACTGTCATCCAAAATATTGTTAAACGAACAGAACTGTCAACCAAAATATTGTTGGACGGATAGAACTGTCATGAAAAATATTGTACGGACAGAACTGTCATCCAAAATATTGTTGGACGAACAGAACTGTCATCCAAAATATTGTTGGACGGACAGAACTGACATCCAAAATATTGTTAAACGAACAGAACTGTCAACCAAAATATTGTTGGACGGACAGAACTGTCATCAAAAATATTGTTAAACGAACAGAACTGTCAACCAAAATATTGTTGGACGAACAGAACTGTCATCCAAAATATTGTTAAACGAACAGAACTGTCAACCAAAATATTGTTAAACGAACAGAACTGTCAACCAAAATATTGTTGGACGGACAGAACTGTCATCAAAAATATTGTTAAACGAACAGAACTGTCAACCAAAATATTGTAGGACGAACAGAACTGTCATCCAAAATATTGTTAAACGAACAGAACTGTCATCCAAAATATTGTTAAACGAACAGAACTGTCAACCAAAATATTGTTGGACGGACAGAACTGTCATCAAAAATATTGTTAAACGAACAGAACTGTCATCCAAAATATTGTTAAACGAACAGAACTGTCAACCAAAATATTGTTGGACGGATAGAACTGTCATGAAAAATATTGTACGGACAGAACTGTCATCCAAAATATTGTTGGACGAACAGAACTGTCATCCAAAATATTGTTGGACGGACAGAACTGACATCCAAAATATTGTTAAACGAACAGAACTGTCAACCAAAATATTGTTGGACGGATAGAACTGTCATGAAAAATATTGTACGGACAGAACTGTCATCCAAAATATTGTTGGACGAACAGAACTGTCATCCAAAATATTGTTGGACGGACAGAACTGTCATAAAAATATTGTACAAACAGAACTGTCATCCAAAATATTGTTAAACGAACAGAACTGTCAACCAAAATATTGTTGGACGAACAGAACTGTCAACCAAAATATTGTTAGACGAACAGAACTGTCATCATCAATCTCGTTTAGCACGTAAGCTGAGGTAAGCCTGCGGAACAATTAATTAACCGGGATTGCAAGTGTAGGCGGTCACGGTCAGTACCGTGGGAGCGTTCGACCGCAACCATGACCTGCCGCAATCGTATTAAACAAAACAATACTCGATACGTCGATACATCGATTGCCAAGACATAACAAGTAGCCTCGGCCATTTGCTCCATCCTAATGCCAGGGTGTAGCGATCCCGTTCGTGTTTACTTGTGAAATCTATCTGAGAAAATACTTCCACTAGATTATTTCTGGCTTGAACTTTCACATTGAATGAACGTGATGTGGCACGCAGCTGTTTCGCTGGCGTGATGGAAGCGGATTTATAATATTATTTATTGAATACTTCTTACAGCTCGGAATACAGTTTTTGTAGAGTAAAAGCCGAAGAAAGCGATGCGAAGATACTTCGAAATATGACGAAGTTTTACGAATATACACGAAAGTGTACCGCAGTCAATTTAGGCAATTAATTTATTTTTGAAATATTCGCCTGGTTCCACTGCTATCTAGCAGCGATATTTACAATTAACTTTTATTTTCCGTTGTTTAAAAATACATTGTTCGTTCAACAGTTTAGTAAAACGTTGTATTTAACAACATTGAATACGAAATGTGTTTTAGTCTCATGAAAGTAAATATATTTTTGTCTGTTAATTGACCGAGCGAAGCGAGGTCTCTGTTTCAACTCGACCTTTCGGCCATTTTGTTTGTGTGTTTGTTTGTTACGCTGTTTTGGCCAAATTCATTGACCGATTGTTTTGAAATTTCGTACGAAAGTACCTTGTATAAAGCTAAAATAAGTATGTGTAAGATTTTCCTCTATTTACTTCTATTTCAAGATGGCGGCCTCTGATTTAATAAGGACGAGTGTTTGCAGTTTGGCCCAAACGCATTGACCGATTGTTTTGAAATTTGGTACTAAAGTATCTTCTATAAAGCTAAAATAACATATGTGTAAGATTTCCCTCTATTTACTCCTATTTCAAGATGGCGGCCTCTGATTTAATAAGGACGAGTGTTTGCAGTTTGGCCCAAACGCATTGACCGATTGTTTTGAAATTTGACCGATTGTTTTGAAATTTGGTACTAAAGTTTTGATTTGGTACTTCTTCTATAAAACTAAAATAACATATGTGTAAGATTTCCCTCTATTTACTCCTATTTCAAGATGGCGGCCTCTGATTTAATAAGGACGAGTGTTTGCAGTTTGGCCCAAACGCATTGACCGATTGTTTTGAAATTTGGTACTAAAGTATCTTCTATAAAGCTAAAATAACATATGTGTAAGATTTTCCTCTATTTACTTCTATTTCAAGATGGCTGCCTCTGATTTAATAAGGACGAGTGTGTGCAGTTTGGCCCAAACGCATTGACCGATTGTTTTGAAATTTGGTACTAAAGTATCTTCTATAAAGCTAAAATAACATATGTGTAAGATTTCCCTCTATTTACTCCTATTTCAAGATGGCGGCCTCTGATTTAATAAGGACGAGTGTTTGCAGTTTGGCCCAAACGCATTGACCGATTGTTTTGAAATTTGGTACTAAAGTATCTTCTATAAAGCTAAAATAACATATGTGTAAGATTTCCCTCTATTTACTCCTATTTCAAGATGGCGGCCTCTGATTTAATAAGGACGAGTGTTTGCAGTTTGGCCCAAACGCATTGACCGATTGTTTTGAAATTTGGTACTAAAGTATCTTCTATAAAGCTAAAATAACATATGTGTAAGATTTCCTCTATTTACTCCTATTTCAAGATGGCGGCCTCTGATTTAATAAGGACGAGTGTTTGCAGTTTGGCCCAAACGCATTGACCGATTGTTTTGAAATTTGGTACTAAAGTATCTTCTATAAAGCTAAAATAACATATGTGTAAGATTTCCCTCTATTTACTCCTATTTCAAGATGGCGGCCCCTGATTTAATAAGGACGAGTGTTTGCAGTTTGGCCCAAACGCATTGACCGATTGTTTTGAAATTTGGTACTAAAGTATCTTCTATAAAGCTAAAATAACATATGTGTAAGATTTTCCTCTATTTACTTCTATTTCAAGATGGCTGCCTCTGATTTAATAAGGACGAGTGTGTGCAGTTTGTCCCAAACGCATTGACCGATTGTTTTGAAATTTGGTACTAAAGTATCTTCTATAAAGCTAAAATAACATATGTGTAAGATTTCCCTC
>CM040183.1:89079382-89084382 GCA_022606455.1 Callitettix versicolor | reverse complement strand
ACGAACATGTTCAAGCTGTAATCTAATCAATTTTCGTGTATAGTTTGAAACGAATCGGCTTAGAATTACCAACGTAAAATTTCTAACGACCCCTTCAAAAACGTTCACTCAAAGTTCCTGGTCTGGGTTTTACCATAATGGCCATTTGGAATATTTAATAATGTTTCTAAAATTGCGTGTTTTTGAAAATCAGATTTCACCGTTGAAAACTGAATAAATTATTTTTTTAATTTAAAATATGTGAAAAAAGAAATTCAATTTGACGACGGTCAGGATTCATTTTCGTCACTGTGTTCAGTGCCTTCCCTAGCTTCGTCAATTCTACTTCCGTTGACGCGTTTCGGAGGACCTCCATCTTCAAAAACTCTATCTCTACTTGAGTTCAGATATAGTTTTTGTATCTCTATCTTCAAAAACCTCCATCTTCAAAAACTCTACCTATACTCAAGTATAGATAGAGTTTTTGATGATGGAGGTTCTCCGAAACGCGTCAACGAAAGTAGAATTGACGAAGCTAGGGAAGGCAGATCATTATACTGAACATAGTGATAATAATCCTAGCAGAAAAGAAGAAGAATATAAAAAGAAATTCATTTTCTTATTTTCACTGATGTTTGTGATGGCGAAATCAATATTTGAAAAGTGTGGGTAAGACGAATAAAATTACTTTTGGAAGTTCGCTTCTATCACGTCAGCGAAATAGTGTGCTTTACATAGGAATTATTAAAACAAACACTTTTGATTCATCTACTTGTCAAGCTTTAGTGTTAATTGGTTTTATAGATTTAGTAATTAATAGAAAAACAGTGTGTATGTATGTGTGTGTGTGTGTGTGTGTGTGTGTGTGTGTGTGTGTGTGTGTGTGTGTGTGTGTGTGTGTGTGTGTGTGTGTGTGTGTGTGTGTGTGTGTGTGTGTGTGTGTGTGTGTGTGTGTGTGTGTGTGTGTGTGTGTGTGTGTGTGTGTGTGTGTGTGTGTGTGTGTGTGTGTGTGTGTGTGTGTGTGTGTGTGTGTGTGTGTGTGTGTGTGTGTGTGTGTGTGTGTGTGTGTGTGTGTGTGTGTGTGTGTGTGTGTGTGTGTGTGTGTGTGTGTGTGTGTGTGTGTGTGTGTGTGTGTGTGTGTGTGTGTGTGTGTGTGTGTGTGTGTGTGTGTGTGTGTAAAAAAAATTAAAGATCACAATTTAATAATTTTTTGAATTAAGAAAATGTTTTTCTTATGGTCTTACGGCACGTAAAACCAATTAAGAGACAGTCTTTACGGAGCTAAAAAAAATGTAAACAATCGCTAACGACGAGTCTGATCCTTGGATGACAGGAAAGTGTGAATGCGGGCATTGTCCTTGTCAAAGAACAGTCAGCAAAGTTCAAAGGCTTCGCAATTAACTGGTCGCCTCACAGTATTAAAATGCAAACCAGAGTATAGAGTAATCACTTTAAATTGATGAAAGTAATAAATTCACAGCTGTCACGAAATGGATTTTTAACATTGTTGAAGCGAAGCTTTTAATCCGAATAAAAAATGTCTGGTGAACGGAAGAATGTAACGGAAATATGGAACGAACGAGCAAACGAATTTCCGTTCCTTTCTTTTTCTCCTTCCTTTTTCGATAACACTACACCCGTATTATGTGAAAACGTTGTGTTGCTTTCGTTTCGGTATTTTACCTTAAGTAAAGAACATTATAAACGTTTGCAAAAATTGTTATTTCTAGTTTTTAACAATTTAACAAGAAACTTATTATAGCCTATCAGATGTTTAATGAAATCAGCTGATCGCTACGAATTAATATAAAACAGCTAATCTTTTATTATAACTACAGTAAATAATTTCTAAACTAGGTTCACGTATTTATTTAAACAAAACAAAATATTTGTAAACATATCTTCGAATTAATTATATATTCAGCGAAGATATTAACAAAAGCTTCGCTTTTGTCGGTAACTCGCCGAGTTGCCTAAGTGCACTTTTTTATTTTACAGTAATTTAAAAATCTTACTTTACAACCGAAACCAGCGTTAAAATCTTCGTAAAATAGTATTTTATTCTTCTAACATTACATTGAAAACACGTAAATTAAAGACACACACACACAAACACAAACATACACACACACACACACACACACACACACACACACACACACACACACACACACACACACACAACACACACACACACAACACACACACACACACACACACACACACACACACAACACACACACACACACACAACACAACACAACACACACACACACACACACACACACGCCTGCTTGTTAGCACGTTCACTTGTAAAATTTTGGTTCGATTTGATTCAAACTTTGCAAAAAAAATCGTTAATAGTAGTTAACCACTAAAATTCGTTTAACAGTTTTTAGATGTAGGCCATTTCAAATTTGAGAAGTTCATTATTTTTTTATCATACATACTTTTTTTGAAAATCCGATGTAACCATCGTAATGCGCAATAAAAACTACGTTTTAGTTTAATATACAATATATATATATATATATATATATATATATATATATATATATATATATGTATATATATTATATAAAGAGTTATTTTTTGTTTTTAGTTTTATATTGAAAACTTTACAAACTTGTATTACAGAGATTGCAATTTTTGATTTCGATATACAGTGTTTATTATTATTATTATTATCACTATGTTCAGTATAATGATCTGCCTTCACTAGCTTCGTCAATTCTACTTTCGTTGACGCGTTTCGGAGAACCTCCATCTTCAAAAACTATACTCTATATTCTAGGAAAGTACGCGTCAACGAAAGTAGAATTGACGAATCTAGGGAAGTAGGGAAGGCAGATCATTATACTGAACATAGTGACAATAATCCTAGCAGAAAAGAAGAAGAATATAAAAAGAATTATTATTGTTATTTAAATTTATGTAAGTTTGGTATTTTGTTAAATGAGCTTTCTGCGGATGGACGTCGTCCACATAATGAGTTTATTTGTAGAGAAGAATTGAATTTTTCTTTTTTCTTTTGTAAAGAAACGTTATATATATATATATATATATATATATATATATATATATATATACAGATATAAATATACAGATAAACAGATAGAAGTCCTATAAGAATGTGCAGAGAGGGTCGGTCTACAGATCTCGTTTAAAACAACTGAATTCTTCTGTTCAAAATTAAATATTCAAGAACTAAACACAAAATATGGTAAGATAAACAGAGTCAAGCACTTCAAATATCTGGGAGAAATTCTTGAACCCACAGGTGGCGAGAAGGCTGCGCAAAAGGTTCGGCTACTGAGAATGAGGAGGGCTCTTGGTATAACGCGTGATATCTACAATAAGAGATGTATGTCGACGCACACAAAAATCAGACACTACAACACAGTCATAAAACCGAATTTATTATATGCAAGCGAGACGCTAGCACTCCACACAAAAGCTACCATGGAGGATATTTTGAAGGAAGAACGCAAAATCTTGAGGAAGATCCTTGGCCAAAGATTAACAGAAGACGGATACAGGTTGCACTCCCGGAAGACCACAGAGAAGATATCGAACCTGGCAGCAGATATCAGAAGAAGGAGGCTTAAATTCTATGGACACATCAGTAGACTCCCAACAACGAGACTTGCCACCAAAATCCTTAAGTATATACAAGGTGTGAAATCAACAACGTCGTGGATCACACAAGTCAGAATAGACCTACATGACGCAGGAATAGACTCAACAGATGTTGAAGATAGGCACGCATACAGGAGAAAGATGCTCGGTTGGAAGGTCCCAGAGAATGGAATCCCAAAGAGAGTAGGGGTAAAATGGACGGAGGAGCGGAAGAGGATCCATGGGGACAGGATGAGGGTGGTGTGTGAGGATTAGAAGGAACAAGACATGAGTCGGTGTGCTTTGTGTGTGTCCAACAGGGTCTATGTGTGTGATAATAATATATATATATATATATATATATATATATATATATATATATATGTATATGTGTGTGTGTGTGTGTGTGTGTGTGTGTGTGTGTGTGTGTGTGTGTGTGTGTGTGTGTGTGTGTGTGTGTGTGTGTGTGTGTGTGTGTGTTGTTTGTAATTTTAACCATCTCTCCAAAAGTGATCTTTAGGTCAGTATTGGTATCAATTTTAAGGTCCCGGGTCTAGGTTTTACCACGATGGCTATTTCAATTAGCTAAAAATTGTGAATATTAACCAAAACAATTTCAATAAAACATTAACGTTTCCTGTGCACTAAGCAATATATTTTTAAAATAAACCCGTTACGGAATTATTTGGAAGCAACAAAAATAAAGTTTATTTACGCCAATAGCGTTGGTTCCCCGATCATAGATCACACCGTCGGCTATAAAGTCCTCGGCAGGATCCAGGATGGACAAGGCTCTGTAAATAACGGCAGGATATTTTTATAAATATACTCGTACAAGTTCTCTCTCGCCTGTCGCTGGCCGTAACGTTGTTATTAACTCGGTAGGAGGGCCGTTAATATAGTGCGCGGTAATTAAATGGGTCGGCGCGGTGCGTGGGCGAAGGAAGGACTCTAACAGGACCGCCCGCTATCTGGGCTGCGCAACTAGTGCATCGCGGTGCTGGTACTCGGGGAACGCATAAAGGCGCACGAAGAAATAGTTCCGTATCGATGTTTACGCGGCGAGGGGATTTGCATAAATAAACAAGGGACAAACACAACACGGGATTAACATAGAGAAGGAACGAAATAACCAGAGTTGTGAAAAAACTTTTGTTTTTTTTTTAACTGAAATAATCGCGGCATGCAGCTGTCTCGCTGACGTGATTGAAGCGCATTTTCAAAAGTATTTTTCATTATCTTACCCTTTTGGAATTCTGATTTCACCATTACAACCGACATCGAAATCTGTATATATTAGAACTGTCAAATTGCATTGAACACACAAATATGAACCTTGACCGCTGTCAAATTGCATTGAACACACAAATATGAACCTTGACCGCTGTCAAATTGCATTGAAC
>CM040183.1:89064382-89069382 GCA_022606455.1 Callitettix versicolor | reverse complement strand
CTCACATCCTACTATACAGGAGCATGAACTTGGGAAGATCGTCAGTCTTACAGACTTACGTCATTCATGTTCTGTCTTTATAACATTGTTTGTTTCAACTCGACCGTTCCGCAATTGGTTTCCGTTTGTTACTCAGTTTTGGCCAAACGCGTTGACCGATTGTTTTGAAATTTGGTACGAAAGTACCGTGTGTAAAGCCCGAACGACATGTGTAAGATTCCCCCTCCATTCACTTCCGCTTCAAAATGACGACCTTCGATGTACGACAACGAGTGTACACAGTTTTAGACAAGCACATTAACCGATTGTTTTTTAACGTATGCTATTTAACGTCCAAATGATGTATGTGTTACATTTTTTCCATTCACTTCCGTTTCAAGATGGCGGCATCTCATTTAACAATGACGAGTGTACGTAGTTTCAGCCAAACGCATTAATTATTTTGAAATTCGGTAAGAAAGTACCTTGTATAAAGCTCGAATGACGTACGTGTAAGATGGTTCTCCATTGATTTCCGTTTCAAGATGGCGGCCTCAGATTTAACGAGTGTACGCAGTTTCAGCCAAACGCATTAATTGTTTTGAAATTCGGTAAGAAAGTACCTTGTGTAAAGCTCGAATGATGTACTTGTAAGATGGTTCTCCATTGATTTCCGTTTCAAGATGGCGGCCTCAGATTAAACGAGTGTACGCAGTTTCAGCCAAACGCATTAATTGTTTTGAAATTCGGTAAGAAAGTACCTTGTGTAAAGCTCGAATGACGTACGTGTAAGATGGTTCTCCATCGATTTCCGTTTCAAGATGGCGGCCTCAGATTTAACGAGTGTACGTAGTTTCAGCCAAACGCATTAATTATTTTGAAATTCGGTAAGAAAGTACCTTGTATAAAGCTCGAATGATGTATTTGTAAGATGGTTCTCCATTGATTTCCGTTTCAAGATGGCGGCATCAGATTTAACGAGTGTACGCAGTTTCAGCCAAACGCATTAATTGTTTTGAAATTCGGTAAGAAAGTACCTTGTATAAAGCTCGAATGATGTACGTGTAAGATGGTTCTCCATTGATTTCCGTTTCAAGATGGCGGCCACAGGTTTAACGAGTGTACGCAGTTTCAGCCAAACGCATTGTTTCGAAATTTGGCGCGAAAGTACATTGTGTAAAGCTTGAATGACATACGTGTAAAATTGTTCTGCATTCATTTCCGATTCAAGATGGCGGCCTACGATTTAACGGTGACGAGTGTACGCAGTTTTACCGAAACGCATTGGCCGATCGTTTTGAAATTAAGTGTAAACTGGCTGACCGGCAATATTTTTCATAATTTTTACCGCTTCGTGGAGAAAGAGCATACGATTTCCAATAAAGTAACGGTAACGTGTTCCATTAATATTACGGTTCCCGACAACGAATCAAAATGGAGCTAATTCCCGACAACGAAGAAGAGCTAATGGTTTTTATGCGATTCAACGACCACCTAAAGAAGGCGGATTTACTGTTGCTTAGCGCCAAGGTCACGCGGCTTAATTGGACCTAGAGCAGATTTACAGACATTATCCTGTAACGCGCAGCAGCGGCGAACATATTTTAATTTTAACATTTAATACAGTAGCGGTGCCTCCATTTCTGACAAGAAATCATTAACTCCGCTTCCATTCAGGCCGACAGCTGTTAAAGAGAAGGAACTATCGGCTCGCTATAAAATTAGACGATAAATAAGTCATAATGGCTTATGATAGTTTTTATTGTTTTACGCCACATCAGGTACTCCGGCGATCATTACAGTATCATTACTGCGATTATAATGATACGATAATCGAAAACGTCGGTAAATAACCTAATTTTATGACGAACCGAGTGAGGTTAGGTTTTCTTTTCGGCTTAAACGATCTTACGATTCCTAGCTTCCATTTTTCTCGAAGCAATCCCCTCTCATCACTTCCTTATCGATTCCTTCTCTCCAACTAAGTCTTTCCTCTTTTTCTGTGATCATACGTTTTTCATTCTAGAATCTGTTCGGGAAGTCGATTTTCGTTCTTTGGGCGTGGCAAAACCGTGGAAGTAAAAATATATCCTGACTTCAGTGATAACTGTATCTCAAGATCTAAAAAGTAGGGGTTTGAAAATTTGCACTCTTCTTCTTTTCAGCTTAAAACGTTCTCCAGCGACTTCCGGTCCCTAGATTCTATTTTGTCTGTCGTTCCATTATCAATTCCTTTTCTTTAACTTAGTCTTGTCTTCCTCTTTTTCGGACCATGTGGTTTACATTCTAGAACCACGCAGGGGGTGCAGACTAGTTGTACCTACTGAGAGGATTTAGACGTCCCTCGCGGTACCCGAGTCTAGCACACACTTACACTTACAACACTGCACTTACGACTTTAACACTTTACACTCACACTTACATTTAGGAAGGCGATAGTAGCCTCAATGTGCTTTTCGCCTTAAAAAAATGCGTCTGGTTTAATTGTAAGCACTTTCGACACCGTCTTCTCTTTTATCAGTTTGCGGTTTTGCGCTACGGTAGACATTTTTAGGAAAAATATATCTCGACTTCAGTGATAACTGTATCTCAAGATCTAAAAAGTAGGGGGTTGAAAATTTGCACTCTTCTTCTTTTTTCAGCTTAAAACGTTCTCCAGCGACTTCAAATTCCGAGTTTTTATTTTTCTCTATCGTTCCACAGATCTTGATCCAATCCTCTCTCATCACTTCCTTATCGATTCCTTCTCTCCAACTTCCTCTTGTCTCTGGCTCCTCTTTTTCTGCGATCATTCGTTTTCCATTCTAGAATCTGTTCGAGAAGTTGATTTTCGTCCATTGGGAACGGCAAAACCGACGAAGTCGTTCGGTTTTAATGTCGTCTACAATGGTATTCTGCTTCTTGGTTTGCCCCGCAAGGGTGTGCAGACTAGCTGCACCTATTGAGAGGATTTATACGTCCTCGTGGTACCCGAGTTTAACACACACTTACACTTACGACTTTAACACTCTACACTCACACTTACATTTAGGGAGGCGATAGTAGGCTCAATATTTTCGCCTTAAAATAAAACAAAAAGCTTCTAGGTTTAATTGTAAGCATCTTTGACACCGTCTTCTCTCTTATCAGTTTGCGGTTTTGCGCTACGGTAGACGTTTTTAGGAAAATTATATCCTGACTACAGTGATAACTGTATCAAGATCTGAAAAGTAGTGGGTTGAAAATTTGCAATTATTTTTGAAATTGGCAGCCCTTTTGAAACTATTGAACGAATTTATCTGGTTAACGGAACTTGCCCAAGCTGAAATCGATTGTGGTGCCAAATTTGAATCAAATCGTTTTATGGTTGGGTTGGGTTCGGTTAGGTTAGGTTAGCTTGGATTGTACAGTGATAGCGCGAAATTCTTCTGGATATCAATTTTCAAGTGTCTTTTGAGTACTTGAAAGTGATTTACATGGATATGTGAGAGATGCACACAAAACGAATGGACCAAGTTCGACAAAACTTTGCATGTTTGTAGATCCCCATATATTGAAATTGTTTAACTTTACAAATATCAAACCTGATTGGTACACTGAAAAAAATGATAATTATAAAAAAGGAATGTTCTCAAACCTTCGCTTCTTATGGAGACCTTAATTGTCTCAAGGATCATTTAATCGTTATGATTAATAATTTAGGAATTTCCTTGTCGCACAGTACTGTATTGATGGTTGCGTTCGCGACATTGAAGGCTCTTTAATCAGATTGACATTGCAGGCTTTAAAGGAACGAAAGAAATACTCAAGTTCTTTGCCACTTGAGATGGTAATCGAGATACATTTTCGAAAAATAAAATTGGCTACTATTACGTCAGCGCAACAACTGCGTGCATCGATTGAGCGCAACAACTGCGTGCGTAACTAGAATTCTATGAAATAAAAACTAATTGTTTACGTGTTAATTTATTCGTGAGTAACAAAGATTACAATGGTGAAAGTTAATTTAAAAAAAACTTAAGAAAAACTTGATGGTATAATTTTGACGTTTCTTTGATGAACTAACCATTTTCATCAAACTTTGATGGCTCTTTGACAGAGATTTTCAAAATACGCGGATATAACCTAAAAATTGTGTTTCTTTTTATATTCTTCTTCTTTTTTGCTAGGATTATTGTCACTATGTTCAGTATAATGATCTGCCTTCCCTAGCTTCGTCAATTCTACTTTCGTTGACGCGTTTCGGAGAACCTCAAAAACTATATCTATACTGGTCACCAATATTATGGCCCGTCCTATTTATAATTTTCTATCTCCACCTCTATTCAATACGTGTACATTAAACATGACGTGTCCGCTTCTGATTGGCTCTTCAAAATCATACGTTTTTGCTCGCGTCTTGATTTTGAAGAGTCAATCAGCAGTGAGCACGTCAGGTTTAATGTACACGTGTTGAATACAGGAGGGATACGAGTTGGAGATAGAAAATTATAAATAGGACGGGACCAATATATCTATATTGGTGACCAGTATAGATATAGTTTTTGAAGATGGAGGTTCTCCGAAACGCGTCAACGAAAAAAGAATTGACCAAGCTAGAGAAGGCAGATCATTATACTGAACATAGTAAAAATTGTGTCATTTCCTGTATGTGTCACATTATTCCTTTCGTCAGTACAATTCTAAACAATGGCGAAATTGTCGTGGACTTTTACGCAGTAAAACATTAACATTAATTTATACGTAAAAAAGAATAGTGTTTGTGGAATATCCAATTCTTTAATAACAGTGGCGTTTACACCAAGCATCTTTCTCCTTTGTACGAGGTGTGTTCAGAAAGTAACGAGAATCTTAATTTGTTGAACATAATATTTATTTATTCTTCTACATTAATGTTGTCGCCTTCAGAATAATCCCCATTGGAGATTATGCACTTGTGCCAGCGGTTCTTCCAATCCTCGAAACACTTCTGAAACTCGATCTTTGAGATAGCCTTTAGTTCTTTCAGCGATGCGCTTTTAATGTCATCTACGGCTGTAAAA
>CM040183.1:89054382-89059382 GCA_022606455.1 Callitettix versicolor | reverse complement strand
TGTGTGTGTGTGTGTGTGTGTCTGTCTGTCTGTCGCGCGCGCACACACACACAAACTGTGTAATCGACTTTGCACGAAAATCGATTACGGCTATCGCTTTGTCGATTGGTTTGTTGCTGACAAGTGTGTCGACCATCGAAATACATGCGATAGTTTCAAAATGGCGGTAATCTCAAATATTTTTTAAATGCATAACATTTTCGCCTTAATACGATTTCACCGTCGTGATCAGCTTTGAAAACTTGATAAATCAGCATTTTAGAATTTAAAAAATTTTTTAAGATTTTTAATTCGACGGCGGTCAGGGTTCATTATTGTATTTTCAAAGTAATTTGAGAAATTCAAAACGCGGGTTTTGATGCTGTTGGTGAAATCAGAATTTCAAATCGAATAAGAATTGAAAAATCTTTTGAAAATTCGCTTCTGTCGCGTCATCGAGGCAGCTGTGTGACGCTATTATAATATATTTTACACAACTGACTGTTCATTTAACAAAACAAGATAATGTTTTAAATAGAAAAACCGTCCGCGCCAGCTGATCAGTGAAGGAAATGGTACGATACTTAGGTTCAGAGCCCGGCAACAAATTACATTTCTCCCGGGCTGACAGGTTGAAGTCGGTATGCAAAGTTGGGGTCGCCGGGTAATTTATTCATACTCCCTCGGCTCAATACGGCCACCGGATTCCACGGCATAAACTCGACTCGTTATTATAAACACGGCCAATTTCCGAATGAAATAAGCTGAATTCATTAACGTCTAGCCCACATAATTAAACGTAACACTTTCTGAAATTCGTGACCGAATGCGTTCGGCTCGGCGGCGGAACGCTTCCTGCAGCCCGACCTCAGGACTTGTTTATCTGCGCGCTAATTACCCGCACGGCTTCCTTTTCGTATTTCCTTTTTACCCGCTTCGCGCGATCTATGTCGAGGCCGAACTTCGGGTCGGACAATTTACGAGCCGCTCGTAAATTCCCGCCCAACCAACCCGATCGTTGAGCGCAGGAAGTGCGTTATTATTTCGTTACCAATGTGTCATTTGGTTTCGCAGCACAAGTAATTATCTTCGGGTAATACACTTTAAACGGGTTCGAATTGAAACAATAAATACCGTGTTTCTATCCGAGCCAATGCCCAATCGCTGATTTTCTTGCGTAACTGAATTTCTTTCCTGGTCTACAATTGTTGAGGTTTGCTTTTGCAATAAGGTTGCACAAACGCGTTTTTCGTTATCAGTCAATATCGCCTTTATTTAGTTTCCTTTTAAAGATTTTAAATGACCGCCATTTTGAAACTGATGAACGGATTTTGGTGGGTAACGAAATAGTCGAATTTTTTTTGTTATTTTAAGGACATTGAGGCTATTATCGCCTCCCTAAATGTAAGTGTGAGTGTAAAGTGTTAAAGTCGTAAGTGTAGTGTTGTGAGTGTTAGACTCGGGTACCGCGAGGGACGTCTAAATCCTCTCAATAGGTGCAGCTAGTCTGCACCCGCTGCGGGGTGAACTATCGAATACCAAAATGTTTATGCTAAATTTGAAAGTGCTATAAGAGTGGTTATTCTAACACTCACAAATAAAATTTAACGACCACTCAAAACAGTGTATATGTCAAGATCAATGCTCATTTCATGTTTTCCGCGTCGGGTCTTATCATGATGGCCGCTCCAATTGTTCAGCTTCCAATTGCTCAGACTTCCAATTGAGGGGTTTAACGTCCCTCAGGTGGATAACACACACTAGCTGTTACAACTTTAACTTTACACTTGACACTTAAGAGGCGATTTCAATGTGATTTTCGCCCTCTCGTAATGGGTGCCCTAATTGTTTAGACGTCCCTTTGCACTTTCTAACATACACTTACACTTCACTACACTTACGGCTTTAACACTTTACACACAAACTTACATTTAGGGAGACGATAATAGCCTCAATGTGCTTTTCGCCTTAAAATAAAAAAAATCTCCGTAAGGGGTGCAGACTAGCTGCACCTATTGAGAGGGTTTAGACGTCCCTCGCGGTATCCGAGTCTAACACACACTTACACTTACAACACATAGTTACAACTTTAACACTTTCTACACTACTTACAACTTTTTCGCCTTAAAATAACAAAAATCTCCGTAAGGGGTACACTAGCTGCACGCTATTGAGATTTAGACGAGGCGATATCCGATTCTAACACACACTTACACTCAATGTGCTTATCGCCTTAAAATAATAACTCAAAAAAAATAACAAAAAAAACTAGCTAGTGTTTCGCTACGGTATTTTCAGGGAATGAAAATTACAGATGATTAATTTAAAAGTTGACAAAAACTTTGTTTCGTTGCAAACGACAGTAGTTCTACGTTTGACAGAAAGCTTTTCTTTTTGAAAAACAAATTATTGTTATTGGTAGAATTTGGTAATTGTACCGAATTACTGGCAGAATTTCAACCAGATTGTTAGACTCAGGCCTGAAATACCCACCCCTGTTATTAATACTGTATAAAGTTTGTTTTTACCCCCATTTTAATCCTTCAGGGATGGAATTTTTGAAAAACTTTCTTTCTACGTCTCCAAAGATAAACCTGTGTGTGCAAGTTCAGCTCTCTAAGATTTTTGAAATACAGAGATAAAATATAAAGTTCGTTTTTACCACTATGTTGAGTATAATGATCTGCCTTTTTAGCTTTGTCAATTCTATTTTTGTTGACGCGTTTCGGAGAACCTCCATCTTCAAATATACTCATTTAAGTATAGATATAGTTTTTGAAGATGGAGGTTCTCCGAAACGCGTCAACAAAAGTGGAATTGACGAAGCTAGAGAAGACAGATCATTATACTCAACATAATGATAATAATCCTAGCAGAAAAGAAGAAGAATATAAAAAGAATTTCGTTTTTACCTTATTTTAACTTTTTATGGGTGGAATATCGAAAACATCTTTTTGTGCACCTGCTTAACTTAAGATAAAATTGTGTATTAAAATTCTTTTCTTTTGATTTCGTATTAAAAGTTAGTTTTAGTTATTTTTTATAATAAAAGCACTTTAACTTTATCAATTAGTCCTTGACTTCTTGTAACACTAGAAGGATGAAACTTGGTACTGTTCCGAAATATTTTTTTTTTTGTAATTTAATATTCATTCATCAATACTCATTAATAATCGTAGCACGCAGCTGTCTCGCTGACCTTATGAAGCGAATTTTGCAACATTATGGTTTTTTTCATCTTTCGATAATTTGAAATTCTGATTTCACCATCTTAATCGGCGTTAAATTCTGCTTAAATCAGTAATAAACTTTAAAATTACGTTGACAATACAAAAATCGAACCATGACCGCCATCAATTTTCCAAATAGTTATTGATTTTTCTAAAGATTTGGAATGGTCGCCATTTTGAAACAATTAAACGGCCTTTGCTAAGTAACAATCTCGTCCAAGCTACGAACACGTTAAACTTTGAAATTACAAAAATACGAAAATGAACCCTGACCGCCATGTAAAAAAAAAATAAATACATTTTCTTAATTATAAGATAATTCAAAAAAATTAATTGCTAATTTATGCAGATTTATCGCTGGCGAACTCAAACAAGTTTAATTCAAGAAAATTATAAATTTATTGTTGTTTGAAATATTTTAAACTATTCTCAAAAAGTTATTTAGACGTCAGGATCGCTGCCCATTTCACGATTCCGTATCTGGGTCTTAACACTATTGATCCAACAGATATTTTTCAACGGTAATTCGGTAATTACAACTGAAACTGTATAAACATTGCCAATTAACAACATTTCAACAATTAATTGCCAACACAAATATAACGTAAAAAACTGAAATTTATGAACTGTACCGTAAAAAGAGACGTCCTTACAGCGTATATCTTCTTGATTAAAGGTATTTTTATGAATCCGTAAACTGTTCTTGTCGGAAGGAAGCCATTAATTGTACCACAACATAATTAATTACGTCAACATTTTTACAACTCAATTAATTATATTTAATTGATCTAACATGCTTTGTAATATTTTATTGGCAACG
The DNA here is from genome assembly GCA_022606455.1 of Callitettix versicolor. Classification (NCBI taxonomy): domain Eukaryota; kingdom Metazoa; phylum Arthropoda; class Insecta; order Hemiptera; family Cercopidae; genus Callitettix; species Callitettix versicolor. Next base: position 89,055,353 of record CM040183.1, on the reverse strand, counting down.
GTAAATGTTGGAAAGAAAACGTCGAATTACAAACTTGTAGAAAATTAAATTTCTATTTTTTATCAAAACGTTTATTGCATCAGTTTGTGCGGCGGTACGCGAGTGTTCCATTATACCGTTTTAGAGGGATACGATACAATCTACACGGTTTTGTGAATTTGTTTGACATCAACTCATCGAGACGATTAATTCGAGTATATGGTGTATGGGTGTTCGATATATCGAACGGATCGATTTTTGCGATAAGTATTGTATAATGTAATTGCCCTATTAATATCTCTTTTGTAAAAACACTGTAATGCTTGTTTAGTTGTAAAAGAAGAATAGTTGTGACACACAGCTGTCTGGCTAACGTGATAGAAGCGAATTTCCAAAAGTACTCTTTATATCTTAACCTTTTTTTCTAAAAATTCTGATATCCATTATAATTGGCACTGATATTCGTAAAATTGCATTGAAAATACGAAAACGAACCCTGACCGCCGTCAAATTAAATTTCAAAATTTTAACGGAAATTGAAAATTAAAAATGTTAATTTATGCAGTTTCTAACGCTTATCACGACAGTGAAATCAGATTTTCAAAATAATTCAAGACGAAAACGTTATGAATTTTAAAAATTTGAAATAGTCCGCCATTTTGAAACTGTTGAACGAGCTTTGTTAGTTAACGAACTTGCCGAAATCGATTTTCGTGCCGAATGCGAATCAAACCGGACCACAACTGCAAACGTAAGAGTGCTAACACATTCACTGAATACACGACCACTCAAAAAATGATCTATTAGTCAGGATCGGTGCTCACTTCACGGTCGCGGTTCTTGATACTATAACGGTCGCTCTATTTTCCACTGCATATGCGTTAATAATATTTTATATTTTTTCGAAACACCCACAAAATCTATCTTACTTTCCTCAAACTCTTTTAGACCTCGATTCGTTTAATGTTTATCGGAACACCCTGTATATACCT
>CM040183.1:89021882-89049382 GCA_022606455.1 Callitettix versicolor | reverse complement strand
ACGTTTATTTAAAATTTATTTGTTTTCTTTTAGATTCGAACTTGATAATCCGAAGATAACGAACATGCTAACGTAAGTTATTTGCAAATTTATGTAGGCCTATAATATTTTTTTTTGTATATTATTACACTAAGCGTTCCGATCGATTTTGTACCAAAAATAAAGACCTGCGTTATTGAAATTACATACGCTCTTATATAGGGGTCGTCAGAACACCTGGGAACTCTCACGCCTCGTACGTTTCCTTTTGAGGCTTGGAAATGAAATAAAACCGACTTAAAACCGATAAAAGATCTGTAAACAAAACTCCAGGAGCAGTATATATATATATATATATATATATATATATATATATATATATATATATTTTTTTTTTTTTTTTTTTTTTGGTGCTTATCATCTGACTATTGTGCACACTTGTGCAGACAATTGGATGATTTATAGCGTATGAAAATGCCAAGCCCTAGCCGGGAATCGAACTCCGGTCCTCGGGGTGAAAGCCCAGTACGCTATCAACTAGGCCACCGAAGCGGTTCGTAGCAGTATAAAGGGTTCCCGTGAGAGTGCAGCACAATGCAGGTATAGGCGACAGATAATTGTGTGTGTACCGAAACAGCTGATGCTGAAAAAAGCATTGTTGAAAGTAATATTTCAATTATTACTGCATCCAAGACTTAATTATTGACCGAATCAGTTTTGAACTAGGTAAGACAAACTAGGACAGTTCTGTGTAAACGTTATTAAATAAAATACTCTTCTTTTAGTAAACAGTAAATACTACAGCCTAATTTAGGTAATGTAAAATCCGGTTATAGTGGGTTTCATTTGTAAATACTTCTATAAAATACTACATTAGAATTTAGTTATTAATTTTATAAGTTAGAGTTTTAAGTTAGTAGAACAAAGTAAGTTATATTGCATTTAATAACCTAAATATAATGAATTATCATTACAAGTATTACATATAAACATAACGTATATTTTAAAAAAAGTTTATAATTACAAGAAATAGTAGGCTTAAATGTTTTTGCAACTATTTTGCTTGGGAAGATGTGTACAGTAATCTTAAAATACAAATAACAATTAAAGATTAGTGTGTTATAACAATTAAATAACAGCTAATTATATTCATTTAAAGTATTTTATTTATGAAATTCATGCTTCTTTACGTTCAATTACAGATAGCGATTTCATAAAAAAAAGTCCTAACCTCGTTTACTTCTCAATTATATTTCCAACAAGTAAAGTCGTAACTGGTACATATTTCGTAAGTTATATATATATATATATATATATATATATATATATATATATATATATATATAATTAAAAATTGAAGGGCACTGGAAACCAGTTCGACTTGGAAGACCTAAAGACAACACAGAAATCGCGTGCCTAGCTTTTGCACATGACCTAGCCATACTCACAGATAATAAAACAACAGCGATTAAACAGATAGAAGTCCTTAAGGAATGTACAGAGAGGGTCGGTCTACAGATCTCGTTTAGAAAAACCGAATTCTTCTGTTCAAAATTAAATATTCAAGAACTAAACACAAAGTATGGTAAGATAAACAGAGTCAAGCATTTCAAATATCTGGGAGAAATTCTTGAACTCACGGGTGGCGAGAAGGCTGCGCAAAGGGTTCGGCTACTGAGAATGAAAAGGGCTCTTGGTATAACGCGTGATATCTACAACAAGAAATGTATGTCGACGCACACAAAAATCAGACACTACAACACAGTCATAAAACCGGAGGTATTATAAGCAAGCGAGACGCTAGCACTCCACACAAAAGGAGGATATTTTGAAGGAAGAACGCAAAATCTTGAGGAAGATCCTTAGCCCGAGATTAACAGAAGATGGATACAGGTTGCACTCCCGGAAGACCACAGAGAAGATATCGAACCTGGCAGCAGATATCAGAAGAAGGAGGCTTCGGTTCTATGGACACATCAGTACACTCCCAACAACGAGACTTGCCAACAGAATCCTTAAGTATATACAAGGTGTCAAATCAACAACGTCGTGGATCGCACAAGTCAGAATAGACCTAGATGACGCAGAAATAGACTCAACAGACGTTGAAGACAGGAACGCATACAGGAGAAAGATGCTCGGTTGGAAGGTCCCAGAGAATGAAATCCCAAAGAGAGCAGGGGTAAAATGGAGCGGAAGAGGATCTATGGGGACAGGATGAGGGAGGTGTGGAGGATTAGAAGGAGCAAGACATGAGTCGGAGTGCTTTGCGTGATCCAGCAGGGTCTATACACAGATAATAATAATAACAATAATATATATATATATATATATATATATATATATATATATATATATATGTATATATATTTATATTTATATTTTATAGTTTATAAAGAAATGCTTTTTTTCTTTTTTTTGGTGTTTAACGCCCGATTATTGTGCACACTTGGGCTAATGCAGACAATGGGATGATTTATAGCGTTTGAAAATGCCAAGCCCTGGCCGGGAATTGAACCCGGGTCCTCGGAGTAAAAGCCCAGTACGATATCAATTAAGCCACCGAGGCGGCAACACTGTTCAACTTCTTGTTGTAAATTTTTGTACATTATTCGTTTAATTTTTCCCATTAACTGCGAAAGATAGCACGTGTTTTACTAGTATTAATTAATCCTTAAACGGTGATCTAGATTTCAGGATCCGGGTGTTACCGTGATGGCCGTTCTTTCGTTGACAATGCGAACTTCCTTTCTGTCTTGCACAAAAGAATTCATTATTAAAATCACACCTAACACACTGAATGCTAATACAGCACAGTAATGTAAGGGTTTACGACCCACTTGGCGCTATAAACATGCAGGTGTTTTTTCACCGGAGACTGCATCTCGCGTTCGCGCAGGACATGATGCGTCTTTATGAATAAACCCGAGACGCGAACAAAACGTGTTTATGACAACTGCGGGTATAGGCGTTTTATTCGCGTATTAGGGTTTAAATTACTTGTACATTTGTTGCGATAAAATCTTCAGCAACTATAGAAAGTAAATTATTGTTTATATTTTTCGCTTAACTTGCACCGTGACATGCCTACTTACTAGTTTAACGGCCGCCGTCTATTGTGTACGTCTCTCGCTTTTATAGTTACGCCGTTAGATAAATTTAGAATAATCAGGCTCGTTGATTTTTGTACGTTTACAACCTGTACGTAGGAGTGATTATTTGCGTTGGTGATTTGACGGCGTAAAACTTTATTAGCTATTTGCGACATATTTAAACTGGTTATAGGTAGCTGTCGTTTTTAATGCCGGAAGTTAAATATCTTTATTTTGTAATTTTAGAATAAATTAATCACGCTATCTCGCTGGTGTGATTGAAGCGAATTTCCGAAAGTATCTCTGATCATTTTACTGTTTTTGAAGTTATATATATATATATATATATATATATATATATATATATATATATATATATACCTCGGTGGCCTAGTTGATAGCGTACTAGGCTTTTACCCCGAGGACCCGGGTTCGATTCCCGGCCAGGGCTTGGCATTTTCATACGCTATAAATCATCCCATCGTCTGCATTAGCCCAAGCGTGCACAATAGTCGGACGTTAAACACCAAAAAAATATATATATATATATATATATATATATATATATATATATATATATAACACATATAATATAAATTATATTATATAATAATTATATATATAAATGATAATAAGATTTTAATAATAAGATATAAAATAATAATAATAATATTATATATATAATATGAATAATAATAATAATTATTATATATAATAATTATATATATAAATATAATATTTATATATTATAAATTTTAAGAGAAGACTGACTGACTGATTCATAATCAACTCAAAGCCAAAACTATTTTAGCTAGCGACTTGAAATTTTCAGGGTACATTTATGTTACCATATAGGCGTGCACTAAGAAAGGATTTTGCAAAAATTTGATTTTAACGCCATTAAACTACTTACCCAGTCCAAATTTAATAATCAACATACAGCCGAGACTATTGTAGTTAGAGACTTGAAATGTTCACGGTACCTTCTTATAACAATGTCGAGATGCACTGAGATAGGAATTTTTCATAAAATTGATTTTAAGGCCATTAAAGTATTTATCTAGTCCAAATTTAATAATCAGCGCACAGCCAAGATTATTATAATAATAATATTATATATATAATATGAATAATAATAATAATTATTATATATAATAATTATATATATATAAATATAATATTTATATATTATAAATTTTAAGAGAAGACTGACTGACTGATTCATAATCAACTCAAAGCCAAAACTATTTTAGCTAGAGACTTGAAATTTTCAGGGTACATTCTTACATCAATGTTGAGGTACACTAAGAGAGAATTTCGCAAACATTTGATTTTAAGCCATTAAACTACTTACCCAGTCCAAATTTAGTAATCAACGTACAGCCAATAATATTACAACTAGAGACTTGAAATTTTCAGGGTATCTTCTAACAACAATGTTGAGATGCAATAAGAAAGGATTTTGCAAAAATTAGTTTTAACGCCATTAAACTACTTACCCAGTCTAATTTTATTAATCAACGTACAGCCGAGACTATTATAGCTAGAGACTTGAAATTTTCAGGGTAACTTCTTACAACTATGTTAAAGTACACTAAAAAAAGATTTTGCAAAAATTTGATTTTAACGCCATTAAACTACTTACCTAGTAACTTATATATCGAATTGAGTATTTTGGTGATTTCACTTTATAAAACTTTATCACTACTATTGGCGACACATTTTAATTGGTTATTGATACGTGTTTTTAATACCAGAAGTTAAATATCTTTATCAAAAGAGTTCTGTTATAATTTAAGATTGAAATTTAACAGATCAATCGCTGACGTGATTGAAGCGAATTTCAGAAAGTGTGTCTAATTATCTTACCCTTTTTTCCGCGGTAACCTATTTACCGAATTGATTGTTTATGTTGGTGATTTGACCGGCGTAAAACTTAATTACTACTACTTTCGACACATTTATAAACTGGTTACCATTGGTGTTTTTAATACCGGAAGTTAAGTATCTTTATCAGAAGATTTCCGTTATTGTTTAGGATTAAATTATAATCGCCTTTTTGCTGAACGTAATTGAAGCAAATTATCTTTTTTTACAGCATTAAAACATGCGTTTTATAATTTAAAATTGCCGAATAATTTCATACGAAAAATGCTCTCTGGCAGCCGTTAAATTTCTAAATTCAAAAAATTTTGAAAATCCAAAATGCCGCTTTATTTAGTTTTTAACGCTGATTACGACAGTGAATTTAAGACAAAAACGTTCTGAATTTTCAAAGATTTTAAATGACGGCCATTTTGAAACTGTTTTGAATTGATTTTAGTGGGTAACGAACTTATCTATAACCATATTAAATTATTACGGCAAGGCTGATTCAAATTGGACCAAAATTGCGAACGTGAGCGTGCTAAAACATAAAAATTTAACGACCCCCCCTCAAAAAGTGATCTCATTTCATGGGCTAGTTAACTCAATAATACATTCTCCAATGGAAATTCTTGATGAATAACTGTCACCACCACACAAACTTTGTACCAGCTTACGAAGTTCTTGTGCTACGTAACTCCTTAAATCAGAGCCTACAGCCTATTTTTATCGCAGTACGCAGCTGTCTCGCTGGCGTGATAGAAACGAATTTCCAAGAGTATTTTCCTTTATATTAACCTTTTTTGAAATTCCGATTTCACCATCATAATCAACATTTAAATTATTTATATATTAGCATTTTAAACTTTCGACTTACATTGAAATTCCTAAAGAATCCTGACCGCCGTCAAACAATTCCTTGATTTTAACGGATTCTGAAAGTTCGTAATGATTTATTTAAGTTTTTAACGCTGATAACGATGGCGAAGTTCAATTTTCAAAATTATCTAAGGCAAAACAGTTACGAATTTTAAAATATTTGAAATGTCCGCCATTTTGAAAATGTTGAACATATTTTGCTGTTTAAAGAATGTGTTCGTATTATCCGATATTTACGCAGTTTTAGCCAAAAGCATTAACCGATTAGCCAAGTGACGTATGTGTAAGATGTTTCCCCATTCACTTCCGTTTCAAGATGGCGCCGTCTGATTTAACGATGACGAGTGTAGTTACTGGTTATTTTCTGTACTACTGGCTGAACGACAATACGTAATCATAATTTTGACCTCTACGTGGAGAAAGAGTATACAATGTCCAGAGAAACTGCTTCAGTAACGTTTTTTTCTAAATATTGCGGTTACCGGTTAAATTGGCGGTAAATATTCCGAGTGCGTCAGAGCGCTGTCGTGGCCAGGCAATTAATTAAGTATACACTGTTCTTTGAACTGCTGTCAATAGTCACAGGACAATTTCTCAACACACACACTCGAGCGCACACACGCAGGCACGCACGCACATACGCACGCGCTCACCCACACTCACACACGCGCACACACACGCACACGACGCAAGCATGCGCACGCACACATACGCAAACGCTAGCACACACACACACACACACACACACACGAACACATAAACACATCCACACATATAACACAACAACAACAACAACAACAACAACAACACACACACACACACACACACACAACACACACACCCGCACACACACATATGCATGCACGTACGCACAGGCGCGCGCCCACACACACACACACACACACATACGACACACAAAAACACGCACACAAAAACACGCACACACACACACACATACACACGTATAACACACACACACACACACAACACACACACACACACACACACACACACAAAACACACACACACACAGACGCAAGTACAACTGGACTAAGGATTTTATTCTCTTTCTCTCTCGCACAGCCGCACACGCGCGCGCGCACACACACACATACTCACTCATACACACACAAAAAACACACACAACACACAATACAACACATACAACACAACACACACACACACACACACACACACACACACACACACACACACACACACAACACACACACACACACACACACACACACACACACACAAAACACACACACACATAACACACACACACACACACACACACACACACACACAGATGCAAGTACAACTGGACTAAGGATTTTATTCTCTTTCTCTCTCGCACAGCCGCACACGCGCGCGCGCACACACACATACTCACACACACACACACACCCACACACACACACAAAACACACACACAACACACACAATACAACACACACAACACAACAACAACACACACACACACGCGCGCGCACACACAACACATACATACACACACACATACACACACATACATACACACACACAAACACGCGTGCGCACACACACACACACACACAGACGCAAGTACAACTGGACTAAGGATTTTATTCTCTGTCTCTCTCGCACTACGTGATGCACCGTTACCTCAGCATTCGTGTTTAAGGAACAAACGTTAATTAACAGAAAAACACAAGAGGTTCAATTTAGTCCTTTCGCGCTTATCTGTTGAGATGTCCGATACGCCGCCGTATCTCCGTACACCCAGCGGTCCTGACCAAACGTAACACACTTTACTGCTAGTGTCGGCCACAGTTCACCTTGGCTCAAGTAATTTGTGTTTCGTATGATAACGGTTGTACAGGTTCGTTACCGTTCTAGTTAGCTTTATGTCTCCATACCGGTCTTATCACTCTTAACATCGTGACGTAGTGGGTGCACACGTAACTGTAAAGTCCCAAATATCCGGTGTACTGATCAAATGGGAAACTAAAAACATTGATATCTACGCACATTCAGTTGTATTATTAAAAAAAGTTAATTTTGTGTTTGTTTAACGTCAATAGTTTATGCCAGTTAGACTGAGCGTTAACGGCAAGGGGAAAACAACGGGATTAACTGCGGCTCGAACTGAGAACGTTATGTTTTCAGTCCGGAGGCGCAGGAGACTGGCCGGTATATTAGCCACGTCGACCACCGACGGGACAAATTTGTTAATTGAAAAAATCCGTTTATGAAATTATCGAAAATAAGCGCTTTGCGTGCACCTGACTCGCTACCGTGGTATAACCACTGACGTTATACTTTTTTAGCGTGCGTGTGTACACCCACACATTCGCCACTTTAGTCGGATTTGATCCAAAGTTGACGTAAAAATCGACTTGAGTAATAACTTGGACAAGTTTTGTAACCAGCGAAATTTGTTCAACAGTTTCAAAATGGCGGATATTTTGTAATTTTAAAATTCGTATTTTTTTATCTTGAATTGTTTTGAAAATGTGATTTCATTAGCGTTAAAAAAATTGCATAAATTTGTATTTTGAATTTTTCAAAATTTTTCAGCGTCCGTAACCGTGTTTTCAACGCGATTTGAAAGTTTAAAAAACGCCAACATGCGCAGATTTCAGTACCGTTTATGACGGTTAAGATCCGCCATTTTGAAACTGTTGAGCGGATTTTACAGCTTTTGTTGATGATTTTGTTGGTGATTTTTTATGATTTTGTTGATGATTTTTTTGATGATTTTGTTGTTGATTTTTTGATTATTTTGTTGTTGATTTTTTTGATGATTTTGTTGACGGTTTGTTGTTGATTTTTTGATGATTTTGTTGATGATTTTGTTGTTAATTTTGTTGGTGATTTTGTTGATGATTTTGTTGTTGATTTTTGTAACGATTTTGAATTTAATGGGGCCAAAATTTCGACAGTGAGGAATATGGATCTTACCGTAAAGGTCTTTTCAACGGATCGTTTTAAAATGAAAATTAGCTAGTAAAAAAAAACACCTGTTTGGAATCACAAAAGAATCATTAACAGAAAATGTCACCAGTTTTGATCTTCGAAGAATTTTTTCCAAGTTGTTTCTATTATTGACGGTTACAAGTTTGTAGATTAATCAATTATAATAAAGTCAGCATTAACTTTCACGTTTTAACGCTTTTTACATTTCATTACGAAACGCCGTCGAGTAACACTTTGTATTTCAGACTGAACAATACAAAATGATATTTAACCGCTTCCAGGACACCGTGAAATCCAAATTTTATTTCACCAGCGTCGAAGCTTGAGCCGCGGTATGTTAATGAATTAATATTATCAAGAATTATTGTGCGTTTGACAATTCCGGGCGATAAAACGGAATGTTTTTTTAGCGTGAGAACAGACTTGCGTAAATTTCCGTCAAGTCAGTGTGTTATTTGTCGGCTTCTGGTAACGGTTGTAAATTACTTTAATTAAATCAGAAGTGACGCGGGCTCGCGTCTAATCCGGCGGCGGGGCGATAACTTAAACCGCCAGAACTCATTTTGTGTTATCAGCGAATTTCCATGGGAAAACGAGCCGTTAGAGCGGCCGTCATGGTATGACTTGGTCCCGAAACGTTGTAAAAAAATTTGGTTAATAAAAATGAAGTTGAATGTTTGTGAATTGTATCGGCCATCTTGAATTTTGTCCGTATAAGACAGTACAGGTTACTCCGCTATTCGTCAAAATATAAAATTATGCTTGTGCACTAATTTCGTATGTGGGAATTCAATACGAAATTTACGTTTTGTATAACGTTTTGCTCCTATATTTTTGAAAATGTATCTACACACACGCACGCGCGCACACACACACACGAGCGAGCGCATTCGCGCACTCGCATATACGCACACACACACGCACACACACGCACACACACACACACACACACACACACACACACACACACACACACACACACACACACACTTACACACAAACACGCATTCGCGCACTCGCACATACGCACACACACTCGCGCGCGCACGCACACACACACAAGCGCGCATTCGCGCACTCGCATATACGCACACACACGCACACACACACACACACACACACACGCGCACACACACACGCGCACACACACGCACACCACACACGCTCACACACAACACACACACACACACACACTTACACACAAACACGCATTCGCGCACTCGCACATACGCACACACACTTGCGCGCACACACACACACACACACACACACACACACACACACACACATACACACAAACACGCATTCGCGCACTCGCACATACGCACACACACCCGCGCGCACGCACGCACGCACACACACATACACACACACACACACACATACACACACACATACACACACACACACACACACACACACACACACACACACACACACATTTATACTCGAGAGTAAGTCAATAATTATCTGCAATATAGTTGTAAATTTTACTGCAATACAAATAGTTAACATCATTTTTCAACACAGTCCTCTTGTTTTTCAACGCCCTTGGTCCTTCGCTGCACAAGCTTCCTGATGTCTTCAGAATAGAACTTTTTCGGCTGAGCAGCGAGCTTCGCATGCACTTTCACTTCTTGGTCCGAGGTAAATCGACGGTCCCTTAATGCCTCTTTGTGTGGACCGAATAAGTGGTAGTCAGAAGAACAATACATCCGGACAATACTTCAAATTTGAGTTTCCAGAGCGTTTCAGCAGTGTGGGCAACAGTTTGTGGCCGGCATTGCCGTGCGACAGTAGTCCTCGGCGTTTGCTGCAGCCTGTCGCTAAGCAACACGCTGTAACGCGCACTGTTTATTGTTGCGCCCCTCTTCTGATAACGTTCCATTATTGTGCCTTGTGAGTAAGCATAAGTTTTTCTGCGGATGGTTGGCTTTGAACTTTTTCTTGCAGGACGATTGTGGATGTTGCCATTCCATACTCTCCGGTTCGTAATGATGGATCAATGTTTCGTCACCGGTGCTGATTCTGTCTGAGAAGATGTCACGTTTGTTACAATCGCGATCCAAATGTTTTTGATAAATGTCCAAGCGCGTTTGTTTATGCAGCTCTGTCAGGTTGGGAACCCTTCTTGCCACAAACTTTATGAAACCCGAGTCTATTGTTGATGATTTCGTAGACAGAACCATGACCAATTTGCAGAAGATATGCCACGTCATCAATAGTCATCTGTATCACATAACCATGTCACGTGCGCGCTCAGTGTTGTCCTTATTTGTGGCCGTCGACGGTCGTCCGGCTCCTTCGTCCTGCGTAACACTAATACGACTATTTGAATTTTCAATCCATTCATACACACGGTAAGACACTGTTCCCGCGTTGTGTCGAAAGTATGATGGACGACGGCCCCTGATGATCTTCCTACCACAAAACGTTCCGGATCACTGTACGTTGCTCTTCTTTAGTGCAAACAGAAAGCGGAGTAGCCATGATTAACGGCAAGGCAGTGACGATGGCACTAATCTAGCAGTATCAGACCGGCACAGAAATACGGAAATAAAACCACGCATGCGCCATCACACTTTACAGCATTGCGAATATTTTAGAACACCGGAATATTTCTAGGCATTCAGAGACATTCTGAACAGACTTGACCACTTGGGCACTTCGTTCCCAACTGTTTAATCGACTTTTCATTGGAAAGATACCCTCTTTTGACCGTCATATCTCCGAATGCAACGAAACCTCTTCATAATGGGGTATAAAAGGCTACCATAACACCATATAACCCCCATGAGACTGTGAGGATAGATTGCGACATTATATATATATATTATTATTATTATTATTATTATTTGCGTATAGACCCTGTTGGATCACGCAAAGTACTCCGATTCATGTCTTGCTCCTTCTAATCCTCCACACCTCCCTCATCCTGTCCCCATGGATCCTCTTCCGCTTCTCCATCCATTTTACCCCTGCTCTCTTTGGAATTTCATTCTCTGGGACCTTCCAACCGAACATCGTTCTCCTGTTAGTTATATATATATATATATATGTGTATATATATATATATATATATATATAAAAACCGTTATGGTTCCGGCGAAAAACCGTTATATATCATATATATATATATATATACACACACACACACACACACACACACACACACACACACACACACACATTCACATTATTACGATCTTAAAATTACTGATCTAAAGCTACAAAAAAATTTGACAAATATATATATATATATATATATATATATATATATATATCGATTATTTTCTGAATCGATTCAAGGTATTACATTCTATTATCGAAATTTGAAGCGAAATTTGTCAATTTTTTTTTGTAGCTTTAGATCAGTAATTTTAAGATCGTAACGACTAAGAGAACTTAGCGAGAAAGTTAGTTCCGTTTTTAAGACAGAGTATTAATTTTACAAAACAATGTGTTTAGTTTTATAAATTACCGATAAATTATATATATATATATATGTTATTTATCGAGTCAACATTCCTTTTTCTCAGCACATACTATTCGTACAGGCATAAATGAGGTATCTTTAGAAAGATTTTGTAACCGACTTCTGACATTGCAAAACGATTTTGCGCTAAAACTCACTGTTTGTGGAAAATTTTAACATAAAAGACACTTTTAACTGTCATAGGCAAAACGGCATCATGGATGCGCATGCGCGGCATCACAAATCATACAATATTTTGTATATTTTACGAAGCTAACTTACTAATCACGAATAGACAATCCCGTTACAAATACCAGTTTTTTGCATAAAGTGCTTAGAATAATTTCAATATTTACTTAAGACATAAACTTACAGGTTATGTGGCCCTACTGACAGTCCCCTAACCCTGCCCGTTGTACAAGCCGGGACAAGCATTTCGAATACCAAACTCATGTTTTGGACACTGTTTTTACACAAATATATTTGTGATTTCTCCTTCCATCGTGCGTTTATCGTTAATACGGACGTCATATAATACGAAGTACAATTAAAATTCAAAATACAGTTAGAGGTTATCAAGCATGCCTTTTCAATTGACTATAAGACAGTTACCTATTAAAATTGCGTTTGCTATCACTATAAACAAGTCGCAGGGACAAACACTTCAAAGAGCAGGACTGTATTTACCAAATGCCGTAATTGTATGTATTTTTTCAAGGTTAACTAAATCAACTAACATGTTTGTATCCATTAAAGAAAATGAAATACAAAAAGTACAACAAGATTACATTCTTACATCAAATATCGTTCACAACGAATTATTGTAATGTCCTGTATAAATTTGTATTAAAAAAACACTTATCTGTATTGAAATGTATATACTGCAATGACTCACAAATTTGTGATATTATTTCAAACCGATCGCTTTTCGATTTATTTTTTAAACATGTTTTCCTACTGCCCTCACAGCAACGACTGCTCTTATTCAAAAGGCTGTGTTTACGTAAAACTTCCGTAGTGCGAAATTTCGCACGGTCCCAACTGGTTTATATTTACCAGTAAATCGCGAGAAATCGACCTGACGAAGACAATAAAGTTTTTCGAAAAATACCAGCGCCTCACGGTCGCACATCTCTGTCGGAATAATTGACACACAGAAGCCGTTGGCTCCCATCAATGGCGCAACCTTGCATGCAGTCGCCATTGTCGTGTCTCCGGCTTAAATATCTTCAGAGGCGGTTAACTTTATCGCCGCCCAGTCAATCCGTGGCCGCTTGGTTTATTGAGACCGTACTTGCCCGTTTCTCGTTAGGCCATGCGAAGCGCGACCAAGTCCGTTCACACCGCTGCTTTATTTGCATTCAAGTTCCTATGACGTGCATTTATATACGGTGGGACGGGAACGATGGTTCGCGGCGATTTTTCTATGGATTTACTGTAATTTATTCGTGCTATATATATTTTTTAACGGAATACTGTCGAGTGCTTTGCATTCAAGTTGCTACTATGACGTGCGCGCGGAGACTTGTAAGGTGGTATAGAAACGACGGTCAATTCTTGGGATCGCTTTTGTTTCGTTGAAACATATAATGAATTAATTCACGTGTTAAGTCGTTTACAGAAATAATACAATTTTGTAAAGCAACATTTTTTATGGAAACATTTGCGCTGAACGAGTTACAATGTTGAAAAAAAAACCTTTATTGAAACACTCCTTTGTTACATTGTAATTGTTTTAGAATTTTTACGTCTGATCCGATGATCAACCCGTTTGTGATATAAGAAAACTATATTTAAGAAAAAATTGATGAAAATCGTTTTAGCCGATATTTAGAAAATCGGGGTTTTTTTTATCGAAAAGAGATTAAATACAATTTTTTTTAAATTGATCAAGTCTAGGTAAAATATTGTTAAAAAATTCAAAATCTTATTAAAATGTAGTACAGCATGTTCAAAAAGTGAGGCGAATTTATGGGGAATAAGAAATTACTTATTTTATGAGTTAATTACAAAGACTGTTGAAAGTCGGTTGACGTGCAAGCTGCATATGTTTGTAGTTCCAATGCAGACGATGGGGTGATTTATAGCGTATGAAAATGCCAAGCCCTGGCCGGGAATCGAACCCGGGTCCTCGGGGTGAAAGCCCAGTACGCTATCCACTAGGCCACCGAGGCGGCTAAAAATCTGTACGTCGCTCTTCTAGTCAGTTCTCTCCTCTGGCAGTGCCCACAAGGCATGACGCAAGATATATCCACACAGAGCTCGTGTTGTTCACGCATTGTCACCTGAAGACGATGTAAAACGTGAAGCTTCCTGTCAGCGGTCCATGTCCTCTGTAAGAGCTCAGTGATTGGTGTTGATCATGTTGGTGGACACATAAATTCACTTCACTCGCAAAAATTACGTGTTTGGTGTTCAATGTCACGGAGTCGAGTCTTCATAACATCTTCCGTGACACAATAAACAGTGAACGCTGCATTCAGGTTGTGCAACAGTTCGTGAATACCTTCCCTGCAGATCCGCTGCAGTACACGTGGTTTCAGCTCATACAGCCACTTTCTTTGGAACAAGTGGGTGGTGGCCTTATGGGTTCCCTTATTTATCGCCAACTGACTTTTTCTTGGACTCCTTAAGGATGCTGCTTACAAAACTCATCTCACACCATCCCCGAATTGCAAGGAGAAACCGAGCGATGTGTTGCCGCACTTCCTCAACTAACGTTACAACGTGTGAAATTCTTTTTATATCCTTCTTCTTTTCTGCTAGGATTATTGTCACTATCTTGAGTATAATGAGCTGCCTTCCCTAGTTTCGTAAAGTCTACTTTTGTTGACGCGTTAGATTATAGATATAGTTTTTGAAGATGGAGGTTCTTCGAAACGCGTCAACGAAAGTAAATTTGACGAAGCTAGGGAAGGCAGATCATTATACTCAACATAGTTACAACGTGTGAAATTCTTTTTATATTCTTCTTCTTTTCTGCTAGGATTATTGTTACTATCTTGAGTATAATGATCTGCCTTCCCTAGCTTCGTAAAGTCTACTTTTGTTGACGCGTTAAATTATAGATATAGTTTTTGAAGATGGAGGTTCTTCGAAACGCGTCAACAAAAGTAAAATTGACGAAGCTAGGGAAGGCAGATCATTATACTCAACATAGTTACAACGTGTGAAATTCTTTTATATTCTTCTTCTTTCTGCTGGGATTATTGTCACTATCTTGAGTATAATGATCTGCCTTCCCTAGTTTCGTAAATTCTACTTTTGTTGACGCGTTAGATTATAGATATAGTTTTTGAAGATGGAGGTTCTTCGAAACGCGTCAACAAAAGTATAATTGACGAAGCTAGGGAAGGCAGATCATTATACTCAAATATAGTTACAACGTGTGAAATTCTTTTATATTCTTCTTCTTTTCTGCTGGGATTATTGTCACTATCTTGAGTATAATGATCTTCCTTCCTAGTTTCGTAAATTCTACTTTTGTTGACGCGTTAGATTATAGATATAGTCTTTGAAGATGGAGGTTCTTCGAAACGCGTCAACAAAAGTAAAATTGACGAAGCTAGGGAAGGCAGATCATTATACTCAACATAGTTACAACGTGTGAAATTCTTTTTATATTCTTCTTCTTTTCTGCTGGGATTATTGTCACTATCTTGAGTATAATGATCTTCCTTCCCTAGTTTCGTAAATTCTACTTTTGTTGACGCGTTAGATTATAGATATAGTCTTTGAAGATGGAGGTTCTTCGAAACGCGTCAACAAAAGTAAAATTGACGAAGCTAGGGAAGGCAGATCATTATACTCAACATAGTTACAACGTGTGAAATTCTTTTTATATTCTTCTTCTTTTCTGCTGGGATTATTGTCACTATCTTGAGTATAATGATCTGCCTTCCCTAGTTTCGTAAATTCTACTTTTGTTGACGCGTTAGATTATAGATATAGTCTGCATCTATAGATTATAGATATAGTCTGCATCTATAGATTATAGATTGAAGAACCGTCTGCATTAGCCCAAGTGTGCACAATAGTCGGACGTTAAACACCAAAAAAAAAAAAAAAAAAAAAAAAAAGTTCTTGAAGATGGAGGTTCTTCGAAACGCGTCAACAAAAGTAAAACTGACGAAGCTAGGGAAGGCAGATCATTATACTCAACATAGTTACAACGTGTGTTTAAGAACATGCAACATCGTTGTGTGAATCGCTTAACGCAGACCGACAGTGTTTGTAAAAAACTCATAGAATGAAGTAGCTTTCTTATTTCCCCATGAAGTATGCGTAACATTACTTCTCGAACACACTGTATAAGTGACAGTTCGGTCAACAAATAAAATAGACAATTTTCAAAAACCATACATTAAAATTATTTCTGAAATAAAACACTTTAAAAAATTAATGAATTTAATTGTAACTTTAATGTAAATTTTAAAAAAACTGTCTTTGTTTTCAGTTTTTCAATGTTTTACTACGAGAACATATAAACTTTAATTTTTTATTAATTTTTTAATTATTACATAGCAGCCTAGTTTGGACTAAGCTATTTTCTAAACTAAGCTAAACTGCTACTTCAACACTGTACAACAATAAGCGCTTTTATTGATTGTAAAACATAACCTCTAAAAATATATTTAAGCATTGTTTAAAGGAGCTACGCACGTCAATTACTTTAACAAACGCGAGCCGCCTCGGTGGCCTAGTTGATAGCGTACTGGGCTTTCACCCCGAGGACCCGGGTTCGATTCCCGGTCAGGGCTTGGCATTTTCATACGCTATAAATCATCCCATCGTCTGAATTAGCACAAGTGTGCACAATAGTCGGACGTTTACAAAAAAAATTAACAAACGCGTAACGGTCCTTTAAATTTTAACAGGCGTTCTATTTGCACACATATAAACAAAGATTAAAGCTTTAAAGCTCTGTTTTTAAAGCGAAGCTTTAATGTTACCTTTAGCGCGAGTGAATAGAGAAAACGTGCCGCCGAACCTTTATAATGAAACGGAAACGAGCAAACGAATTTCGTGACTATTTCTTCTTTTCTTCCTCCTTTTCGATAACAGTACAGGCGTATTATATAAAAACGTTGCGTCGCTTTGGTTTCGGTATTTTTCACGTGCACTTTGTAACCGTTTATCTCTTTATTTGTTTCACCCAACTTTGGGGTACACTAAATCAATCACTTTTTAATGTTGTGTGTCTTCCTCGTAGCCCAGTATTGCTTCATTCGTTGTGATCTGGCTTTTCTTTCTTCGTCAGAGATTTGTATTTGATTTTGCCTTGGAACCGTTGTTTCTTGTCCTTGGTTATTGTTTTGGCTGTTTTGTCCATGAGCATAGTGTCAGTGATTTGCAGTTCTGTTATGTCTTTCTCCGTTTCTGTAAACCAAAGTGGTTTGGCTCTTCTATTGCGAAAGTAGTCAAATATTTTTTTGGTTAGTCTATTTTTGTCCATTCGGAGGATGTGTCCATAAAAATCAATTCTCCTTTTTCTTATTGTGTCTGATAGTGTTTCAGTTTTTTGGTAAATAGTTTCATTCCGTTTATAATGCATTCGAAATTAATATAAACGTTTATAATAATTGTTGTTCTTAATATTGCTAGTTTTGAACAACATAATCTTGAAACTTATTATAGCCTATCAGCTGTTCAATGAAATCAGCTGATCATTACGAATTAATATAGAACAACTGATAGTAATATCTGAGCTATGTTCACGTGTTTATTTATTAAAACAAAACAAGATATTTGTAAACATATCTTCAAATTAGTTATATATTCAGCCAAGATAGTGTTTCGCTTATGTCATTAACTCCCACGAGTGTATTTTTTTTAGTGATTTTTCTACAGCTGCTTCTGCAACACAAGTATGTGTTTAATAAACCTTTAAAAACTTTAAATAATTTAATTCTTGCAAGCGGGCATTGATGTTAATTTTTGGACATTGGTTTCCTTTTTTTTCATTGAGTTAATTTTTCGGTGCGATCTCTACTTTGTTCAGCACCTCCAAGGGAAACAAGCAACGCGCAGATGGAGTTAAACAGACAGACAAACAATCTCGTTGACAACATAACTCGTGTAATGCAATATATAAACACTTCCGATACGCGGCCGTTGCGGTCGGCTTGAGGTAACTGCACTGTAATGGTGGCAAACGGCTCAGGTATGTGGAAGGTTCTCCGGAGTTCAGTGGCAAGTTCAAAGGGGATTACCACAATGGCTTTGCCAGCCAGCGCTGCGGTGTTTTATTCGTCGCTTATTAGTTTCCGACCCGACTGGCCGTGCGGTTTCGGAAGGCAAAACTAATTTGTAATTCATTGTAAAGTGGTGAGAACAAGGGAGTGAATAAATAGTAGCCGTAAAGGGTATTAGCGGCGACCGGGCCTGGATTCTATTAATTCCACGGATCCGAGCGTGACTATTTTATTACGTGTTTTAATAGACAACCCAGACCGCGTTAACGATCCACTAAATTTCAACGAAATCCGAAAGAATTATTATAATAAAAAGTGAGATTTTCAGAAATTATACTTCGGGCGTCTTCCGCGTTTTGTAGTGGTCGGTAGAGCGTGATGAGTATGTCCCCCGGCTGGGATTCTTAACAAATACTGACGGAAGTCATCGCTGGAGGATGATGTGACACTTTAAAGGTCGCGTCGAAAAGACTCTCCTATTTCCAGACATACACTAAAGTATTCAGAGCACTAGTGGATTCAAGGAGCTGGATTAACTGCAGAATTGCGAATAATTTGAAGAAAATCGAAAGAATTATTATAAAAAAAGTGAGATTTTCAGAAATTATACTTCGGGCGTCTTCCGCGTTTTGTAGTGGTCGGTAGCGCGTGATGAGTATGTTCCCCGGCTGGGGTTCTTAACAAATACTGACGGAAGTCATCGCTGGAGGATGATGTGACACTTTAAAGGTCGTGTCGAGAAGATTTCCGGACATACACTAATGTATTCAGAGCACTAGTGGATTCAAGGAGCTGGATGGACTGCAGAATTGCGAATAATTTGAAGAAAATCGAAAGAATTATTATAATAAAAAGTGAGATTTTCAGAAATTATACTTCGGGCGTCTTCCGCGTTTTGTAGTGGTCGGTAGAGCGTGATGAGTATGTTCCCCGGCTGGGGTTCTTAACAAATAGTGACGGAAGTCATCGCTGGAGGATGATGTGACACTTTAAAGGTCATGTCGAGAAGATTTCCGGACATACACTAATGTATTCAGAACACTGTTGGATCCAAAGAGCTGGATGGACTGCAGAATTGCGAATAATTTGAAGAAAATCGAAAGAATTATTATAATAAAAAGTGAGATTTTCAGAAATTATACTCCTTCGCGTCTTCCGCGTTTTGTAGTGGTCGGTAGCGCGTGATGAGTATGTTCCCCGGCTGGAGTTCTTAACAAATACTGACGGAAGTCATCGCTGGAGGATGATTTGACATTTTGAAGGTCGCGTCGAGAAGACTCTCCTATTTCCAGACATACACTAATGTATTCAGAACACTGGTGGATCCAAAGAGCTGGATGGACCCCCCTTAGAATTGCGGAAAATAAATGCGAATATTTACTTAATTAAGTAAAATAAAAATGCCGACTATTGGTATAATTTATACAGGATGGTCCACGGGAAACGGACGTTTTTAATCGCGTTGTACTCGACGACTGGTGGAGAGGAAGACCCGCGGTGGACATCATTCAAATCCACATTTAATGCCATTTATTCGCCATTATGTTACTATGGACGAAATATCATCGCGTGTTTGCGTAAGGTACTTTTGCAAAAAGTGGTGAGTCCGTGGTTGAAACTGAACGATACGTCAGGCGTCACTTTCTTATCGGGCGCCATGGTGAAATATCGAGTTACAACACCATTTTAAGGTGGGTGAATGCATTTATATCTAAGGGATCTGTTATGAAAACAAAGCCACCTGGCCCCACTCTCTGTATAGAGTGAGAGAGGCGATTCAGCGCAGTCCCGGCCGTTCTGCTAGGTGTCACGCTACGGAACTTGGACTGAGTATGAGCACAGTAAAGCGTATCTTACACAAGGATTTAGGGTCACACCCATATAAAATTATAATTGTACAGAAGGTAAATGCTGCAGATCATCAACAATTCCTCACGTTTGCTGAGACAATGTTAAACATGTTTGAAGATTATGAGGAACTGACAATTTTGATGAGTGATGAAGTTGATTTCAATTTGAATGGGGTTGTTAAACAGAAATATTGTTATTGGGTTTTGGAAAATCCTCGTGTGCTACAGCAGAGACTATTGCACAGTCCAAAAGTGACCGTTTGATGCGTTGTAGGAAAGTTTGGGATTTTTGGACCGTTTTTCTTTGAAGAGAATGAAATTACTGTGACTTTGACTTCTAATCGATACGTGAATATAACAGACTTTTTTAGACCAGAACTTGAAAGATGAGAAATCAACACGGATCACGTATGGTTCCAACAAGACGGAGTTACTGCTCATACGGCCCGAGCTTCTATGGCTGCAGTTCGAGCGATGTTTCCTGAGCCAGTGATCTCACGGGTGAAGTTGTGTAGTCTCCACACTCACCCGATCTATCCATGTGTGATTTTTTCCTGTGGGGTTTATCTTAAGGCACATGTTTACAAAGAAAAACCTCGTACTCTGGAAGAATTGAAGGCTGCAATAAGAAACCAAACTGAGCAATCATCGAACTGGGCAGAGTGGAAGCAATCATCAAATTTTCGAGAAAGGCTGGAGATGTGTGTTCGTCACAACGGCCGTCATTTGGACGATGTAATTTTTAAAAATCGAAGTAACGTAATTTTTATTTTAAATGACATAACTTTACCTTCATTTTTGCATAAATAAAAATTATCTGTATTTAGAACTAACGGAGCAGTGATTTTTTTTCAAAACCATATGTTTCGCGTGGACCACCCTCTATTAAACTCGACTCGACTCGTCTCGACTCGTCTCGTCTCGTCTCGTCTCGTCTCGTCTCGTCTCGTCTCGTCTCGTCTCGTCTCGTCTCGTCTCGTCTCGTCTCGTCTCGACTCGTCTCGTCTCGTCTCGTCTCGTCTCGTCTCGTCTCGTCTCGACTCTCGTCTCGTCTCGTCTCGTCTCGTCTCGTCTCGACTCGTTTCGTCTCGTCTCGTCTCGTCTCGTCTCGTCTCGTCTCGTCTCGTCTCGTCTCGTCTCGTCTCGTCTCGACTCGTCTCGACTCGTCTCGTCTCGACTCGTCTCGTCTCGTCTCGTCTCGTCTCGTCTCGACTCGTCTCGTCTCGTCTCGTCTCGTCTCGTCTCGTCTCGTCTCGTCTCGTCTCGTCTCGTCTCGACTCGTCTCGTCTCGCCTCGTCTCGTCTCGTCTCGCCTCGTCTCGTCTCGTCTCGTCTCGTCTCGTCTCGACTCGTCTCGTCTCGTCTCGACTCGTCTCGTCTCGTCTCGTCTCGTCTCGTCTCGTCTCGACTCGTCTCGTCTCGCCTCGTCTCGTCTCGTCTCGTCTCGACTCGTCTCGTCTCGTCTCGTCTCGTCTCGACTCGTCTCAACTCGACTCGACTCGTCTCGTCTCGTCTCGTCTCGACTCGTCTCGACTCGTCTCGTCTCGACTCGTCTCAACTCGACTCGTCTCGTCTCGTCTCGTCTCGTCTCGACTCGTCTCGCCTCGACTCGTCTCGCCTCGTCTCGCCTCGTCTCGTCTCGTCTCGTCTCGTCTCGTCTCGTCTCGACTCGTCTCGTCTCGTCTCGTCTCGACTCGTCTCGCCTCGTCTCGTCTCGTCTCGTCTCGTCTCGTCTCGTCTCGACTCGACTCGTCTCGTCTCGTCTCGTCTCGACTCGTCTCGTCTCGCCTCGCCTCGTCTCGCCTCGTCTCGTCTCGTCTCGTCTCGACTCGTCTCGTCTCGTCTCGTCTCGACTCGTCTCAACTCGACTCGACTCGACTCGTCTCCTCTCGTCTCGTCTCGTCTCGTCTCGTCTCGTCTCGACTCGTCTCGACTCGACTCGTCTCGTCTCGTCTCGTCTCGACTCGTCTCGACTCGTCTCGTCTCGACTCGTCTCGACTCGTCTCGTCTCGTCTCGTCTCGTCTCGTCTCGCCTCGTCTCGTCTCGTCTCGTCTCGTCTCGTCTCGACTCGTCTCGTCTCGTCTCGTCTCGTCTCGTCTCGTCTCGTCTCGACTCGACTCGACTCGTCTCGTCTCGTCTCGTCTCGTCTCGTCTCGTCTCGTCTCGTCTCGTCTCGTCTCGTCTCGACTCGTCTCGTCTCGTCTCGTCTCGTCTCGTCTCGTCTCGACTCGTCTCGCCTCGTCTCGTCTCGTCTCGTCTCGTCTCGTCTCGTCTCGACTCGTCTCAACTCGACTCGACTCGTCTCGACTCGTCTCGTCTCGTCTCGTCTCGACTCGTCTCGTCTCGACTCGTCTCAACTCGACTCGTCTCGTCTCGTCTCGTCTCGTCTCGTCTCGACTCGTCTCGTCTCGTCTCGACTCGTCTCGCCTCGTCTCGTCTCGTCTCGTCTCGTCTCGTCTCGACTCGTCTCGCCTCGTCTCGTCTCGTCTCGTCTCGTCTCGTCTCGTCTCGACTCGTCTCGTCTCGACTCGTCTCGTCTCGTCTCGTCTCGTCTCGTCTCGACTCGACTCGTCTCGTCTCGACTCGTCTCGTCTTGCCTCGCCTCGTCTCGTCTCGTCTCGTCTCGACTCGACTCGTCTCGACTCGACTCGTCTCGTCTCGTCTCGTCTCGTCTCGACTCGTCTCGACTCGACTCGTCTCGTCTCGTCTCGTCTCGTCTCGACTCGTCTCAACTCGACTCGACTCGTCTTGACTCGTCTCGTCTCGTCTCGTCTCGACTCGTCTCGACTCGTCTCGTCTCGACTTCGTCTCAACTCGACTCGTCTCGTCTCGTCTCGTCTCGTCTCGACTCGTCTCGCCTCGTCTCGTCTCGTCTCGTCTCGTCTCGTCTCGTCTCGACTCGACTCGTCTCGTCTCGTCTCGTCTCGTCTCGACTCGTCTCAACTCGTTTCGTCTCGTCTCGTCTCGTCTCGTCTTGTCTCGTCTCGTCTCGTCTCGACTCGTCTCGTCTCGACTCGTCTCGTCTCGTCTCGACTCGTCTCGTCTCGTCTCGACTCGTCTCGTCTCGTCTCGTCTCGTCTCGTCTCGACTCGTTTCGTCTCGTCTCGTCTCGTCTCGTCTCGTCTCGTCTCGTCTCGTCTCGTCTCGTCTCGTCTAGTCTCGACTCGTCTCGACTCGTCTCGTCTCGTCTCGTCTCGTCTCGTCTCGTCTCGTCTCGTCTCGACTCGTCTCGTCTCGTCTCGTCTCGTCTCGTCTCGTCTCGTCTCGTCTCGTCTCGACTTCGTCTCGTCTCGCCTCGTCTCGTCTCGTCTCTCGCCTCGTCTCGTCTCGTCTCGTCTCGTCTCGTCTCGTCTCGTCTCGACTCGTCTCGTCTCGACTTCGTCTCAACTCGACTCGTCTCGTCTCGTCTCGTCTCGTCTCGACTCGTCTCGCCTCGACTTCGTCTCGCCTCGTCTCGCCTCGTCTCGTCTCGTCTCGTCTCGTCTCGTCTCGTCTCGTCTCGACTCTCGTCTCGTCTCGTCTCGTCTCGTCTCGACTCGTCTCGCCTCGTCTCGTCTCGTCTCGTCTCGTCTCGTCTCGTCTCGACTCGACTCGACTCGTCTCGTCTCGTCTCGTCTCGACTCGTCTCGTCTCGCCTCGCCTCGTCTCGCCTCGTCTCGTCTCGTCTCGTCTCGACTCGTCTCGTCTCGTCTCGTCTCGACTTCGTTCTCAACCCTCGACTCGACTCGACTTCGTCTCCTCTCGTCTCGTCTCGTCTCGTCTCGTCTCGTCTCGACTTCGTCTCGACTTCGACTCGTCTCTGTCTCGTCTCGTCTCGACTCGTCTCGACTCGTCTCGTCTCGACTCGTCTCGACTCGTCTCGTCTCGTCTCGTCTCGTCTCGTCTCGTCTCGTCTCGTCTCGTCTCGTCTCGTCTCGTCTCGTCTCGACTCGTCTCGTCTCGTCTCGTCTCGTCTCGTCTCGTCTCGACTCGACTCGACTCGTCTCGTCTCGTCTCGTCTCGTCTCGTCTCGTCTCGTCTCGTCTCGTCTCGTCTCGACTTCGTCTCGTCTCGTCTCGTCTCGTCTCGTCTCGTCTCGACTCGTCTCGCCTCGTCTCGTCTCGTCTCGTCTCGTCTCGTCTCGTCTCGACTCGTCTCAACTCGACTCGACTCGTCTCGACTCGTCTCGTCTCGACTCGTCTCTTCGTCTCGACTTCGTCTCAACTCGACTCGTCTCGTCTCGTCTCGTCTCGTCTCGTCTCGACTCGTCTCGTCTCGTCTCGACTTCGTCTCGCCTCGTCTCGTCTCTCGTCTCGACTCGTCTCGTCTCGTCTCGTCTCGACTCGTCTCGCCTCGTCTCGTCTCGTCTCGTCTCGTCTCGTCTCGTCTCGTCTCGACTCGTCTCGTCTCGACTCGTCTCGTCTCGTCTCGTCTCGTCTCGACTCGACTCGTCTCGTCTCGACTTCGTCTCGTCTCGCCTCGCCTCGTCTCGTCTCGTCTCGTCTCGACTCGACTCGTCTCGACTCGACTCGTCTCGTCTCGTCTCGTCTCGTCTCGACTTCGACTCGTCTCGTCTCGTCTCGTCTCGTCTCGACTCGTCTCAACTCGACTCGACTTCGTCTCGACTCGTCTCGTCTCGTCTCGTCTCGACTCGTCTCGACTCGTCTCGTCTCGACTCGTCTCAACTCGACTCGTCTCGTCTCGTCTCGTCTCGTCTCGACTCGTCTCGCCTCGTCTCGTCTCGTCTCGTCTCGTCTCGTCTCGTCTCGACTCGACTCGTCTCGTCTCGTCTCGTCTCGTCTCGACTCGTCTCAACTCGACTCGACTCGTCTCGCCTCGTCTCGTCTCGTCTCGTCTCGTCTCGTCTCGTCTCGACTCGTCTCAACTCGACTCGACTCGTCTCGACTCGTCTCGTCTCGACTCGTCTCGTCTCGTCTCGTCTCGTCTCGACTCGTCTCAACTCGACTCGTCTCGTCTCGACTCGTCTCGTCTCGCCTCGTCTCGTCTCGTCTCGTCTCGCCTCGTCTCGTCTCGTCTCGTCTCAACTCGTCTCAACTCGACTCGACTCGTCTCGTCTCGTCTCGTCTCGTCTCGTCTCGTCTCGTCTCGTCTCGTCTCGTCTCGTCTCGTCTCGTCTCGACTCGTCTCGTCTCGTCTCGTCTCGACTCGTCTCTTAATCTCGACTCGTCTCGTCTCGTCTCGTCTCGTCTCGTCTCGTCTCGACTCGTCTCGTCTCGTCTCGTCTCGTCTCGTCTCGTCTCGTCTCGTCTCGTCTCGTCTCGTCTCGTCTCGTCTCGTCTCGTCTCGTCTCGTCTCGTCTCGACTCGTCTCAACTCGACTCGTCTCGTCTCGTCTCGTCTCGTGTTCTCTGAATCCAGCATGAACAGGTACAGCGGGATTGGTTAAAGTTTAACTTATCTTTGAAAAGAAAGGAAGTAAGGAGGAATAAAAACGCACATTTGTTAGCCAGGAGCGGATGCGTGGACTTGAGAGCGCATAGTGAAATAGCAGACAAAATCTACCCAAACAAAATTGTCGATGAATTCGCGAAGTTGAGAAGATGATTTTTTTAAAGGCGAAAAGCACATTGAGGCTATTATCGCCTCCTTAAATGTAAGTGTGAGTGTAAAGTGTTAAGTCGTAGGTGTAGTGTTGTAAGCGTGTGTTTAGACTCGGGTACTGCGAGGAACGTCTAAATCCTCTCAATAGGTGCAGCTAGTCTGCACCCCCCTGAGAAGAAGAAAGTTAGTTGTTTATTATCGGAAATGAATTACCATTTGAAGCCATGAACTTATTAAAAAATCTTATAAAATGTATTTTCTTAATTTTTGTATTCTATGACAGGGACTCTCCAAAATAAAACATATGTATAAAATAAATTATAATTTTGTTGCTTTTAAACTAAAAAAAAACTGCGCTTTTCCGATCTGATTTTTGTCTCTGGAGTTGCCAAGAAAACAGTGGCGTGGAATTTGTAAGTAGCTCGAAAATTGTGTTTCGTTTTATAACTTCCGGAGGTTTTGAGGGGTTTCCAAATTAATGGCCTGAAAAATATCTTTAGTTATAACGTCCGAATTGAGTACGTGGATGTTGATTTATAGTGTATGAAAATGTATTTAATTAAAGGCCACCGAGGCGGCTTTAGTTTGTATTTAATTAAAAAAAAATGTACAGAAATCAAAAGTGTCCAGTTTTAATAAAGTTTGAACGTAACTTTCTGACGACGTCCCGTTCGTGATCAAACTTGTAACAAAGCCACAAGTGGAAATCAAGAAAGCTGCATTGTTACGTAAGCCGCGATAGACAATAATCTATTTATAATATATTTACAGCCTCGGTAAGCTACAGTATCTGGTTTATTCAAGCTGTTTACGGCGTACCGGTTGCAATTTACGAGAGCAAGAAACGGGAGCTGGATCCGAGTAACTCCTACGTCTTTACGAGCGCCTCCGGGTGTCTGTGTGTCCTGCCAGCTACTTGGAGTGTCACCTCGCCCAGGAGTAGAAAGTACGGGCACAACGTTACCCGGCACGCAGTCGGAAAGTATTTTTCTTCTTAGAAATACTGATTTCACCATCTTGACCAGCGTTAAAAGCAGCGTACGTCGGCGTATTGTACTTTCGAAATTACACTGCAAAATATAAAAGCGAACCCTGACCGCCGTCAGAAAATATTCAATAAAAAAAGCGTTTTGGAAATTCAAATCAGTTATGCAGTTTTTAACGCTGATTACGGCGGTGAAATCGGATTTTCAGAGAGGTTTAAGACAAAAAAAGTTATTGATTTTTAACGGCCGCCATTTTGAAACTGTTGAACGAATTTCGCTTGTTAACATACTCGTCTAAGGTAACAACCAAAGTTGATTTCCCCGCAGGGGGTGTAGACTAACTGCAGCTATTGAGAGGATTTAGACGTCCCTCGCGGTACCCGAGTCTAACACACACTTATGACTTTAACACTTTACACATACACTTACACTTAGGGAGGCGATAATAGCTTCAATGTGCTTTTCGCCTTAAAATAACAAAAAAAGTAATAATAATAAATGAGTGGAACGTGAATACGCGTAGTGCAATCAGACTAGGAACTAAGAACAAAGGCATTAAGGTAAATTGTTTGGCTTTTGCTGATGACATGCCCTTACTAGCTGAGACAGTGGAAGAAGCTAAGGAACAGACTCTTGAACTCCAGAAGCAAGCGTTAAAAATGGGTCTCAAAGTTTCAT
>CM040183.1:89006882-89016882 GCA_022606455.1 Callitettix versicolor | reverse complement strand
ATGACAACCGGTTTCGCCAGCAAATACGAGCGTTTTATTTAAAACTGCATTGAAAACACGATATACGAACGAAGTCGAATTCATTTTATTATATTGTCAGCGGTTTTTGAAAATTTAAAATTCCCATATTGATTGCGACAGTGAAATTGTATTTTGAAATATATTAATTTTTAAACATGACTGCCATTTTGAAACTGTTAAACGAATTCGGCTGGATGACATACGTTTGTTTAAATTATTCGGACCAAAATTGCATCAGCGAGAGTATATATCGCAAAACGCAAAACAGTTTGTTTTTTTTGCTAAACGTCCATACTTTTGACAGTTAAAAAAATAAAGATAATTTTGAAATATATGTTTATTTATTTATAAATATAAAATGTAAAAATCCCTCGAAAATTTACATATGATATGCGCTCATTTCAAGTTCCCAGGCCAGATGATTTTTACACTAAGTTTGAAGCAAATTACGGACTAAAATTACGAAAGTGTGCGTGCTAACAAACTCTCTCTCTCTCTCTCTCTCTCTCTCTCTCTCTCTCTCTCTCACACACACACACACACACACACACACATTCACACATACACACACAAATACAAACACAATCACACACGCTCACACACACTTACGATCTCTCTCTCTCTCTCTCTCTCTCTCTCACACACACACACACACACACACACACACACACACACACACACACACACACACACACACAAACACAATCACAATCACACACGCTCACACACACTTGCGATCTCTCTCTCTCTCTCTCTCTCTCTCTCTCTCTCTCTCTCTCACACACACACACACACACACACACACACACATTCACACATACACAACACATCTCTTTCTCTCTCACACAAACACAACACACACACACTCTCACACACACACAATCACACACGCTCTCTCTCTCTCTCACACACACACACACACACACGCACACACACACTCACACATACACACACAAACACAATCACAATCACACACGCTCACACACACTTGCGATCTCTCTCTCTCTCTCTCTATCTCTCCCTCACACTCACTCACACACACACACACACACACACACACACACACACACACACGCGCACACACACACACAACACAACACACAAAGCGCACACACGCTCACACACACTTGCGATCTCTCTCTCGCTCTCTCCCACCCTCCCTCCCTCCCACCCTCTCTCTCTCTCTCACACACACAGACACACACAAACACACATATATTGAACGACCCTTCAAAAAGTGATGTAGAGGTCAGGTCAGGATCGGTGCTCGTTTCAAGATCACGAGTCTGGGTCTTACCAAGATGGCTCCAATAGTTTTTTTCCAATTGAAATCTGCCAATAACCTTTAAGTAGTTTCTTTAATTAATGGAAGTAGGCCTGTTTATGGACCTTGGTTTTTGGTTTCAGTACATATTTGCGGCATTTGTCCCTACACAAGTAGTTCAATGAACCGTAGACTTACCAGTATAAATTGTATTCTTAATTGTTTGCCTGGCCACCGATCCACGACAGCGCTGGTAACGTTTCCCGCCAATTTAACCGGTAACCGTAATATTTACGAAACATGTTACCGGACTAACTTTATTGGAAATTTAATGTTCTTTCTTCAGGATGCGATAAATTTACCATCAGCTACGCCGTTCAGCCAGTATTACAGAAAATAGCCAACAAGTACAATATACATCGTTAAATCAGACACCGCCATTTTGAAACGGAAGTGAATTGGGTTAACCTTATAGGTACGTCGATCGGGTTTTGTACACGGTACCTTCGTACCAAATTTCAAAATAATCAGTCAATGAGTTTGGACTAATCTGTATAACAAAGAAACAAACACAGAGTAGTGGTGGGGCAGAAAACACCAAACTGTTAAAAAAACTGCTTTCATATAAACGACAAACAAAATGCTTTTTCAAACGGAAACAAGCAGTTGGATTTGGACTGGTTTATGATTTGTTAAACAAGGACCGACCTTTCCCCACTACCACACCCACGTTCTATTCGAACTTTGCCGCAAACGCTAAAACTGTTTTCCTGCTAACTGCTTTTCTTTTACCTGCTTTTATTCTTTTTCCCTTTATTTCAAAATTGCTTGTAGTGAAGTAAGAACTGTTTGGTCAATGTCAACGTTTATCTCTATTTTGTTGCGAGTCGTAGTAACAACCTCTCACATTTTGTAAATACAGAGCCTAATTTTATTTAAACATATTTTTTATCAGTCGTCAATATTTTTAATCAACTAAAAATATTCTAAATCGTTTGCATTTCGGTAAATATGCAAAGGACTATTTAATTTTTAAGTAAAAGAATGCTTCTATTAGAAATTCATTGAATTTTGTAAATATAAAATGGCATACATAATTATTACGTTTTGATAATGTAATTTAATTGTTACCACACTTGTAAGGATTATTTTTTTCCTTTCTAAATGCTTTGCACCCAAAAACAGTTAAGGACATGGTGGTAATAGGAATGAGAAAGTAATCTTAGAGAACTGAACGTATGTGCTTTATGTTTTAGCTGCTAATACAACTTTGAGTTTCAGTTTTCTAAACCTGTTTTTTTCCAACTGTTTTAAAAAGCAGCTTTTTTCCTCAACAAACAGTTTGTTGACGTTTTGTGAAAATAGCAGAAACGCCCACCTCTAACACACAGACCAAATAACGAACGGCCGAGCAGTGGCCTCGGTTCAGTTATAAAACACTAATTATTCACCGGTTTACCGTAAATATCTGTGTAACGGAAAGCTATCATTAAGTTTATCTGTGGGTATTGTTCTCGCGGTATTGATTGATGTAAGATGAGAGGTTACGTACCATCCATCAACCGTACAAACCTCCGCACTTCAATCTGTTCAGAGATAAGCTTATCTGTTAATACGGAGTCGCAGATTGTAACATATTACACGAGTTAGTCACCGCCGCCTTGTGGGACGGAGGTCTAGTTTCACCAAAGTTAGGAACAGGTTGTTGTCAAATCGCGTGGGCTCAGGAGACGGAAATAGTTTTTGTTACGATTAAGATACACGTCGGCTTATTACATGATGTAATCGTGTAAAAAAACTTGTAAGTGATTTGTGAACAAACTTCTTATAATTACTGTGTTTACTTTACATGCTATGCTAGAATTTAACTTTTGCCCTGGTGTGTGTGTGTGTGTGTGTGTGTGTGTGTGTGTGTGTGTGTGTGTGTGTGTGTGTGTGTGTGTGTGTGTGTGTGTGAGAGAGAGAGAGAGAGAGAGAGAGAAAGAGAGAGAGAGCGAGAGAGAGCGAGAGAGAGCGAGAGAGAAAGATAGCAAGTGTGTGCGAGCGTGCGCTTTTGTCGGAGCGTGTGTGATTATGTGTGTGTGTGTGTGTGTGAGAGAGAGAGAGAGAGAGAGAGAGAGAGGAGAGAGAGAGAGAGAGAGAGAGATCGTATGTGTGTGTGAGCGTGCACTTTGTCTGAGCATGTGTGATTGTGTGTGTGTGTGTGTGTGTGTGTCTGAGAGAGAGAGAAAGAGAGAGAGAGAGGGAGAGTTTAGTGTGAGTGTGCGCTTGTGTGTGTCTATGTGTGTGCGCGCTCGCGAGTATTTATGTGTTCACGTGTGTGTGTTTGTGTGTGCGCGCGCTTGTGTGTGTCTGTGCGCTCGCGCGTATTTATGTGTTCAAGTGCGCGTGTTTGTGTGTTTGTGTGTGTGCGCGCGCGTGTTCATGTGTTCAAGTGCGCGCGAGAGTGTGTTTTGTTTGTGTGTGTGTGTGTGTGTGTGTGTGTGTGTGTGTGTGTGTGTGTGTGTGTGTGTGTGTGTGTGTGTGAGAGAGAGAGAGAGAGAGAGAGAGTGAACGTTGTACGCGCGCGCATGTGTGTGTGTGTGTACGTGCGCGAGCGCGCGTGTGTGGGTGAGAGAGAGGAACGTGTATGTGAGCTTGCGCGTGTGTGTGTTCGATTATGTGTATGTATGAAAATTATATATATATATATATATATATATATATATATATATATATATATATATTTGTTTGTGTGTGTGTGTGTGTGTGTGTGTGTGCACGCGCACGCGAACGCGCGTGCGTGTGAGCAAGTGAGCCTTCGCCCGCGCCTGTTTTATAGCATTTTCATGTCACGGTTAAGTTCTAGTCCGATCTGGTTCAAACTTGTCACGAAAATCGATTCTGGTAACATTTTGGAGAACCTCGTTAACTAGCGAAATCTGTTCAACTGTGTTAAGACGGCGGCCATTTAAAATCTTTAAAAGTTCAAAACTTATTTGAAAATAATATTTCGCCATCGTAATCAGCTTGTACAACTGTATACATTTGCGTTTTGAATTTCCAAAATGCGTTGAAATTAAAACAAAGATTTTTTCGGCGGTCAAGGTTCGTTTTCGTATTTTCAGTATAAATATGTTTTAATGTTGATTATGATGGTGGATTCATTTCAAAAAGAGGGTAAATTATTTTTGGAAATTTGCTTCCGTCACTGAGCGAAACAGCTGCGTGTTGCGGAAGACGAGTGAGTTTGCCACCCGCAGTTTACGCTGAACACAGCTCCCATTGCGAGAAAGCGAAACGCTATAATGAATTCGGGCATTTTATTGTCATAGCAAAACGAATGGCCTTGTTTTTAGAAAGTAGTGTTTTTTATTGGACTGCAGCGGGTGATTTAATTTAAAAATTAAGATTTGGTTCCTTCCTGGCCCAGTTTTCGCGGCACAAATCACTCGCCAACAATTTTTTAACGACACCGCCCCAAACACGGAGCGGATGACAATAAATTCAAATGTCACATAAAACAATAGAAACTTGTAAGTGTGGACTTTGTATGTGTTGCGTTGGAGGAGCAACAAAGGCACGGTCACGTGACCCTTTATGTAAATACAGTAACTGATTAGTGTGTGTCTTGTTTGGCGGAACAATCGGGTTGCTATATTATTGATGGCTGTTGTACACGCACGTATTATTTGTAGGTAGTTTCTGATGTGTTTTAGTGTAAATGGTCCTAAACGATATTTTGTACCTCATCTGTACTTAAGTAATTGTAATTCTGAGGTATTGTAAAAGTTGGCGCACGGAAAGTTGTAATTGTTAACTAACTAAGCACTTTACGCTTATTTACTGCAAAAAAACAACAATTCTTTGTAAAAACCGGTTATGGCGATTTTATAATACTTTGATGATGTCAGAATAGCTTGATTACTTTACAATAACTTGATGATCCTAGATTAGATTGATCACCATACAATACATCATTGATGGTCTTACATTAGCTTGATCATCTTACAAACGTTTGATGATTTGTCATTACTTGATGACCTTACAATAGCTTGATGATGTTACAATAGTTTAGTGACCTTACAATAGTCTGATGACCTTACAATAGCTTGATTATCTGACAGTATCTTACAAGAGTGATGACCTTACAGTAGCTTGGTGTCATGACAGTAGTTTAATTATCTTACAATAGCTTGATGATCTTACAATAGCTTGATGATTTTACAATAGCTTGATGACCTTACAATAGCTTGACCACAATACAATAGCTTGATGACCTTACGATAACTTGATGATCTTACAATAGCTTGATGACCTTACAATAGCTTGACCACAATACAATAGCTTGATGACCTTACGATAACTTGATGATCTTACAATAGCTTGATGACCTTACAATAACTTGACCACAGTACAATAGCTTGATGACCTTACGATAGCTTGATGATCTTACATCAGTTTGTTGATCTTACAATAGCTTGATGATCTTATAATAGCTTGATGACCTTACAATAGCTTGATGACCTTACAATAGCTTGATGACCTTACAATAGCTTGATGACCTTACAATAGCTTGATGATCTTACAATAGTTTAGTGACCTTACAATAGTCTGATGACCTTACAATAGCTTGATTATCTGACAGTATCTTACAAGAGTTTGATGACCTTACAGTAGCTTGGTGTCATGACAGTAGTTTAATTATCTTACAATAGCTTGATGATTTTACAATAGCTTGATGACCTTACAATAGCTTGACCACAATACAATAGCTTGATGACCTTACGATAACTTAATGATCTTATAATAGCTTGATGACCTTACAATAACTTGACCACAATACAATAGCTTGATGATCTTACAACAGTTTGTTGATCTTACAATAGCTTGATGATCTTATAATAGCTTGATGACCTTACAATAGCTTGATGACCTTACAATAGCTTGATGACCTTACAACAGCTTGACCACAATACAATAGCTTGATGACCTTACGATAGCTTGATGATCTTACAACAGTTTGTTGATCTTACAATAGCTTGATGATCTTACAAGAGCTTGATGACCTTACAATAGCTTGATCACCTTACGATAGCTTGATGATCTTACAACAGTTTGTTGACCTTACAATAGCTTGATGACCTTACAATAGCTTGATGGCCTTACAATAGCTTGATGACCTTACAATAGCTTTATGATCTTACAATAGCTTGATGATCTTGCAAGAACTTGATCTTACAATAGTTTCATGATCTTACAATAGCTTGACGGTCTTAAAATACCTCACCTTCCAAGAGATATTTGATGTTGTAAAGATTAGGGGAAATTTTTTACCCGCTTCTTGCTTCGGTAAGAATCGGTTTTACTTCTGCTTTTTGACCGAACAAAGCGAAGTCCCTGTTTTGAACGCGATCGTTCGGCGTTTGGCTTGTGTGTTTATTTGTTACACAGTTTTGGCCAACAGCATGTAAATGGCTCAAAAAACTTATATGTATCATTTGTCCTATTTACTTCGTTTCAAGATGGCGGCCTCTGATTTAACTATGAGAGGTGTACGCAATTTTACCAAACTCATTGGCTGAATGTTTTGAAATTTTATGAAGGTATTTTGTATAAAACCCGAAAGACTGTGATATTTTTTTCCATTCACTTCATTTTAAAGATGGCGGCCTCTGATTCAACGTTGAGAGTGTAGCTTGTGGTTGTATAAATGGTGTAGCTTGCTCTGTTTTATAGAAAAAGAGCATAACATTTTCAATAATTCCCCTAAATATTAAATTGGTGGATTAAACTGGATTAAATTGGTGGATTAAATATTAAATTAAACCGGTTAAATTGGTGGAAAACTGGAACGCCTGTAAGTTAAGTTAAGAATATACTGCGAGATCTACTGTTCTTTGAACTACTGGTTTAATATTAAAACATCTGTTGTCTAAAATCAGCTGTTTGTTGTAAATAACTTTTGTTCGTACGTTATTCGGTCCGAATAAAAAGTGATAATGTAACGATTTTTCTACTTCCTTATCTGAGAGGCTGTAAAATTATCTTTGCGGTCAGAACTTTAGAAAGTCTTTACACCGGTTCAGTTAACATCAAGCACTTTTAAACTAAAGTAAAGTGTAATTAGACTTTGTCGATTACAAACTGAGCGA
This sequence comes from Callitettix versicolor, assembly GCA_022606455.1. NCBI lineage: Eukaryota > Metazoa > Arthropoda > Insecta > Hemiptera > Cercopidae > Callitettix > Callitettix versicolor. Next base: position 89,009,463 of record CM040183.1, on the reverse strand, counting down.
TAATTATAAAGATGGCTTCTCGTGACTTCCAGTGTGAATAATTACATCTGCCGCGGTTTATAGGTTATGTTTGATTGATGCGCGCGCCTAGGCAGCAGCTATCAACCGCGAGGTAGCCATTTTAATTGATCGTGTGCCCTTTATTAACACTTGACGAAGAATTCGCCAAACCGCGTGCGCACACTTTGTAAACAGACGTTAACCCAGGTCGTAGGCGTCTGCTGTTGGATTAATTATATGCGCGCGCACGTCCGTCGTCCTTTGTAGCTGACAGGTGATAACAGGACATTGTCGTTTAACAGTTCCGAGAAGGAAACGCTGGAAGAGAACCTGTAGCAGTTCGGATGTTATTAAAGCGACGCTTTGTGACTGTTATCTCGAAGGGATTGTCCGACTGGGGCGGAGTACCTGCGTAGGATAACTGTTCAACGGTAGTGTTGAAATGTAAATACACAGCCGTTGAATGAGCACATTGCTCCCGCGAAGCCGTCACTGAATCAGTAAACACACTTTGCCGAACGTTTGAATTTCACTTGAGAAACAATTAGTTGATTTTAACGAATATTGCGAAAACACTGCACATATTGATTTCTGTTTTAAAAATTGACATTTAACCAGCAGTTTCTTGCAGATGTATTCTTATTGAATATACAGAGCGCTTCGACACAGCGCTCGCAATGTTTTCCGTCAATTTAACCAGTAACTGTTATATTTACGCAAAATATTACCTGTCAAACTTACGATAGGTTTTGCCGTTCAGCCAGAGCGTCGTATTTACCGATACTGAGACCTCGGGCGAATTGAAAAATGTGGCCCTTGGTGTACTATCACTGAATGAAAATAAATAGAGGTTTAATTTTAAATAAAAATTAAAATTTTATTTAAAAAAATTAATCATGGCCCACTTATTTAAAAATTGTATTACTGTTCTACATACAAGTATATTTATGCAATGTTCTAATTCTTCAAGACATCATAGTACTTTCTGTCAATTACGTTTTAATTATATAGTTTTTAGAAAATTATACCCTGTCAATAAAAATCATGAAAATATTTTAGAAATCTCGTTGAAATATTGATTAACCTCAGCGAGAAATCGAGAAACTTTTGTCTTTTATCTAATTTTTTTTTTACCGAAATGATCCCGCGATCAAACCGAATTGCTTCCGCGACCCAATCGAAATGATCCCGCGATCAAACCGAATTGCTTCCGCGACCCAACTGAATTGCTCCCACGACTCACCCGAATAGCTTCCGCGACCCAACTGAATTACTCCCACGACTCACCCGAATTGCTTCCGCGACCCAACTGAACTGCTCCCACGACTCACCCGAATTGCTTCCGCGACCCAACTGAACTGCTCCCACGACTCACCCGAATTGCTTCCGCGACCCAACTGAATTACTCCCACGATCAAACCGAATTGCTTCCGCGACCCAACTGAATTGCTCCCACGACTCACCCGAATTGCTTCCGCGACCCAACTGAATTGCTCCCCACGACTCACCCGAATTGCTTCCGCGACCCAACTGAATTGCTCCCACGACTCACCCGAATTGCTTCCGCGACCCAACTGAATTACTCCCGCGATCAAACCGAATTGTTCCCGTGACCAAACCGAATTTCTCCTGCGACCCATCCGAATTGCTCCCGCTAATCAACTCGAATTGTACCCAACCGAATTACTCCCGCAATCAAACCAACTAGTGGGTCCCTAACTACAGTTTGCGGACCGCTGGCTTAGACGGTTCGTTCACTAACAATATCCATTTAATAATCTAAAAATGTCGGCTATTCCAAATCTAAAAAAATAATGTACGAGATAACTGTTTGTCTTTTAGGTTTTAAAAAAACTGAATTCACCGTCTTATATTTACCGTGCAATTTTAAAACTATGAATGATAATTTATGCAGATTTTAACTCTGATTTAAAAGTTTAAAATGGAATTTCAAGTGATTGAATAATCCAGTCAGCTGTCTGCTGTTTTTATTGTATTTTAATGCGTTCAAGAATATAATATAACAGTGGCAAATGCAAGTTAAAACAAAGATTGCTGATTTATCTGAAGTCTTATTTTGATGTCTAAGGAGCTGAGGAGGTAAAGTAAATTGTCTTAGAATTCCAAACGTAGAAGCTGCCAATCACTGTTACGGGAAAAGAGTTGAACCTACATAGCTTGGACGATGGTACAGTCGTAAATACTTACTTGCTGTCCGTTGGAAGCCAACCATACCGGAGAACTTGGACATTCTTCGGTACCTGAGGCCGTCATTCACGTCCTATCTGTCTCGCTGACGTGATCTAAGCGAATTTCCAAAAGTGTTTTCTTTGTCTTTTCAAATTCCGATTTCACCAGCGTTGTAAGTGCGAAAACGAACCCTGACCAACGTCAAATTGTAGGTTCTCAAGTTCAACGGTGGTTGGCATTCAAAATGCCAACCGTGCAGTTTTCAGCGCTGATTACGATATGTCAAAACGGTTGTTCTAATAGAGTTTAATACGTAAATTGACCGCCATTTTGAAACTTTTTAACGGATATGACTAAGCTTTCGCGCATTTCTCTGACCGTATGTAAGAAT
>CM040183.1:88984382-88999382 GCA_022606455.1 Callitettix versicolor | reverse complement strand
GAAAGTGAATCGGGAAAAATATTACTTACACGTCATTTTGGGTACGGGAAAGCTTTGTATCAAATTTCAAAACAATTGGTCAATGCTTTTGGCTGAAACTGCGTACACTCGGTGCTGTAAATCAGAAACAGCCATTTTGAAACGGACGTAAGTAGGGAAAAATGTTACACGTCTTTTGGGCTTTATAAAAAGGTACCTTCGCACCAAATTTCGAAACAATCGATTAACGCGTTCGATTGAAATTGCCTACACTCGTCATCGTTAAATCGGAGGCCGCCATCTTGAAACGGAAGTGAATTGGGAAAAATATTACTTATACGTCATTTGGGTACGGGAAATTTGTATCAAATTTCAAAACAATTGGTCAATGCTTTTGGCTAGAAACTGCGTACACTCTGTGTTGTAAATCGAAGACGGCCATCTTGAAACGGAAGTGAATTGGACAACATTTTACACGTATGTCGTATTTCAAAACAGTCAATGCTTTTGGTCAAACACACAAATGAAATGACGTAAGATCGAGTTGAAACAGACACCTTGCTTCTATCGATCAGTTAAACGGTGTATTTATTTCTACTTTAAATTCACAACCGTATTAAAGTTCGTTTATGTACACACGTGCGCGGAAATATATTAGATAAATAATTTTCTATTTAAAACGATTTTTTTGAAATTCGCTTTGATCATTACAAATAACCTGGTTTGTTTTTTTTTAAAAAAGAAAGCTATGAATCTTCATGAAATATCACGTTCTCCACTTTGATATGTGACCTAACAATTTGAATTTACAAGACTGAATGAAATAAATAAACAATTATGAAAACACAGGCCAGCGGAGCAGTTGTTGGGTATGAATAATGCAGATAGCGAAGCATTAGAGATAGAATATAGTGGGAAGTAAAAACATGTGGAAGCCGAATGATGAATAGACGTTCCGTTCTTATGATCCAGAGTTTTTGCAGGGAACCAAGGTCGCACTCCAGACGCACTAAATCAACATTCCTGTCACTCGAACCAATTACCGAACCTCCGCCACAAAACCGTGGAAATTGGCAAGCTAACACGTCATAATATATGTTGTGGTAGCCGGCGTGTTCAGAAATACACGCGGGTTTAACGGAATACGATATTTTGTACTAGTTTGTTTTTTCCCGTAGAAGTACAACTTGTTCAAAGAGCAGTAGATCTCGCTGTATATCCTTTAGTGCGCGACCATCGCGCCACGGCGGCGTTCGCAACCTTTTCCACCCATTTGACCGACAACCGTAGGCTAATTCTTACGGAAACCGTACGGTCTTTACGCAGCGGTCAAAATTGTGGGACGAGCCGGTCAGCCATTATTAGAAGAAATACGCAACTACACTCGCCACAATTAAATCAGATGCCGCCATTTTGAAACGTGAGTCTAAAAAAAATCATAAATCAGTCAATGCGTTTGGCCAAAACTGCGTAATACGCGTTTAACGGAATACGATATTTTGTACTAGTTTGTTTTTTTCCCGTAGAAGTACAACTTGTTCAAAGAGCAGTAGATCTCGCTGTATATCCTTTAGTGCGTGACCATCGCGCCACGGCGGCGTTCGCAACCTTTTCCACCCATTTGACCGACAACCGTAATTCTTACGGAAACCGTACGGTCTTTACGCAGCGGTCAAAATTGTGGGACGAGCCGGTCAGCCATTAGAAGAAATACGCATCAACTACACTCGCCACCGTTAAATCAGATGCCGCCATTTTGAAACGTGAGTCTAAAAAAAATCATAAATCAGTCAATGCGTTTGGCCAAAACTGCGTTTACGATATTTTGTAAAGTTTGTTTTTTCCGTATAAATCTCGCTGTATATCGTGCGTGACCATCGCGCCACGGCAGCGTTCGCAACCTTTTCCACCCATTTGACCGACAACCGTAATTCTTACGGAAACTGTACGGTCTTTACGCAGCGGTCAAAAATGTGGGACGAGCCGGTCAGCCATTATTAGAAGAAATACGCAACAACTACACTCGCCACCGTTAAATCAGATGCCGCCATTTTGAAACGTGAGTTTAAAAAAAATCATAAATATTCGTCTTTCGAGTTTTATCCAAGATACTTTCGTACCGAATTTCAAAACAATCGGTCAATGCGTTTGGCCAAAATAAACAAACAAACCAAACGGTCGAGTTGAAACAGAGCTCGCTTCGCTCGTTCAATAAAGACTAGCTGTATTGAGAGGATTTAGACGTCCCTCGCGGTACCCGAGTCTAACACACACTTACAACACTACACTTACGACTTCAACACTTTACACTAACACTTACATTTAGGGAGGCGGTAATGTGCTTTTCGCCTTAAAATAACAAAAAGTCGGTCAGTAAAACAAATTCTGCTTTTCCCATTTCAAATGTTATTGGTGCCTAAGGTTGGTGACCTTGAAATGAACGCCGTTCATGGTCAAATTTTGGTGGGTCGTTTTAGCACTCTCGTTTTGATTGTCAATTTTTTAAAAAAATCAGACATAATGTACTTAGCATAAATTAACGTTTTTACGTTATCAAAATCAATTTGATAGCATTTTTACGTTATCAAAATCAATTTGATAGCATTTTTACGTTATCAAAATCAATTTGATAGCATTTTTACGTATAAAATATATCAGCGTTTTTACGTATTTTGAAATGAAGATGATGAATTTTACAGCGGACAGGATAAGTTTTAAGTTTAAAAGTACTTCAAATGAGTTTTGGATAAACAAGATATTTTGAGAATTTGCTTTCATCACGACTGCGAGACATATGCGTGCCGCGATTGTTTTGAGTTATATAAATTTACTGAACGAAGAAATATCGATAGGATTGAATTTCTTAAAGATTTTCTAATTTTTTAAAATAATAATCTTGACGATTTCTGTTCGGCGCGCTTGTTTCGCTTGTTCTCAAAATAAAACAAAATTGTAAATTGTTTTTCCTATTGTGTACCCAAATAATGCTTTTGCCGGTTTTGGGTTCGGGGTATTGCATAACCTCTGCGAGTAAACCAAGCCCAAAATATAAATTCAGTGCAGTCTGAATTAATTAACTCCGCAGGACCTATTAAGGCAAATAAAAGATGGAGTTGTACGGGACTTATATGAAATCCGTTGATCTATGGACCAGGTCCTCTAGACGTCTGGAACTTAGCGGAGGCAGAGGCTAGCGTGTGAAGTGCACAGCGCCCCACGCGGGATGTGTTGAAATTAATACTCGCGTCATAATTCCAACATAATGGCATTAATTATTACGTGAGAGCGGAACCCGGCGAGGTTAGACATTATACCGGGTCCAGCAACGGGGCACTTCATCAAAACCTTATCTCGCTTTAGCACTAGCATTACGGTTCGGGGGGATCGCGTAACAGAGCCGAAAAAACAGTAGGCTCCCGTCGTACATAAAAAGTAATCATCGGATTCTAGTTGTGGGCCACTAATTTATTCCCGCGCTGCTACCGCCGACGCCCTTTAAATCAAATCTTCGGACAGGACCCGCTCCGTGTAGAGTCCCACGCACGATCTCTTCGGATTCACAATTAGGTAGTCCGTTTTGTATCGAAGCCGGGAGATGACCAATCAGAAATTCCCTGCTCTGACTGTATGGTAATTTCCCTTTTGTATGCGAAATGTCCACTCTACTGACTTACAATAATTAGATTCCCATTGTGAACAGCTGGTTGGACCACGCCGCCTTGTGCCGCCGCGTGTATTATCTAATCATCGGAATTAATTCAGAGGAAGAAGCATCTCAGATGCGTGATATACAATATAGGCTGCTCCTGTACTGGTAGCTTTGGTAAACAAGAGGCAGCGAGTTGATAGAAATTAGGCAAATAAATAAATTAATTGAACTATTGGAGCGGCCAACCAGACCCGGGACCTTCAAATGACCACTAATCATGACCTCTAGATTAATTTTTGAAGGTCGCTAAAATTTTATACATAGGCGTACTTATGTGTTTTCACTCTCACGTTTACAAATTTAGATAGATTTAAAAGATACTTGGCACGAAAATCGGTTAATATTGAGAAATTCTCGCAACCTTTTGGGGGAAATAAGAACGTTACTTTATTCTACGAGTTAGTTACAAAAACTGTTGAAACTGGGCTCTATTACGCGATCCACCAACTGAATTCGAGAGTATGAAGAGTACAGTATGGATGTATCAAACAAGTCCACCACCACGCGGCTTTACGATAGGTTCCAAGAGACAGGTAATGTGGTAGGTGCACCAAACAAGTCCACCATCATGCGGCTGTACGACAAGTTCCAAGAGACAGGTAACGTGGTAGGTGCACCAAACAAGTCTACCCTCATGCGGCTGTACGACAACTTACAAGAGACAGGTAATGTAGTCGGTGCACCAAACAAGTCCACCATCATGCGGCTGTACGACAAGCTCCAAGAGACAGGTAATGTGGTAGGTGCACCAAACTAGTCCACTATCATGCGGCTGTACGACAAGTTCCAAGAGACAGGTAACGTGGTAGGTGCACCAAACAAGTCCACTATCATGCGGCTGTACGACAAGTTCCAAGAGACAGGTAACGTGGTAGGTGCACCAAACAAGTCCACCATCATGCGGCTGTACGACAAGTTACAAGAGACAGGTAATGTGGCAAATGTACCAAACAAGTCCACCATCATGCGGCTGTACGACAAGTTCCAAGAGACAGGTAACGTGGTAGGTGCACCAAACAAGTCCACCATAATGCGGCTGTACGACAAGTTACAAGAGACAGGTAATGTGGCAAATGTACCAAACAAGTCCACCATCATGCGGCTGTACGACAAGTTCCAAGAGGCAGGTAATGAGGTAGATGCACAAAACCAGTCCACCATCATGCGGCTGTACGACAAGTTCCAAGAGGCAGGTAATGAGGTAGATGCACAAAACCAGTCCACCATCATGCGGCTGTACGACAAGTTCCAAGTGACAGGTGGTAGAAAAACAAAACAAGTTCATCATCATGCGGCTGTACGCCAAATTCCAAGGTAATGTGGTAGATGCAGTAAACAAGTCTACCATCATGCCGCTGTACGGCAAGTTCCAAGGTCATGTGGTAGATGCAGTAAACAAGTCTACCATCATGCGGCTGTACCACAAGTTCCAAGTGACAGGTGGTAGAAAAACAAAACAAGTTCATCATCATGCGGCTGTACGCCAAATTCCAAGGTAATGTGGTAGATGCAGTAAACAAGTCTACCATCATGCCGCTGTACGGCAAGTTCCAAGGTAATGTGGTAGATGCAGTAAACAAGTCTACCATCATGCGGCTGTACGACAAGTTCCAAGTGACAGGTGGTAGAAAAACAAAACAAGTTCATCATCATGCGGCTGTACGCCAAATTCCAAGGTAATGTGGTAGATGCAGTAAACAAGTCTACCATCATGCCGCTGAACGACAAGTTCCAAAGTAATGTGATAGATACACCAAAAAGTGGTCAACGTAAAGTGCTGACACCAGAAAAGTCGGTTGTCGTGCAGGCTGTTATGTTTGTACTCCAAAAATCTCTGTACGCCGTCTATTCAGTCAGTCTGGACTCTTCGCTGGTAATGCCCACAGGCATTTCGCAAGGTATATCCTCACAGAGCTCGTGTTATTCGCGCATTGTTACCTGAAGACGATGTAAAACGTGAAGCTTTCTGTCAGCGGTCCATGTCCTCTGTAACACCCGATGGAGAAGAGCTCAGTGATTGGGTTTTATCTGGTGAAGTTTGATTACATCTTAATGGATACATAAATTCACAGAAACGCACTCCCAAAAATTAAACGTTTGCAATGTCACGGAATCGAATCTTCATAACATTTTTCCATGACACAATAACCAGTGAACGCTACAATCAGGTTGTGCAACAGTTCGTGAATACCTTCCCTGCAGATCCGCTGCAGTACACGTGGTTTCAGATCTACAGCCAACACCATCCTCTTTGGTCCCCTGATTTATCTGAATATTCATCCTCACACCATCCCCGAATCGCAAGAAGAAATCGAAAGTGTTGCAGAAATTTTTCAACAAAACAGTCGTATTCAGTTGTGCGAATCCCATAATGGAGCCCACCTTAAACAGTATTTTGTAAGTAATAGGAAAAAGTAATTTTCCTATTTCTTCTTCTCTTCGTTTCACCCTCTTTGGGGTACGCTGAATTAATCATTTCTTGCGCGCTGTACTTTTCTTTGTTCCCAGTAGCTCTTCATTCTTTCCGATCTTCTTTTCCTCTTCTCTTCTGAAATGATAGCTTTAGGTTTTATTTTGGCTTTATCTTGGAATCTTATTCTTTCGTCTTTGGTAATTATCTTAGCAGTTTGATCAAGCAGTGAATCTTCTGTAATTTTTAATTCTATTAGGTCTTTTTCAATTTCTTTAAACCATTTCGGTTTTGTTTTACGATTATGGAAAAAATCAAACACTTGTTTCGTTAAGATTAAATGAACACTTCTTAGATTAGAGTTCATTCTAAGAAGATGGCCGTAAAAATTTATTCTCCTTTTTCTCATAGTATCTGACAATTTTTCAATTTTCTTGTTGAGCGCTTCATTTCTTATATATACTACCTTATTATCCTGAAATTTTGTTCCTATAATTTTTCTTAAGATTTTCCTTTCCGTTATTTCAAGCTTCATTCATGGTTAATGTTTCTGCTGCGTACAGTGCTTCCGGCTTGATCACTGTTTTATAATGTTTAATTTTGGACCCCCATGAAAGGGATTTCTTATTGTATGTTTCTTTCGTCAATTGGAAGGCCAATTCAAGTTTGTTTTTCCTGGATTCCATTGTTTTTTCATTGTTTTTCCTATTTCCTTATATGGGTACGACACTTTTTGAACACCCTGTAGCTTAAAAATGTTCACTACTTAACAATTCGATTGCGGTCAGGGTTAATTTTCGTATTTTAAATGAAACGTGACCATATCAGGGTTTAATTACAGATTTTATTCAACATTGCATTAATTGTCTAACTGCCGTCAGGTTTCATTTTCATTGTGTATTTTATAGATTGTGTTCCCTTATCCAAATTACCGTTTATATAATGTCTTTCGACTTCATCAAGACAGCTGTGAGCGGTTTATTTGGAAGTCGACTTGCGTACATCAGGAAAGAAACCCATAAAGACTTAGCCACTTACTAAGGCGCGCTAATTATAAAAAAGTGAGCTCCTTAACGATGCGCCTGCGGGCGTAATTCAATTGGTAAATAAATTCGAAGCGCACTATTTTCACACCGGCCGGCCGCAAAACTAACCGGTTTTCGCCGGTAACCAGAATCGTTAGTTTCAAAATGCCGGAGCGATTAAGATATCCTAACGCCTCCATTAAAATACATCAAGTCTCAAAAATATAAGAGCAAGACTGGAAGTGAGCGCCGTTAACAGTTAATAACTAAAAAAGCGGTCGTTTTATTTTATACGCACTGATTAATAATTGGCAGCCTTTACCGGTCGCAACGAGTCCGGCCAATTTGATTATGAGTTAGTGCAGCGGGACCGGCGAGCCAGTGCGCCGGCGCGGATAAAAGCTTTCCGACTGCCGCAATAAATAAGGTGGTTTTAATTAAACGTTATTAGATCATTAAAATTAATTCCCGAACATTCCGCTGGAGATATTTCTTTGAACACCCACAAACCGGGCATGAAAATCTTCTACGGGGCAAGAGAACGAGTTTAACGCTGGACTAGGTTGTAGCGCCGAATAAAAATGCAACGCTGTTATTTGTTAAGTGAGGCAAAACACGGAACCGGCGAAGTGGGCCCATTATAGAGATTCTGTACGTCGTAATTTGGCCCCATAAACGTTACACTCGTTGCGGGTTAGACGACTCATTTAAGGCGAGCGTTAATTAGAATCGAGCTTCTTGTTATAAGCAACGTTTTGGTACACTTTCGTAAACTGCGTTTTTAATTGGGAATGGTGGCGTTTGTGAGTCACGTGACTGTAGCGTGTAAACATTAAGCGTGGAAAACATTAACGTGGCGTTATTTTATAGTGTTGCAGATCACAATAGATAGTGTAGACGGCTTTACGTTAAATGGAAGAGTAAAAGAAGGAAGGATGAAAATAAATTTGGGTTTTTTTTGTGTTTAACGTCCGACTATTGTGCACACTTGGGCTAATGCAGACGATTTATAGCGTATGAAAATGCCAAGCCCTGGCCGGGAGTTGAACTCGAGTCCTCGGGGTGAAAGCCCAGTACGCTATCAACTAGACCACCGAGGCGGCTATATTATGTACATAATATTATATTATATTGTGTACATAATAAATTTGGAAGTATATCGTAATGAATATAAAGTGAAACACAATAATAATGACGAGATGAGAACGAAACTACATTGAAAATGAATTCAGAACGATAAGTTATTATTTTGTTTAAATATTTTTAATTGTCGCCATTTTGAAACTGTTGGACGGTTTATTATGTATATGTTATTACGACAATCTGTTTTTTACCGCTTTTGAATAAAATAGGCATTCATTAGAACACAAGAACTTTTTAATTAAATTAAAAATACTTAAATGAACCTTGAACTTTGTGAAATTCATTTTCATAATGTCATTGGATTTTGAAAATTTAAAAGGAAAATTTATTCAGATTTTTACGCTTTTTACTATAGTTAATTAGATTTTCAAACAATATGTAAGATAAATTAAGACAGGAACTACTTGAACCTCGGTAGGACAACTTGAACCACAACTTGAATTACAAGATGATTTATAAATCGATCTTCAATTTAAACAATTTTATCCAAAGCTTAAAACATAAGTAGAATTAAACCTTTATCTACTACTTGAACCTTAACGTTAACCACATTTTGATCTGCAACTTAATTCACATTTTATATAAAAGTTGATCAACTACTTGAACCACATAACGATAAGTTACTGAACAATAACTTAATCCACAACTTGAACCACATTTTGATCAACAATTTAATCCACATTTGATATAAAATTTGATGAACAACTTGAACTACATATTTAATAATAATTTAATCCACAACTTGACGAAGTATATTTTGATATAGAACATCATCCAAAACCACATTTTGATCTACAACTTAATCCACAATTGATCTTAAACTTGATCAACAACTTGAACCACGGTATTGAATAGTAATTTAATCCATAACTTGAACCACATTATGATATAGAACTTAATCCACAACTTGAACCACATTTTTATCTACAACTTAATCCCCAATTGATCAACAACTTGAACTACATATTGAGCAATAATTTAATCCATCTAGAACTACATTTTGATATAGAACTTGATCCATATTTTGAACCACATTTTGTCTACGACTTAATCAAAATTTGATATAAAACTTGATCAACAACTTGAACCACGTATTTAACAGTAATTTAGTCCACAACTTTAACCACATTTTGATCTAAAACTTAATCCAAATTTGATTTAAAACTTGATTAACAACTTGAACCACATTTGAACAATAACTTAAACCATAACTTGAACTACGTTTTGATATAAAACTTGATCGACAACTTGAACCACGTATTGAGCAATAACTTAATCCATAACTTGAACTACGTTTTGATATAGAACTTGATCCACATTTTGAAGAACATTTTGATCTGCAACTTAATCCAAATATGATCTAAAATCGATCAAAAATTTGAACCACGTATTGAACAGTAATTTAATCCACAATTTTAACCACATTTTGATCTACAACTTGATCAGCAACTTGAACCACATTTGAACAATAACTTAAACCATAACTTGAACTACGTTTTGATATAGAACTTGATCAACAACTTGAACCACACATTGAACAATAATTTAATCCACAACTATAACTACACTTTTATATAGAACTTGATCCACAACTTGAACTATATTTTGATTTACAACTTAATCCAAATTTGATCAAAAATTTGAACCACGTATTGAACAGTAGTTTAATCCACAACTTGAACTATATTTTGATCTACAACTTGTCGCACGATTAAGAAGTATCACAACAAAAGAGAAACTATTTGAATTGTTTTTGAACAATTTATTTAGTTCAAAAAATACTGTCGAGAATACGAGCGTACGTCGACTAAATGTAATTCCTTTGGTTGCGGTTTGCAAGGACGTTATTGCTGCATTCAGATCAATCGATGCAAATATACTTCGGCAATATCCCGTTGAACTGAGCGTAAGACTTATAAATAAAGAGCCGGGCAGGTTTAAACGCGTTTATAACTTTCTGATAGAAACAATTTGCCACCGCAATAAAGCGTCGAAAGGTCAACGCTGACGTGATCAGCGCTGATTGGCCGGTGCAGTAAATTAGCGCTCGCGATTGGCGTTGTGACGCGCTGCGTAAAGTCGGCGTAATTGGGCTTGCGCCGCGCGTGAGTAATTGGAAATGACAAGACGTTCCGGGAAAGTCCTTCAACGTCGTGTCGCAGCGATCTGTCATCCCATAAAGACGTCCGACAGTTCCCGCGCTCCGGCACAAAACGTTCCAATTAAATCGAGGTCCAGGATAAGTGTGCGCCGAGGCGTGGGATCGGTCAACATTTCACGTGTGTTTGCGAATTTTCATCGCGAAATGAACTATTGGAGCGGCCATTACGGTAAGGTTCAGAACCGGGGACTACGGAATGACCTCCGATCCTGATGGATGGTACGGATTTTTGTGAGTGAAGCAGTTGCTGAAATCGATTTTTGGCGCCACTTTGTAACGACACCAGACCAAAATTTAGAAAGTAAGAGTTACATAACACACAACCGCTTGTGCGCACACACACGCGCGCACACATACACGCACGCACAAACACACACACACATCAATGAAACACAGACACACACGCGCGCACGAACGCACACACACACGCACAAAAACACAAACATCAAAGAAACACACGCACACGCACACGCACACACACACACACACGCACGCACGCAAAACACAAACATCAAAGAAACACATACGCACGCGCGCACGAACACACACACGTACACACGCGCACACACACACACACACGCACGAACACACACACACACACAATGAAACACAGATACACGTGCGCACACGAACACACACACACACACACACACACACACATACACGCACGCACAAACACACAAACATCAAAGAAACACATACGCACGCACGCACGAACACACACGTACACACGCGCACACACATACACGCACTCACAAACAAACACACACACACACACATCAATGAAACACAGACACACGTGCGCACACGAACACACACACACACACACACACACACACACAAACACGCACAAAAACACAAACATCAAAGAAACACACGCACACACACACACACACACACACACACACACACAGACATACACGCACGCACAAACACACAAACATCAAAGAAACACATACGCACGCACGCACGAACACACACACGTATACACGCGCACACAGATACACGCACGCACAAACACACACACACACACACACACACACACACACACACACACATCAATGAAACACAGACACACGTGCGCACACGAACACACACACACAAATACACAAACATCAAAGAAACACATACGCACGCACGCACGAACACACACACGTACACACGCGCACACACATACACGCACGCACAAACACACAAACATCAAAGAAACACAGACACACGAGCGCGCACACACACACAAAAGTGACCTAAAAATGTGTGTGTGTAAAAATAGAAAAATATCTATAACAAGGGATAATAAACCCCAGGCATTGCATAAACCCCAGGCAATGGACTTATTGTACAACTAAACCTCTTGAGTTCATCAGACTGGTTCCCTTCAAGTTCCAACAATCAACTGACTAGCTCATCCTGCTGGAGATCCGCAGAGTCCTGGAAACCAAATACCCTTAGCCTCCGGTTGGCACAAACCTCTCGACCGTAATGATAAACCTGCGATTTCCTCCTCTTTCCTGCGGAACTTACACACGGTTTCTCCGTGGTACATTCCCATCCTGTTTACGTGCACACTCAGACCGCCGTGTCCTGTAATGAGCACCACGGTTTTCTGAGTTTTGTTATATATATCAACAACACCTCTGAACCCCTTCTGAGGCGTTTTGTCATGTGAATTTCCATGACTCCTTGCGCGCTCATTTCAAGGTTACGGATCTGGGTGTTACCGTGATGGCCTTCAATAGCTTTTTTCCAACGACGTACACTATACTTACACAACAAATATCGTCTACGGAATCATAAACTGCACACGATTTGATTAAAAATCTAGTCTGCATGTTTTACGGGAAAGCAGGTTATCGGAGTCGTTGCAGTTTAGACTTGAAATTGCCGCTGACCAATCAAAAACAAGCATAAAACCTAATTACAAACACAGCACTGATTTGATACGACAGTAATCTTTACGCTCAGTGCCAACAGATCTCTGACGCTATTCGCACGTCACCAAACTAGCGCGACGAGCCACGTTTCTCGCAATTAACCGTCATTACGTATTTAAATAGCGAAAACTCCTTTGAAACCCACACAATTCTTTCCGTACGCACAACAAATCAAGCTAAGTAGACGTTTATATGGAGGTAACCGACGTGTCAGGACATGACGTGGGCCCGGCTAACTGTGAACTCACGCCGAGTTCGGAAGATTGGAGGCTTGTATTTATGCGTCAAATAAAGTCACTGTGTAGGCTAAATTGCGCACAGATACATACACGTTCTGTTATTAACATACATAATGTAAGGATCACTGGGGACTTGTGTTTATGACTACTTGTTAATTTACTGTACTTATAAAATCTCTCTATAACGGCAATAATGGGAACGCTATAGAGAGAGAGAGAGAGAGAGAGAGAGAGAGAGAGAGAGAGAGTAGAGAGAGAGGAGAGAGAGAAATTGCGCACAG
The DNA here is from genome assembly GCA_022606455.1 of Callitettix versicolor. NCBI lineage: Eukaryota > Metazoa > Arthropoda > Insecta > Hemiptera > Cercopidae > Callitettix > Callitettix versicolor. Next base: position 88,986,501 of record CM040183.1, on the reverse strand, counting down.
ATACATAGAGAGAGAGAGAGTTAGAGAGAGAACATAGATAATGTAAGGATCACTGGGGACTTGTGTTTATAGAGAGAGAGAGAGAGAGAGAGAGAGAGAGAGAGAGAGAGAGAGAGAGAGAGAGAGAGAGAGAGAGAGAGAGAGAGAGAGAGAGAGAGAGAGAGAGAGAGAGAGAGAGAGAGAGAGAGAGAGAGAGAGAGAGAGAGAGAGAGAGAGAGAGAGAGAGAGAGAGAGAGAGAGAGAGAGAGAGAGAGAGAGAGAGAGAGAGAGAGAGAGAGAGAGAGAGAGAGAGAGAGAGAGAGAGAGAGAGAGAGAGAGAGAGAGAGAGAGAGAGAGAGAGAGAGAGAGAGAGAGAGAGAGAGAGAGAGAGAGAGAGAGAGAGAGAGAGAGAGAGAGAGAGAGAGAGAGAGAGAGAGAGAGAGAGAGAGAGAGAGAGAGAGAGAGAGAGAGAGAGAGAGAGAGAGAGAGAGAGAGAGAGAGAGAGAGAGAGAGAGAGAGAGAGAGAGAGAGAGAGAGAGAGAGAGAGAGAGAGAGAGAGAGAGAGAGAGAGAGAGAGAGAGAGAGAGAGAGAGAGAGAGAGAGAGAGAGAGAGAGAGAGAGAGAGAGAGAGAGAGAGAGAGCGCTCGACCAAAACGTGTTTTTATTTGTTAAACGTGTGTTTTAAATTTGAACTTTTGAGTGCAAAGTTAATGAAAATAAAATTATATCAATATATAATATTAAATAACCAGAGCCCTTGAAAATTCTAATTAAACACAGCCTTATGAATAATTATTTCATTTACTTTAATGGGTACAAACATGTTAGTTGATTTATGTTACCTTTGAAAATGCTACATACAATTGTACGTGAGTAAAGACGGCATTTGGTAAATACAATTTTTTTATTGTGTGTCCCTACGGTTTTTTATAGTGATAGCAAACGCAATTTCGGTAACTGTCGTCTAGTCAATTGAGAAGGCATGCTTGATAACCTCTAACTGTATTTTGGCTGTTTGATTGTACTTCGTATTTTATGACATCCGTACTAACAACAGATAAATACACTATGGAAAGAGAAATCATAAATATATTTGTGTAAAAACAGTGTCCAAAACATGTGTTTGGTATTCAAAATGCTTGTCCCGGTTTGTACGATGGGCAGGGATCGGGGACTGTCAGTAGGGCCGCATAACCTGTAAGTTTAATGACTTTTAAGTAAATAATGAAATTTTTCTAAACACGTTATGCAAAAAAGAGGCATTTTTAATTGGATTGTCTATTCGTGATTAGTAAGTTAGCTTCGTAAAATGTGCAAAATATTGTCAGATTTGTGATGCCGCGCATGCGCATCCAAGATGCCGTTTTGCTTAAGACAGTTAAAAGTGTCTTTTATGTTAAAAATTTTCCATAAACAGTACGTTTTAGCGCGAAATCGTTTTGGAATGTCAGAAGACGGTTAAAAAATTTTTCTAAAGGTACCTCATTTATGCCTGTACGAATAGTATGTGCTGAAAAAAGTGATGTTGACTCGAGAAATAATATATGATACTGTATGGAAAAAATACTGCAATTGTGAAGAAAAGGCAATATTCTGCAAAACTACTTCAAAACCACTATATCAATACTTTCAAATTTTAGCTTTCGAATTTTATTGAAACTATTCGGTTTATTTAATTTTTATTTTTGAATAATGTGCCAACAGAAGAACTAAATTAAAATTTCGGCCAACATCTGCTTGCGTCACACCTTTCTCTAACTCATGCAAACATCTAACCTTTACATCTAACGGTAACATTTTCCGTTTAGACACCAGTATACTGTAAAAGTAGTACTTGTAAAAGGCGCTAGTCACAAAACACTCGACTCAGTTGACGCACCACGCACTGTTTGTAACACTCGATTTTTTTTTTTGTGTTTAACGTTCGACTATTGTGCACACTTGGGCTAATGCAGACGATGGGATGATTTATAGCGTATGAAAATGCCAAGCCCTCGCCGGGAATCGAACCCGGGTCCTCGGGGTGAAAGCCTAGTACGCTATCCACTAGAACACCGCCTCGGCTTTGTAACACTCGAATGACGTGTCGACATACTGAGAAACAGGGTAAAAGCGTGCACGTGTTTCTTCGTTATAGAGA
>CM040183.1:88969382-88979382 GCA_022606455.1 Callitettix versicolor | reverse complement strand
TGTACTTGATATTTTATGATGTCCGTATTAACGATAAATGCACGATGGAAGAAAAAATCACAAATATATTTGTGTAAAAACAGTGTCCAAAACATGTGTTTGCTTATACGACGGGGAGGGATAAAGGACTGTCATTAGGGCCACATAACCTAAAGTTTAATGGCTTATAAACAAATATTTAAATTTTTCTGAAGTACGTTATGAAAAAAAGAGGCATTTTTAATTGGATTGTCTATTCGTGATTATTAAGTAAGCTTCGTAAAATATCCAATACATTGTCTGATTTGTGATACCGCGCATGCGCATCCAAGAAAGTTTCTTTTATGTTAACATTTTCCATAAACAGTACGTTTTAGCGCAAAATCGTTTTGCATTGTTACAATTCGGTTAAGAAATCTTTATAGAGACAACTCATTTATGCCTGTACGAATATTATGTGCTGAGAAAATGGGATGTTGACTGGAGAAATAATACATGTGATGGGTCAAAATTTAAAAAAAATGCATTGAACGGTGGTCAGGGTGCGTTTTTGTATGTCGAATGTCATTTTTTTAAATTTACAATCTTAATTACGCAGATTAAATTAGACTTTTAAATGCATAAATTCGCGTCCGTCAGCGAGACAGTTGCGCGCCGTAGCGTTTTTGTATGTCGAATGTTATTTTTTTAAATTTACAATCTTAATTACGCAGATTAAATTAGACTTTTAAATGCATAAATGCGCGTCCGTCAGCGAGACAGTTGCGCGCCTTAGCGTTTTTGTATGTCGAATGTTATTTTTTTAAATGTATAATCTTAATTACGCAGATTAAATTAGACTTTTAAATGCATAAATTCGCGTTCATCAGCGAGACAGTTGCGCGCCGTAGCGTTTTTGTATGTCGAATGTTATTTTTTAAAATTTACAATCTTAATAACGCAGTTTAAATTAGACTCTTAAATGCATAAATTCGCGTCCGTCAGCGAGACAGTTGCGCGCCGTAGCGTTTTTGTATGTCGAATGTTATTTTTTTAAATTTACAATCTTAATTACGCAGATTAAATTAGACTTTTAAATGCATAAATGCGCGTCCGTCAGCGAGACAGTTGCGCGCCTTAGCGTTTTTGTATGTCGAATGTTATTTTTTAAAATTTACAATCTTAATTACGCAGATTAAATTAGACTTTTAAATGCATAAATTCGCGTTCATCAGCGAGACAGTTGCGCGCCGTAGCGTTTTTGTATGTCGAATGTTATTTTTTAAAATTTACAATCTTAATTACGCAGATTAAATGAGACTTTTAAATGCATAAATTCGCGTCCATCAGCGAGACAGTTGCGCGCCGTAGCGTTTTTGTATGTCGAATGTTATTTTTTAAAATTTACAATCTTAATTACGCAGATTAAATTAGACTTTTAATAAATTGGCGTTCATCAGCGATGCATAAATTCGCGTCCGTCAAAGTTGCGCGCCGTAGCGTTTTTGCAATAATTTTTATTTACAATCGTCCGTCAGCAGATTAGACAGTTGCGCGCCGTAGCGTTTTTGTATGTCGAATGTTATTTTTTTAAATTTACAATCTTAATTACGCAGATTAAATTAGACTTTTAAATGCATAAATTCGCGTCCGTCAGCGAGACAGTTGCGCGCCGTAGCGTTTTTGTATGTCGAATGTTATTTTTTTAAATTTACAATCGTAATTACGCAGATTAAATTAGACTTTTAAATGCATAAATTCACGTCCGTCAGCGAGACAGTTGCGCGCCTTAGCGTTTTCGTATGTCGAATGTTATTTTTTTAAATTTACAATCTTAATTACGCAGATTAAATGAGACTTTTAAATGCATAAATTCGCGTCCGTCAGCGAGACAGTTGCGCGCCGTAGCGTTTTCGTATGTCGAATGTTATTTTTTTTAATTTACAATCTTAATTACGCAGATTAAATTAGACTTTTAAATGCATAAATTCGCGTCCGTCAGCGAGACAGTTGCGCGCCGTAGCGTTTTTGTATGTCGAATGTTATTTTTTTAAATTTACAATCTTAATTACGCAGATTAAATTAGATTTTTAAATGCATAAATTCGCGTCCATCAGCGAGACAGTTGCGCGCCGTAGCGTTTTTGTATGTCGAATGTTATTTTTTAAATTTACAATCTTAATTACGCAGATTAAATTAGACTTTTAAATGCATAAATTCGCGTCCATCAGCGAGACAGTTGCGCGCCGTAGCGTTTTTTGTATGTCGAATGTTATTTTTTAAATTTACAATCTTAATTACGCAGATTAAATTAGACTTTTAAATGCATAAATTCGCGTCCATCAGCGAGACAGTTGCGCGCCGTAGCGTTTTTGTATGTCGAATGTTATTTTTTAAATTTACAATCTTAATTACGCAGATTAAATTAGACTTTTAAATGCATAAATTCGCGTCCATCAGCGAGACAGTTGCGCGCCGTAGCGTTTTTGTATGTCGAATGTTATTTTTTAAATTTACAATCTTAATTACGCAGATTAAATTAGACTTTTAAATGCATAAATTCGCGTCCGTCAGCGAGACAGTTGCGCGCCGTAGCGTTTTTGTATGTCGAATGTTATTTTTTAAATTTACAATATTAATTACGCAGATTAAATTAGACTTTTAAATGCATAAATTCGCGTCCATCAGCGAGACAGTTGCGTGCCGTAGCGTTTTTGTATGTCGAATGTTATTTTTTTAAATTTACAATCTTAATTACGCAGATTAAATTAGACTTTTAAATGCATAAATTCGCGTCCATCAGCGAGACAGTTGCGCGCCGTAGCGTTTTTGTATGTCGAATGTTATTTTTTTAAATTTACAATCTTAATTACGCAGATTAAATTAGACTTTTAAATGCATAAATTCGCGTCCATCAGCGAGACAGTTGCGCGCCGTAGCGTTTTTGTATGTCGAATGTTACTTTTTTAAATTTACAATCTTAATTACGCAGATTAAATTAGACTTTTAAATGCATAAATTCGCGTCCGTCAGCGAGACAGTTGCGCGCCGTAGCGTTTTTGTATGTCGAATGTTATTTTTTAAAATTTACAATCTTAATTACGCAGATTAAATTAGACTTTTAAATGCATAAATTCGCGTCCATCAGCGAGACAGTTGCGCGCCGTAGCGTTTTTGTATGTCGAATGTTATTTTTTTAAATTTACAATCTTAATTACGCAGATTAAATTAGACTTTTAAATGCATAAATTCGCGTCCGTCAGCGAGACAGTTGCGCGTCGTAGCGTTTTCGTATGTCGAATGTTATTTTTTTAAATTTACAATCTTAATTACGCAGATTAAATTAGACTTTTAAATGCATAAATTCGCGTCCATCAGCGAGACAGTTGCGCGCCGTAGCGTTTTTGTATGTCGAATGTTATTTTTTTAAATTTACAATATTAATTACGCAGATTAAATTAGACTTTTAAATGCATAAATTCGCATCCGTCAGCGAGACAGTTGCGCGCCGTAGCGTTTTTGTATTTCGAATGTTATTTTTTTAAATTTACAATCTTAATTACGCAGATTAAATTAGACTCTTAAATGCATAAATTCGCGTCCATCAGCGAGACAGTTGCGCGCCGTAATTATTTTATAATCCAGTTAGTACTGCTTGTCCGCGTGCAGGTAACTCCGCTGCCTAGAGAATGTTATTTTTTTAAATTTACAATCTTAATTACGCAGATTAAATGAGACTTTTAAATGCATAAATTCGTGTCCGTCAGCGAGACAGTTGCGCTCCTTAATTATTTTATAATCCAGTTAGTACTTGTCCGCGTGCAGGTAACTCCGCTGCCTAGAGAACAATCCGAACACCTGTCCTTACTAATAATACGCGTTGGATTTATCGTACGTCCAGGCATTGAAGTCGCCGCTCGCGCTATAGATCTTTATCGTGATCGCGCACCCTGTATTCCTACGCGAAAACACCGTACAGGCCGCAATTACACTTTACGCGCGAGGTGCGAACTGTGCAGTGTATGAAATTAATTCACGAGCACAGCCGATATGGGTCAGGCAGTGTGGTATATGTTTATTTATTGTTTAGAAAGCCTTCCCAGCGTTCAGGATAATTGTGGAAATATTTCAACCCGCGCAGATTGTATCCTTGCAGCACGGTGAGGCGTAATAAATTCATTTTACGATCGGCTACTTACTAATACCGCGAAATACGGGGCGTAATTGAAAAAATCCCTGTTTACTGTGTTCATTCAAAGCGACGTGTAACCTATTTTTTATTGAATACTTCTTACTAAATCATTGCTGTTTATCGGCTGTTTCATTGCTTATGCCGGTTGGAGTTTATAACTCACTTTCTTGTCGCTGCCGCTTGTAAATGCGTTTTATTGCTTCGCGTACTCACTTTGCAATACTTTTATTGCGTCCGACGTAATTTGGACGAAATTTGGTAACGAGCAATTATATTTATTAACGTTCGAAAGACAGGTTCTGAAAAATTGTATTAACGTCGTTGTAAATTAACGTCACGCTGACGTGATGGAAGCAAATTTATAACGTTAAAATCGTTTAGAAAATCTTACCTCGAGCTTAGTAATTAAAATCTGCGCATATTAGCAAAAAATAAAATTATATTGAAAATAAAAAAAACGAACCCTGACCGCCGTCAGGTCCATTTTTCTAGTTTCGCCGCCTCGGTGGCCTAGTTGATAGCGTACTAGGCTTTCACCCCGAGGACCCGGTTCGATTCCCGTCCAGGGCGTGGCATTTTCATACGCTATCCCATCGTCTGCATTAGCCCGTGTGCACAATAGTCGAACGTTAAAAAAAAATTCTAGTTTCAACGGATTAAAAATTTCGAATGTTAATTTATGCAAATTTTATCGCTGATTACGATGGTGAAGTCGGGTGTTATTTTGCTTGTAAAGTATAAGAGTTACGAGCTATTTAATAACTAGAATCACCGGCAAGGTTTGCTGGGTATGAAATTTGATCGCGATTTGTTGAAATTATTATTTTTTTAAAGTAGAGCTTACCAACTAAATTTGTATTAACATTTTTTTTAACGTCTGACTATTGTGCACACTTGGGCTAATGCAGACGATGGGATGATTTATAGCGTGTGAAAATGCCAAGCTTTGGCCGGCAATCGAACCTGGGTCCTCGGGGTGAAAGCCTAGTACGCTACCAACTAGGCCACCGAGGCGGCTCTTAAATTTGTATGAGATAAAAGACCGACTTACTGATATGGTATAAATATTTTTATTGTAAAATACTTGGAGCAAGAATATTAAATATTCAATTGAATTATTGAAAAAATGTCCCCGAAACTCAGAAAGCCCTGTAGCGATAACCCAATAACACAAGCACGTGGTATTTCTCTCCATAAAGAACAACACATTAAACTTTCTATATGCCATAACTGACGTCCTACAGATTAACACAATCTTAAAATTTAAAACAAACAAAAAAAGAATGCTTTACACAAGTTCATCTCCTCAATAGATGGAAGGCACCACTCGGATCGACGATTGATAATCTAAAAGACAGATAAATAGATCAAAATGAGTAAATATGACTTTTTAAGACTCATTTTCGTAATTTTCTCGCCTAAACGCTTTATTTACCGAAATAAATCGTTTTAACTAGAACTTTCTGTATTTGGTTTCAGTGTTTGTTACGCAGTTTTGAACAAACTCATCGACCGATTGTTTTGAAATTTTTTACGAAGGTACCTTGTGTAAAGCCCAAATTACGTGTGTGCAAGAGTTTCCTCATTTCCTTTTGTTTCAAGATGGCGGCCTTTTTAACTATAACGAGTGTACGCAATTTTGAACAAACGTTTTGAAATTTGTTAAGAAGGTACCTTGTTTAAAAAACACGAACGATGTATGTGTGAAACTTTTTCGCATCCACTTCCGTTTCAAGATGGCGGTCTCTGATTTAACGATAACGAGTGTACGCAGTTTTGAACAAACGTTTTGAAATTTGTTAAGAAGTTATCTTGTATAAAACACAAAAGATGTATGTGTAAAACTTTTTCGCATCCACTTCCGTTTCAAGATGGCGGCCTCTGATTTAACGATAACGAGTGTACGCAGTTTTGAACAAACGTTTTGAAATTTGTTAAGAAGGTATCTTGTATAAAACACGAAAGATGTATGTGTAACACTTTTTCGCATTCACTTCCGTTTCAAGATGGCGGCCTCTGATTTAACGATAACGAGTGTACGCAGTTTTGAACAAACGTTTTGAAATTTGTTACGAAGTTACCTTGTATAAAACACGAAAGATGTATGTGTAACACTTTTTCACATCCACTTCCGTTTCAAAATGGCGGCCTCTGATTTAACGATAACTAGTGTACGCAGTTTTGAACAAACGTTTTGAAATTTGTTAAATTTGTTATGAACACTTTTTCACATTCACTTCCGTTTCAAGATGGCGGTATTTAACGATAAAGTGTACATCAAACGTTTTGATTGATATATGTTACCACAAAGATGTTATGCATTTTTCGCATTCACTTCCGTTTCAAGATGGCGGCCTCTGATTTAACGATAACCAGTGTAAGCAGTTTTGAACAAACGTTTTGAAATTTGTTACGAAGTTACCATGCATAAAACACGAAAGATGTATGTGTAACACTTTTTCACATCCACTTCCGTTTCAAGATGGCAGCCCTGCGGGGGTGAATAGATAGACCACTGACGGGAAGAATAGGTCATAATCCTAATTATTTAAATACGTCGTCCGGCGGCTGTGTTGCAATAATCTAATTAAGTAATTTAATTGAATATTTAATCCACTCGTTTCGTTTCATGCATTTCGACACAACTTAATGTTGTTGACTTAATGTTTAAGCGCTGGAGGATGACACAGCCGAACGTTATGAAATTCGGACGGATAATGAAGATTTGTGGCCGTGCGTGATCCATCCGAAATATTTAAACGCAAAGATCCGCCGATCGTTTTCCGTGATTTATCGATCGCATTAATGCTGTACGGGTTAATTTATTATAATCTTGTATTATCAAGAGTAGACGCCGAATTTTTTAAAATTTGTAATTTATAATACTATTTGTGTTTTATTATCATCTATATATCACCGGGAATATTAATCTTTATTATTTTAATCTATGCTTACGTTTATTCGCAGATTAGATAAATATTTAGATTTTATGGGTACAGCAGCCTAGAGCCGCGATCAAAGGTTCTATTGTAACACAAAATATAGGCTTACAGAGTAAAATCTCTATTGCGGATCTCTTTATAACGGAAATCTCTATAACGACAAAATGTTTTAGTCCTTACAGTTAAAATATACATTGTAACTTTCTCTACTAAGGACCTCCGCAGGGGGGTGCAGACTAGCTGCACCTACAGAGAGGATTTAGACGTCCCTCGCGGTACCCGAGTCTAACACACACTTACACTTACAACACTTGCGACTTTTATGTCAACTTGGCTTTTGAGGGGAGAGATCGTGTGTTGGAAAAACCTGGAAACATAGTATGGTATACAGATGGCTCCAAGACAAAGTCAGGCACTGGTGCTGGGGTGTACGGTCTGAGACCGGGGTAAGAAAGTAATTACCCTGGGGCAGCATACAACAGTATTTCAGGCTGAAGTGATAGCCATTAATGACTGTGTTCAGGAGAACTTGGATCGGGGCTTCATATTCATACCGATAGTCGGGCAGCAATAAAAGCACTTGCTGGTCCTATAATACAGTCCAAGCTGGTCTGGGAGTGTTGGAAGAACCTTGACGTTCTGTCCCAGGATAACCGGATAACTCTTCACTGGGTTCCGGGGCATAGGGGAGTTAAGGGTAATGAGGAGACCGATTGGTTGGACTTGGATCTGCAGCTGAGTTTATCGAACCTGAGCCGGCTTTAGGGATTTCTCTATCGTTGGCCAGGTCCGCTATTAATGGGTGGATTACATGTCAACACCAGGTAAGATGGGACAACCTTCATGGGCATTCCCATAGTAAACGTCTCTTAAGCAAAGTTCCTTCTGGAGGAATGAAAGGGACAGCAGATGTCCTGAGAGCACAACTCAGGATGATCACTGGGTTCATAACAGGGCACTGTGGTCTGAGGGTGCACATGAACAGGATAGATGTATACCACGGAGAAACCGTGTGTAGATTGTGCAGGAAGGAGGAGGAAACTGCAGGTCTGATTGTGAGGCTCTTGCTTGTAGGAGGCTAGGGGTTTTTGGTTTCCAAGACCCTATGGATCTTCAGCAGAGTGAGCTAGTCAGTGGGTTGTTGGAACTTATTAGGGGCACCAATATGCTGAACTAGGTATTTTAAGAGGTAAGTTGCACAATAGGTCAATCGATCTAAGTGCCTGGGGTTGAATTATCCCTTCCTCTAGTAATAGTCTTAATCTTAAACACTTGCGACTTACACTTTACACTCACATTTACATTTATGGCGGCGATGATAGCCTAAATGTGCTTTTCGCCTTATAATAATTTTAAAAAAATCTCTATTGAGGCCAAAAACATTCCAGGAATCCCTCTATAACGGTGCATACTTATACCCTATTTCTCAGTATGCCGACTGTATTCGAGTGTTAAATGTAGTGCATTAATTTTTTTATATTTTACAATACAGTGTAATGGCGTCCAAAAGGAAAATTTTATCGTTACATTTTTTTCGTGAGTTAGAGAAAGGTTTGAAACAAGTAGATTTTTGTGAAATTTAAATTTAGCTAGTTCTTCTGTTGGCACGATATTGAAAAATAAAAATAAAATAATGAAGGGCTTGTAAAAAATTAGAAAAAATGTATTTGAAAGAATTTATGAAGTGGTTCTGCAGCAGTTTCCTAAAAATATTTCCTTTTCTCACGATTAGAATATTTTACTCATTCGTATTATTTAATAGGTATTGTTTTTTACAGACAGTACGTCATATAGTTTTGTTTGAACCGACTTTGCACTCAATACTTCAAGTTAAACAGCATATAGCACGTTTTACAAATATACACATTTTGGTTGATCTCTCTCTCTATAGTGGAAATCTCTTTATAGCGTTGAGAAATAACCAATAAAAAAGTAGTGATCTAGTGATCTATCTAAAGGTCATGGTCGGTGCTTCTTTTAAGGTTCCGAGACTGGAACTTAAATGATTGCTGCTCCAATAGCTCCAATTAATGAAAATTGGATAAATATAACTACTTAGACTGGTTCAGAAAATATGTCCTTTCATATTTAGAGAAATTTCACTGCAGAACAAATACTTCACAGGAGGTAATTATTATCGAATGCATTCGTGGCTGTGTGGTATGACTTCTGCTTGTGAAAGTGATGGACGTGAGTTCAAAACCTGGTACTGACGTTTATTTTTTTTGCAAATTTAAGATTTATTTGTATTTAAATTATTATATAAAATAAGTATTTAAATTATAATTAACGCCATTACATTACATACCCAACCCATGTAGTATAAAATTGTTTATTACGTTTACATTTAAATATATCTTGCGCATTGTATGTAAATAAGTACGTTAATAAATTTTACGATTTCTAATGAACGCCGTTATATTACATGCCCAGCCCAGCCGTTTCAACTGTTAAACTGTTATGCTGACTAATAAGCAAGCGGCCGAACTTGAAAATTGAATGTGACGGTAATTTATGTCGGATTAAATTAAAGGGGATATGTCAACTCGACACTAGACCCAACAAAGCCGTAGAGTTTATTATCAAAGGCAGTCTATTACAAGTTATACGCGACACAACCAAGATGGATGTCCCCCGAAGTCCTCGCAACATGTGTAGTACTCCCACGCGCTGCTGGCTGGGTTAAAAATGTCTGAACATTTGTTTTGTTTGTTTGTTTGCCTTCGACTTATTTTACACTGTGTCTCTCCCATTTAGATGCTTATCAACACGGATATTCCGTGTTGTCATAATATTTTCCCGTTGCCACGGCGTCCTGCTCGGCTGTACGGAAATTTAAGTTGAAATCCTGGGCGTTTCAAGGATTCGTTCAACTTGAAGTGTGTCTTACCGGTAGACGTTATGAAGG
>CM040183.1:88954382-88956882 GCA_022606455.1 Callitettix versicolor | reverse complement strand
TCCCTCGTCCTCATTAGCCTGAGCAAGCCTGTTAAGCGTCACGACAGTTTCTCAACCAAGTTTTGAATAATTTTAGAGTCGAGAAAGATCTTTCTGTTGTTGCAGTTAACGTAGGAAGAGATGAGAGAACCAACATAAAATATATAATTGATTAACCCCGCTGTCACCCTCAGTACAAGCATTTCAAAGCGCACAAACTTACATACGATCAATAAGGAGTACTACCTACAAGTTCAACGCCGTTTGCGTGAAGCAATCCGAAAAAAACGCCCGGATCTGTGGAAAAACAATTCACGGCTTTTGCACCAGGATAATGCACCAGCTCACACTTCCTTGTTTGTTCGTGAATTTTTGGTCAAAAACAGTACCGTATCGATGCCCCAGCCTCCATATTCGCCAGACATGGCTCCGTGTGACTTTTTCCTATTTCCAAAAATAAAGAGAACCTTAAAGGGCCGTCGTTTTACAGCCGTGACTGACATTAAAAGCGCATCACTGAAAGAACTAAAGGCAATCTCAAAGATCGAGTTTGAGAAGTGTTTCGAGGATTGGAAGAATCGCTGGCACAAGTGCATAATCTCCAATGGGGACTATTTTGAAGGCAACAACATCAATGTAGAAGAATAAGTAAATATTTTGTTCGAAAAATTAAAATTCTCGTTACTTTCTGAACACACCTTGTATGTACACACGGACAAAGTTGAGATCGTGATAATGCGACGGGTTTCGGAAGCCTCAAATGTCTTTTTTACTCTTTTTCTCGAAGCTGCGGTGCTTCCACTTTAAAGAAGTCAGGATTTTTTACACTCTTTTCGTTTGTCTCGGGAGGGGCGGTCGCCCCCTTTAATCCCAGAATGTGTTACTGATAAGCAGTAACGTCCAAATGAATGTATTAAATTCAATAAAATAATAACGGAAATAAAAACTACAACACAACATAAAGTTTTAATTATTGTCGTGTACAGTAGCATAGGTAAGCGCATGCGCGGTAAGGTAACGTCTTAATAGATGAGAATTGAAGTGCTTGCCGTCTGCATGTCAGTGTAGTAATGATGTCTGCGTTCAATTATGCTGATGGCACCGCTGCATGCACGCATGCATGAGCTATCTAATGATGCGTACACTACCCTGGACTCAATCCAAATAGCGTTCATTGCGGGCGTACTGCAGGCGAGCCTCCGACGGAACGTCATCGCTAAAATCGTCTAATTATTTCATCTGTCCCGGCCTCATTATTTTACCTTGTTCGCGTCTCCGCACGAACCGCACAATCGGAACGGATAACGAGGTCGAAATGCACCTCTCTTGACCGGAACAGACGCTGCGAACGTTCTACAATCTGCCGAAGTTGTACTTACGTATCGCGTATTGTTAACGCCTCTGAATATATCGATTGCGACGTGCAATGAACTGAACGATGTCTCGATTGGTGTGGTTATCTATACGAACGTAAAAAATTTACACAAAGTTTTAACACGTATTGTGTTTTTGGGCTGGCTGTGATGGATTTTGCTCGTCCCGTGATGCGAGTGCATAAATTTATATTGGTAGTTATAGTAAAAGATCAGTTGTTTTATATTAATTCGTAACGATCAGCTGATTTTATTGAACAGCTGATAGGTTATAATAAGTTTTAGGTTATGTTGTAAAACCCAGCTATTTTATAGTAAAAAGGATAAGTTTTTTTTAAAATTAATTCGTAACGATCAGCTGATTTTATTGTACAGCTGATAGGCTATAATAATTTTTAGGTTATTTTGTTAAACCCCAACTATTTTATAGCAAAAAAGATCAGTTGTTTTTACATTATTACGTAACGAACAGCTGATAGGCTATAATACATTTTAGGTTATGTTTTAAAAACTATGTTATAGTAAAAAGGATCAGTTTTTTAATATTAATTCGTAACGATCAGCTGTTTTCATTGAACAGCTGATAGGCTATAAGTTTTAGATTATGTTGTTAAAACCCAGCTATTTTATAGTAAAAAAGATCAGTTGTTTTATATTAAATCGAAATGATCAGCTGATTTCATTGAACAGCTGATAGGGTGAATACATTTTAGGTTATGTTTTAAAAACTAACTTTGTTATGGTAAAAAAACAATTTTTTTTATTAATTCGAAAAGATCAGCTGATTTCATTGAACAGCTAATAGGCTATAATAAGTTTTAGGTTATGTGTTAAAACCCAGCTATTTTATAGTAAAAAAGATCAGTTGTTTTATATTAATTCAAAACGATCAGTAGTTTTATATTAATTCAAAACGATCAGGTGATTTAATTGAACAGCAGGTAGGCTATAATAAGTTTCAGGTTATGTTGTTAAAACCCAGCTTTTTTTGCCGGCGAAAAACGAATAAGGTTATCATCGCCGCCACGCGAAATAGGAATACAAAAAAAAGTAACAAAATAATAAAAATTTACTTAAAAAAGAAAAAACAATCAAAAACTATAATAGTAAAAATAAATAAAACAATACAAAATTAAATAACTGTTATA
>CM040183.1:88941882-88946882 GCA_022606455.1 Callitettix versicolor | reverse complement strand
TGTATCGCTGACTTGATAGAAACAAATTTCCAAAAGTATTTTTTTTAACTTATCCTTTTTGAAATTCCGATTTCACTATCATAATCATCATTAAAATATGCATATTCAAACTGTCAATTTACATTGAAAATACGAAAATTTATCGTGACCGCCTTCAAACAATATCAAACGTTATGTTGATAATTAAAAATTCTGTTTTGTACTGTTTTTAACGCTTATTACGATGTTGAAATCGGATTTTCAAAACAATTGAAAATAAAAAATTTATGAATTTTTATACATTTTAAATATCCTCCATTTTGAAACTGTTGAACAAATTTTGCCGTTTAACGAAGTTGATCGAGGTATTACTATAAATTCTGACCGAAATTGCGTACGTGAGCGTCCTAATACACACACACACACACACACACCCACAACACATTTACACACAGACACACACCCACAACACATTTACACACACACACACACACACACATATATATATATATATATATATATATATATATATATATATATATATATATACACATATATACACATACACACACATACACACACACATACATACATACACACATATATACACACATATATACACACACACACACACACACATAATCACTTACACATAATCACACACACACACACACACACACACACACACACACACACACACACACAAACACACACACACAACACCTACCCAAACCACACACGTACATACATACACACACACCCACCCCACGCACACACACACATACATACACACACACATACACACACACACACACACACACACACACACAAACACACAGAACACCCACCCAACCCACACACATACACACACACTCACATAACACCCTCCAAACATATACCCCCACACACACACACACACACACACAACACCTACCCAAACCACACACATACATACACACACACACCCACAACACACACCCACCCCACGTACACACACACACACACACACACACACACACACACACACACACACACACACACACACACACACACACACACACACACACACACACACACACACATTATATATATTTTAACGATCCTTCAAAAAGTTACTTTAGATCGCCCTGGATCAGTGCTCGTTTCAAGGTCGCGGGTTTGGATCGTACTATGATGGCTCATTTTTCAATGGAATTCCGCTAAAAACGCTTTTAATACAGGCCATATGAGTGCCTAAAAATATAATATTTCTAAACATACTATTGTATAATGTTCAATCATGTCGGATTTTCTAAAAATAGTCTAAACGAGATTATCTTTAGGGTCGACATTTTATCAGCGCCAACAGTGTAATACGTCAAAAATCTGTCCAATTTCTCTAAATGGATACGTTCTTTGAACCCTCCCTTGTTCCGTCCCTCTCTCACTTAAGTCGAGCAATAAACATTGACAATATTAAATGTCCAGGCTTAAGTATTCTATTCCAGTCTTCCATTCGTCATAAAGGATACACATTTAATTCTAATTAATGGTAGACGTCCGGATATTAATGCTAAGATTTTATGAATTTAAAACGCTGCCTATCGGGCGCTGACAAAATTAGAATGGAGACAGTGCAAAATTAGAAATGAAATTGAAACTCGGAGCACTAATAAAGTAAATAATATGAATTATTTTTTTACTTATTCCGTTCTGCTCCCAAAACAATAAATGAATAATAATTATTAACAGAAAATTAAAATATAAAGAATAATATGAGACTAATATAAAAAAATTGAATAATATGAGACTAATATAAAAACAAATTGAATACTATGAGACTAATATAAAAACAAATTAAATACTATAAGACTAATATAAAAACAAATTGAATACTATGAGACTAATATAAAAACAAATTGAATACTATGAGACTAATATAAAAACAAATTTAATGAAATTGCTCAACATATTACGAGTTTGAAGACACCATACCATTTGGGATGTGAGTAGATAATGTTGTGGAAGTAGTACAACAAGCAGCATGGTACGATACCTCGGTTATGAGAAGAAGAGCTATTAACGTAGCAACTTACCCTCTTGAAATTAGAGAATTTGTTTTTGAAAAACGTAAAGAGAGGAAAAAATGGCAAAGATCTAGAGCGCCTCAAGATAAAGCTGCTTTGAATTTCATGACTAATCGGCTTAAGAATTTAATTAAGGAAAACAAAAACGAAGCCATCAATTCCTTTCTCAACGGGCTCTCTGCGGATAAAGATAGCGAATACTCCTTGTGGAAAACTACAAAAAGACTGAAGAGGCCCACAATCCAAAACCCACCAATAAGAACAGAGGGTGGTGCCTGGACAGTTACTGCCAAACAGAAAGCTGGCTTGTTCGCCAAACATTTGGAAGACATTTTTCAACCCTTTCCAAGGCAGAGAATGTTGCATTCCAAATTAAAAAACAGACTAGAAAACCCCTTAGTTACCCTTAAAGAATTAAACCTAACAATTAAGACTGATTTGAATGTGAAAAAAGCTCCAGGATATGACCTTATAACCGGTAAGATTATTGAAGAACTGTAAAGAAACGTCTTCAACTAATCAACGCAGCTATTAGATTAAAATATGTGCCAAGTCAGTGGAAAGTGGGAGACGTAATTATGATCCCAAAGCTTGGCAAACCCCAAGCGAAGGTGCAAGTTATCCAATTTCCCTACTGCCTGTAACTTCAAAAATATTTGAGAAAGTCCTACTTAAGAGACTACAGCCGCTTATAGAAGAAAGAAACTTGATTTCAGACCACCAATTAGGTGTCAGGAGGAAATACTCAACTATAGACCAGGTTCATAGAATTGTCAATACAATCGAAAAATCCTCAGAAGCCAAGCAAGTTTGTTCAAGTATATTCCTGGATGTGTAGCAGGCTTTAGACAAGGTGTGGCACCAGGGGCTTCTGTATAAACTTTACAACTCGTTGAGCTACGAGTAGTACCTTATACGAAAGTCTTATCTAGTAGGTCGGTACTTTAAAGTTAAAGTTGAAGATTCCGACCTTAATTTTTTGTTTTGTTTTTTTTTTTTTTTTTGGTGTTTAATGTCCGACTATTGTGCACACTTGGGCTAATGCAGACAATGGGATGATTTATAACGTATGAAAATGCCTAGCCCTCGCCGGGAATCGAACCCGGGTCCTCGGGATGAAAGCCTAGTACGCTTTCCACCGAGGCGGCTTTCCGACCTTAAAGAGACACATACTGGAGTGCCCCAGGGAAGTATTCTGGGCCCAGTACTGTACTTGCTTTACACACGGGATATAACAGTGATGGAGAACACCACTATGGCCACCTTTGCAGATGACACAGCTGTAATGGCAGTTGCGGAAAATGCGGAAGACGCAACTAACAAGTTAAAAATTCTGTTAATAAGATCACTAAGTGGACAAGGAAATGGAGGATCAAGCTGAATGAGAGTAAATCAGCATGTTAACTTTATAAATCGTAAAGTTGTTCCAGTGGCAGTCACTATCAACTTATAAAGAATTCCATATGCGAATTCAGCTAAATATCTTGGAATGAATTTGGATGCAAAACTTAGGTGGAAAGAACATGCCAAAAAAAAAAGAGGCAGGAGCTGAACATTAAATTCAAGGAAATGCATTGGCTGTTGAGAAGGCATTCACAACTCCTTTGCAAAACAAGCTGCTGATATATAAGCAAGTTCTAAAGCCTGTGTGGATAAATGGGGTTGTACCAAGAAAACAAATGCGGTGATGATCAAAACAAAGTACTGCGAAGTATCTGCAATGCTCCGTGGTATGCACGAAATGACGATATTTATCGGGACTTGGGAGTTCCTACCGTTGTAGAAGAAATTAAACTACATGCAACGAAACATAAAAAGAGACTGGCGACACATTCTAATGTGGAAATACTGCCGCTCCTAAGGACCAGTCAGGATCAGCGCAGATTGAAAAGGACTAAGCCTTGTGATTTGATATGTTAGTGAAGTGGGGGTCTGGCTGATGGGTCGGATCTTGGACATACCTTCATGTACTTGACTCTAGTGAATGAAATATTACTTGATAAGTCATGTGACTTAGTTGTGATGAAATAAAAAAAACATATTACTAGGGTTAAGTCAATAAAGTGAAATTGAAAAATATCTATATATTTATTGTACGTACATAAATGATAAAAACAAAATCCCCTACTACTTCTATGCACTTAGTCCATCTTTTAACCAGCGTTTGAATTCCTTCCTGGAAGAAGGTTTTCGGCCTGGTGTTCAGAAACATTTGCACCGCTTGTATGGCCTCTTCATCAGATCGGTAATGATTCCCTAGCAGCTGTTCTTTTAATGGGCCGAAAAGGTGAAAATCGCTTGAAGTCAGGTCTGGACTGTGTGGGGGGTGGTACAGTACCTGAAAACCGAAATTTTGAAGGCGTAACCACGTAATTTTTTCTTTTAAGGCGAAAGCCCATTGAAGCTATTATCGCCTCCCTGAATGTAACTGTAAGTGTGAAGTGTAGTGTTGTAAGTGTAAGTGTTTATTAGACTCGGATACCTCGAGGGACGTCTAAATCCTCTCAATAGGTGCAGCTAGTCTGCCCCCTGCGGGGTAACCTTGTAAAAAGACCAAACGGCGGATGTGTAACAATTTTTCCCATTCACTTCCGTTTCAAGATAACGGTCCCTGATTTAACGACGGCGAGTGTACACATTTTGGCCAAAAACATTGGGCTACTGTGTGAAATTTGGTACGAATATACATTGCATGAAGCCTGAACGATACAATGTTTTCTCCTTCACTTCGTTTTAAAGATGTCGGCCTCTTATTTACGACGAAGACTGTACGCAATTTCGACCAAACATCGGGTTATTAACATGTATCATGTTTTAGGGCTGGTTGTGATGTTGGATTTTGTTCGTCTCGTGATGCGAGTGCATAAATTTATATTGGTAGTTATAGTAAAAGATAGGTGGTTTTATATTAATTCGTAACGATCAGCTGATTTCATTGAACAGCTGATCGGCTAT
>CM040183.1:88926882-88931882 GCA_022606455.1 Callitettix versicolor | reverse complement strand
TTTTTTTAATTAGGATCACTTGTTCGTAAACACGACACGTGATTTTTATTTTTGGTTCAATAACAAAACTTTTTTAGTTAAAAATTATAGTTATATGTTTGTTATTTTATTACATAATCTTGTATTGTATGATTGTTATTTTATTACGATTTTTTTTGAAAACATGCTAAATTAACATCGTTATTAACAAATCAACCAGAAACTTGTTAGAGCCTATCAGCTGTTCAATGAAATCAGCTGATATTTACGAATTATTGTGTGGCGTGCGCACGCGCGTATGTGTGTGAACAGGTGATCTTTACGAATTAACATAAACGACAAATTAACATTTCTAGTTTTTAACAACATAACCTAAAACGTACTATAGCCTATCAGCTGTTCAATGAAATCAGCTGATCTTTACGAATTAATATAAACGACAAATTAACACTTCCAGTTTTTAACAACATAATCTAAAACGTATTAAAGCCTATCAGATGTTCAATGAAATCAGCTGATCTTTGCGAGTTAATAGAAACGAAAAATTAAACTTCTAGTTTTTAACAACATAACCTAAAACGTATTATAGCCTATCAGCTGTTCTATGAAATCAGCTAATCTTTACGAATTAATATAAACGACAAATTAACACTTCTAGTTTTTAACAACATAACCTAAAACGTGTTATAGCATATCAGCTGTTGAATGAAATCAGGTGATCGTTACGAATTAATATAACCGCAAATTAACACTTCTAGTTTTTAACAACATAACTTAAAACGTGTTATAGCATATCAGCTGTTCAATGAAATCAGGTGATCGTTACGAATTAATATAAGCGATAAATTAACACTTCTAGTTTTTAACAACATAACCTAAAACGTGTTATAGCATATCAGCTGTTCAATGAAATCAGCTGATCTTTACGAATTAATATAAACGACAAATTAACACTTCTAGTTTATAAGAACATAACCTAAAACGTACTATAGCCTATCAGCTGTTCAATGAAATCAGCCGATCTTTACGAATTAATATAAAGGACAAATTAACACTTCTAGTTTTTAACAACATAACCTAAAACGTATTAAAGCTTATCAGCTGTTCAATGAAATCAGCTGATCTTAGCGAGTTAATAGAAACGAAAAATTAAACTTCTAGTTTTTAACAACATAACCTAAAACGTATTATAGCCTATCAGCTGTTCTATGAAATCAGCTGATCTTTGCGAATTAATATAAACGACAAATTAACACGTCTAGTTTTTAACAACATAACCTAAAACGTATTAAAGCTTATCAGCTGTTCAATGAAATCAGCTGATCTTAGCGAGTTAATAGAAACGAAAAATTAAACTTCTAGTTTTTAACAACATAACCTAAAACGTATTATAGCCTATCAGCTGTTCTATGAAATCAGCTGATCTTTGCGAATTAATATAAACGACAAATTAACACGTCTAGTTTTTAACAACATAACCTAAAACGTGTTATAGCATATCAGCTGTTGAATGAAATCAGGTGATCGTTACGAATTAATATAACCGCAAATTAACACTTCTAGTTTTTAACAACATAACCTAAAACGTATTAAAGCCTATCAGCTGTTCTATGAAATCAGCTGATCTTTGCGAATTAATATAAACGACAAATTAACACGTCTAGTTTTTAACAACATAACCTAAAACGTGTTATAGCATATCAGCTGTTGAGTGAAATCAGGTGATCGTTACGAATTAATATAACCGCAAATTAACACTTCTAGTTTTTAACAACATAACTTAAAACGTGTTATAGCATATCAGCTGTTCAATGAAATCAGGTGATCGTTACGAATTAATATAAGCGATAAATTAACACTTCTAGTTTTTAACAACATAACCTAAAACGTGTTATAGCATATCAGCTGTTCAATGAAATCAGCTGATCTTTACGAATTAATATAAACGACAAATTAACACTTCTAGTTTATAAGAACATAACCTAAAACGTACTATATCCTATCAGCTGTTCAATGAAATCAGCTGATCTTTGCGAGTTAATAGAAACGAAAAATTAAACTTCTAGTTTTTAACAACATAACCTAAAACGTACTATAGCCTATCAGCTGTTCTATCAAATCAGCTGATCGTTACGAATTAATATAAACGACAAATTTCAGCGATGATAACCCTAAAGGTTTTTCGCCGAAAAAAAATAAACGACAAATTAACGCTGCTAGTTTTTAACAACAATCTAAAACGTTTTGTAGCCTATCACCTGTTCAATGAAATCAGCTGATGTTTAAGAATTAATATAAAACAAACGATCTCTCAATATAACTACCAAAATGAAATTAACGATTCATTTCGTGTACTTAAATTGCTTTAAATTCTTCGTAGTTTCCGTAATGCAGTGTTTATCACTTTCGTTTCACGCGCGCAAGATACCCGGTTCGATCCCGGGCGGAAACATAACAATTTGTATTTATAATAAATTTAATACGAGACTTGCGAGGCGCAAAATATACTGTTATATCTCAATATAAACATGTTCCTCGCATCACGCGTCCCGCAAAATCCAACATCACAACCAGCCATAAAACACATGTTAACATTTTTTCATTCTCAAATTTTACACATTTAACATTTTTTTAATAGCAATTTATTTAGTTCGAGCTCTTAATAAAACCTACCGTTTAGACGCTAGGCGTGCAGTGACTGTCTAGTATTGCAGTCTGCCTATGAACCATGCACGTATCGAATACATTACAAAGGTACCGAGACATGGTTAAAGAACTCTGGGTAAGCAGCCAGCAGCCAGCAGCTGCCGGGCAGATGTCTTAACGTCTGAAGACGAAGTGTAACGGTTTCGCATAAAACTCGGACACTTTTTTTAAAGACATTGTTGTTAACAGAATGAAAGAAAACAGCGCGGGGGTGTCGCCTCCCCTCCGTACTGGGGCTACACCCCTGACGGTGAAAACTTCGATAGTTAAACGTATATATTTATACCAATAGTTTACTGATTTGATAGCAGAAAAAATATTTACATAGTGCAGCGAATTTTCATTTAAACTATTGGTAAGGTAGTTTTTAACAACATAACCTAAAACGTACTATAGCCTATCAGCTGTTCAATGAAATCAGCTGATCTTTACGAATTAATATAAAGGACAAATTAACACTTCTAGTTTTTAACAACATAATATAAAACGTATTAAAGCCTATCAGCTGTTCAATGAAATCAGCTGATCTTTGCGAGTTAATAGAAACGAAAAATTAAACTTCTAGTTTTTAACAACATAACCTAAAACGTACTATAGCCTATCAGCTGTTCAATGAAATCAGCTGATCGTTACGGAATGGAATGTAAACCTTGAAATTAGCGCCCATCCTGATCCTTAGATTTAATTTTGACGAGTTATTAAAAATTTTATGTATACATTATATATATATATATATATATATATATATATATATATATATATATATATGTGTGTGTGTGTGTGTGTGTGTGTGTGTGTGTGTGTTTTTAGTACTCTCAAGTTCGCAATTTCGATTTCATTAATGTCCCAAATCGATGTATCGAATTTAAAATTATATAAATTAACGGTTACAGAGGTAATCGAACAAAAAACAAACTCTCCGGCGATACGTGTTCACAAGTTTCATATACCTACAACTAAAATCTGATTTTGAGAAATTATTTTGAATTTTTTTATAGCTACTGAATTAGGATGTTTTGTAATTATAGGGACGTTCATATTTTGATATACGCGTGCTGCATAATGTGAGGAAAATCGTTTGAGCTGATTTTAAAGAAGCACAGATTTTTCACAAAAAATGACTTTCGAAACTAAATAATCAAACAGCAGTCTCGTGATAAAAGCAAATTTTCCAGAGTGTTTGTTCTTTACCTTACCTTTTTTTTTGAAATGATTTAACCATCAGTCAGCACTGAAAACTGCCTATAATTAGCGTTTCAGACTTTCAAACTACATGTTAATAAAAAAAAAAAATGAACCTTGACCGCCGTCAAAAAAAAATGTTTTTCAATTTTAACGGATTTTGAAAACACAAAAAAAGCTGCTTTACGCAGTTTTTGACGCTGATTACGACGGTGAAATGAGATTTTAAAGAAAATTTAAGACAAAAAAGTTATGATTTTTTTTTTAAAGATTTATATTAGCCATCAATTTTAAACTGTTTTTTTTTTTTTACAGCCGCCTCGGTGGTCTAGTGCAGGGGTCTCCAAACTTTCCAGCCTTAGGGCCATACTGATTACTCCAGTAAGTTCCGAGGGCCAAAACCATATTATCATTGTTGCCGGTGGTAAAAAGTGAAATAGTCCACTGATGAAAAAAAGTCCGAAAAAGTACGCAACGTTTAAAAAAGGCTGCAAATCGGACTAAAGTCCGCAAAACGGCAACACTGCATATTATTAATTTTCCTGTCATTATCTGTAATTTCTAGATTAGTCGTAGAGTACGAGCCATGAGGAGTAACGTGACACGACATCTGGTGGACACAAGCGGAAATAGTACCTTCTATCGCTAACAGATGGCGCTAATAGCACGTACAGAATAATCTCATTGGTTCGAGAAAGTTCTGGTGTCTTCCACTCACTTCTAGATGGCAGTAATTGGAATATATAAGAATGCTAGTGGCGCAACCTCAAGTCAGTTCCTATGACACTGTTGTGAAATAAAATAGTGCGTACCTCCTTAAAACGTGTTTGTGCGTGTTTAAGTTTAAGACATCTTTGTAACAGTATTTTGATTTGAATTGTTGCTTTTGTGTGTGATTTAGTAGTATGGAAAAGAAGCGAAAAATTGATAGTGAATGCAGAAAATTCAAAGATCAGTGAAACATTTAGTATTTCGTAATTGAGTCCAGTAACAAGGCGCTATATTTGATTTGCAATGAATGCATAGCCGTTCTCAAAGAATATAACATTAAACGTCATTATGAAACAAAATATTTTCAAAATTACTCAAAATATACAGGAAGTTTGCGGACAGAAAAATTCCAAGCTATGAAG
>CM040183.1:88904382-88921882 GCA_022606455.1 Callitettix versicolor | reverse complement strand
TTTAAGTGTTTTCGTCGGTAGTATTGTTGAGCTACAAAAAAAACAAGAAGCCACACGGACGCTCCATAGGCTACAATTTGAGGAGGAAAATAATACATTCTGATCGGGAGACAACGATAATTAGTCAGGCAGTGGGACCGCTCCCACTCAATATTATCAGCGCTTCGATCTTCAAAACACGCCCGACTTGTTTTTTCCTTCGACTTTTGTATCTGGCGGAATGTAGTAGGTTAAGCGAGATTAATCTTAAATGTTTGACGAAACAAATGAGGGTGCTTCAGGAGTCGTGGCCGCCGGCCCGTACACCCACGCAGCCGGTCCACCTTTCCTTGCCCGGCGTTCAAATCACCGCGCAACGCAGAGCAGGTTTTCTCCGATGCAGGTTATTTATCGGTTCAGTTTCTCCCACCCCGCGTTGATGAATAGCTCGGCCACGAAACACCAACTGCTCCCAATCCGTGCGAGGCGAATTATTATCAACTATTTACATAAAACAAGCGCCCGGATATTTTACAAGGCCGTGTATTTCATTGTTAGGCTTCTATTGATAATTAATTAGCGTCGATGTTGTTTCCAAATATACACTTTTCTGTTTAAATTTATTTTTATAAAATAGAAAAAAACGTGGCAGTCAGGGGACTAACCAACTGAAGGTTATTGTTATAGAAAGTAACATTTGTGCTCATAACATTATAGAATCATTGATATATAAATATAATTAATTTTTTAGTATGAGTTTACAGATACTATTAGTTCATATTGACTCGACTATAGATTTTTCACTTTATATTCTGCGAGGGAAAACCAAATTTTATTAATTTTAAAATGTTAAATTTAGAAAATATAAGCTGTTATACATTAATTCTGCAATAAACAGTATTTAGTTTTTATATTTGACTGTTACACTAATTGGACTATAAAAAAAATGTCGATAACTTGTACGTTAAAATAAATAACATTAGTCTAGTTTTAATATCTATCGACTCTCTTAACCCCTAAAAATGATTTTTAAAGTTAAATTCTCATATGCAAGATATTTCTCTCATAAGGTTATAATTTCTACATCAATTGATAAATGTAGCCTACGTTTTTTTTATTTATGTACATTTTTATAAGTTTATTCATTTACCAAAACACATGATGAGCTGTGCTAAGCCAGTACAAATGAATATAATTTACAGAAAAATACAATTAGGCATAATTAATAGACACACACACACACACACAACACACACAAACACACATGCTCACATACACACACACACACACACACACACACACACACACACACACACACACACACACACACACACACACACACATGCAAACGCGCGCGCTTACGCAAACACATACACACATACGTGCGCACACACACACACTCGCACACACACACACACACGCACGCACACACTCTCTCTCTCACACATACACACACTCTCACTCATTCACATACACGCGCACATACATACACATGCGCGCACACATACACACACACACACACACATATACACGCACGCGCGCGCGCTCGAGCACACACACCACACTCTCTTTCTCTCTCTCTCTCTTTCTCTCTTACTCACCTACACACACACACACACACACACACACACACACACACACACACACACACACATACACACAAGCGTTCGCGATGACTCTTCGTATACAGCTCGAGCGTGACGCAAAGTCATTGCTTTTTACTTATACAGGGTTCTACAACACGCCTAAAGTAGCAAAGCTTCAAACATGTACAGGTTTGTACTTTATTATCGTACTTTTTTTTTTAGATAAAATATATAATTCATTACTAACAATTTTTTCGTCCATTCCAGGTAGACTGGCAAGGACGAAGGATCGGAAAGGGAAACGCTTACGTCACTAAATCCGACGCAAAGTGCGCATGTTCAGAGACGCTGCAGACTGCTTACCACCACGTACACGACTGTCCTAACAGAGGCTCCAATTAAAAGTAAGTTAAAAGTTTACAAGAGAGTCTAATAACCTGTTATTTTAAATTATCCTGTAAAAATAAAATCCCCCCAATGAGCTACGTGTAAGGCAGCGCGACTGTAGGGTAGTTTGGCTTTAGGGCGTGCTAGAATCAGAAAAGATCAGGGAGTCGATCCTAACGTAAGGAACTGATCAGACGGTCAAACGACACAAATTTTCTAGACCCCTTGATGTTAAGATGGCATTTTAGGAGGACGTTCTTGTGTTGGGCAACTCTGGTGACGTAGTATGGTATCCAGATGGCTCTAAGACAAAAACGGACGCTGTGCTAGGGTGTATTGCCTGAGAAGAAGGGTGATCTGCCTCCCCTAGCTTCGTCAATTCCACTTTCGTTAACGCATTTCGGAGAACCTCCATCTTCAAACACTATATCTACACCATATCTAGAGTATAGATATAGTGTTTGAAGATGGAGGTTCTCCTAAATGCGTTAACGAAAGTAGAATTGACGAAGCTAGGGAAGGCAGATCATTATACTGAACATAGTGACAATAATCCTAGCAGAAACGAAGAAGAATATAAAAAGAATTTCGGTGAAGGAAGTTGTTTACTTTGGGGTAGTAGGTTAAAGTATTCCACTGTGTTCGGGAGAAATTAAAACTGTTCTTCAAGAAGTCTAATGTTCATAATTATACTGATAGTCAGGCAGCAATCAAAGCACTTGATTGTGTTTCAGTTCGTTCTTAGCTGGTCTGGGAGTGTCGGGAGAACCTCAAAGCTTGGTCCCTCCCTGGGAAACCGTGTTACACTTCTGCGTTCCGGTTGAGGATAATGAAGATGAAGACCGACTGGCTGCACTTGGGTTTACCGGACCCGAGCCGGTTTCAGGGATTTCTCTATCGTTGGTCGGGTCTGCTATTAAGGAATACTAGACAAAATGGGACAACCTTCATGGGTATTTCCATAGCAAGCGCCTCTTGGGTAAGTTAGCGGAGGACTTGGAGGGGCAGTAGGTGTTTAGGGCAAACCAAAACGTGGGAAAATCATGAGTTCATTACTGGCACTGTGACGCGAGGTTGCTCATGAACAGGTTAGGTACGTACCGCGGAGAAACCGTGTGTAGTTTGTACAGCAAAGAGGAGGAAACTGCAGGACACGTAATTCTTACTAGCAAGGTTTCTGGTTTCCAGGACGCTAGAGACTTCCAACAGTATGAGCGAGTCAGTGGACTGTTGGAACTTACTAAGGGCACCAGTCTGCTGAATGAGTACTTAAGAGGTAAAATTGCGCAATAGGTTCGGCCATGGCAGTGCCTGAGGTTTTATAACCCCTTCCTCTTGGTTCTAACCTAACCTAATATAACCTTGTAAAATGTGCATCTACAGCATTTTACGCCTAATAATTCCAGATAGTAAATATTGTATTCTAAGTTTGTTACGTTCCATGGGCAAAACCAAAAACCGTTATAAATTCGCTCCAGTTTCCGTCTGTCGGTAAACTACTTCTTATTCATTCTTTTTCACCCGGTATTTGTGGTGTCCCAGGAATCTAGAAAAATACACAGGTTGACAAGAAAGTTATACTTGAGGGAAGTTAATGAGTAATATCATTTACATATCATATATATATATATATATATATATATATATATATATATATATATATATATATTCCTGTGGGGGTGCAGACTAGCTGCACCTATTGAGAGGATTTAGACGTCCCTTGCAGTAACCGAGTCTAACACACACTTACACTTACAACACTACACTTACGACTTTAACACTTTACACTCACACTTACATTTAGGGAGGCAATGATAGCCTCAACGTGCTTTTCGCCTTAAAACAACAATATATATATATATATATATATATATATATATATATATATATATGATTCACTAGAATCACACACACACACACACACACACCAAAAGTGATAAGTTCTAGTTCTGAGTCTTAACATTGATAGCCGCACTAATTACTCACTTTATATATATATATATATATATATATATATATATATATATATATATATAAAATATATAATCTAGTCCGAATCGCAGCAGTGCAGACGACTCGGAAGTAAGCTGTTCCAATATTGAGCTTTATGATTGTTGAAAATAAAAAATTCCAATTTAAATTTCGGTCGACACTAATCTACAAAAAACAACACGCCCTGAGTACGTGTTTTGTTTTTTGTTTAATTTTTTTTTTATTGTTATTACTTTTGTTTTCTTAACGTCCTTACTTTATGCCAGTTAGACTGAGGACAAGAGATCAGCGTTAACGGCAAGGGAAAAGCAACGGAACAACTGCGGCTCGGACTTAGCCGCTTCGACCACCGAGCCCCGAGTACGTGTTTCTTTATGTGCTTACACATTTTTCTTACGTAAAACGAACTGTAAGCAATTATATTTTTTCCTATTGTAACGCTAAAAAACATTAAGGCCTACTTCTGAAGGTAATTTAGAAAATTCTAATTAAGGCATATTGGCTAGTCAGCCTGTAAATAAGGTGTTCTTAAGTCGGAAACAAATTTACTGCTGATAATGGGGAACCGTTTATTAGTTTTCTGGTGAAAAATGTAAAAAAAACATAATTGGCAAGAACGAAAAAACAAAACAGCTGATATAGCATGTTTTTTTTCCATTCCCAATAAGGTTTTATTGGATGCCATGCGTTTTAGATAACGAGATTTAAACTCAGCGAGCGCGTGCGCGCGCGTGTGTGTGTGTGTGTGTTTATAAAACGTGAGATTTTTGTTGGCGAAAGCAAATGCCAGGATCAGCTGCTTGTAGCAACATGTCTGCGCTGTGTACGTCTTCTTGTCCAGGATGTGTTTGTAATTAATGAGATTTCTTATTCCTGCATCCTTTGCCTTTGCAGGTATTAAATATTGACTGGCGGTTAGCGTCGGTCATGGGGGAACGTCTGAGTACGTGTTTAATTAACTGCAACGTATTCGTTTTTAACTGGACGAAGGGCGGGGGAACAATCGCCACACGCACATGTCTCGCTGGTGTGATTGAAGCTTGTTTCGAAAACGTAACAATATCAGTCTTGTTATTCGTTAAAAGGACCTCGACACACGTAAAATATTTTAGGTTTCTTTCATTCGATCGGCGTTTTTAATGAATGTTTCAAGGCTTATGTATGCGTGTTTTAAAACTGGTTATGTGGTGTATCAAAAAATCTACAGATTTATGTAGATTGGTGTTACAGTCTTTGTAGACAACATTTCAGCAAAATTTTCTCTCTTTCTCTCTCTTTTCCTCACACACACACACACACACACACACACACACACACACACATATATATATCCTTTCTCTTTTTACTCTCTCTCTCTCTCTCTCTTTCTCTCGCTCTCTCTTTCTCTCTCTCTCTCTCTCTCACACACACACACGCATTTACCACTCCCTGTCTGTTTCTTCTCCTCTCTCTCTTTCTTTCTCTCTCTCTCTCTCTCTCTCTCACACACACACACACACACACATCCACTCCCTCGCTGTCTTTCTCTTTCTACTCTCTCTCTCTCTCTCACACACACACACACACATCCACTCCCTCCCTGTCTTTCTACTCTCTCTCTCTCTCTCTCTCTCTCTCACACACACACACACACACACACACACACACACACACATTCACTACTCCCTGTCTGTCTTTTTCTCCTCTCTCTCTCTCTCTCCTTCACATACACACACACACACCTACTCTGTCTCTGTCTCTCTGTTCTCTCTCTCACACACACATACACACAAAACACACACTCTCTCTAACACACACACTCTCTCACACACACCCTCTCTCCCCTTTCTCTCTCTCTCTCTCTCTCTCTCTCTCTCCTTCACACACACACACACACACACACCTACTCTGTCTCTGTCTCTCTGTTCTCTCTCTCTCTCTCACACACACATACACACAAAACGCACACTCTCTCTCACACACACACTCTCTCACACACACCCTCTCCCCCCCTCTTTCTCTCTCTCCCTCTCTTTCGCTCTCTCTCTCTCTCTCTCTCTCTCTCTCTCTCTCTCTATCCTTCACACACACACACACACACACACACACACACACACACACACACATCTCAAAAAAAGATGTAGAGATCAGTCATAGTTTCGTGGTCCCGGCTGTGTGCTTACCACGATGGCCGCTTCAATACCTCATTCGCCAAGTGTAACAGCTTTGTTCTGCACATACGTACACTTTACACAACAAATATCAGCTGTTAAGCTTCTGTAAGTACGAACTAATTTTAAACCGATTGCCAGTGAGCACGTCTCAATGTCAGAACAGGAAGTGAGTTCCAAGATATACTGACAGACAGACAAGGAACGAAACGAGTTTGAAGCTCCGACAACATTTTGGCGCAAGAAATGTTAATCTGGCGCGCCAAAAACGTACCGAGAAAGCGAAATGCATATTAGGCTATATAAATCACTTTATAACATTTACATTTGCCGGACTATAATTTGCGACAGGTTTTTCTCCTTTTTGCTGTTGAATGTTTTCATTCGGTTTGCCGGCAATAAAATGTCGAAAGTATTCGGGAGAGTTTTTTTGTCATCGCGCTCGGTCCTAATTCCGCCGTGAATCGCTCAATCACGGCGACAAGTTCGGCGTAATTCGGAAAGTGCCCTCGATGGGTCGGACCAGGCGCGCCGGACGCTCACTGTGTGCCCAAATACGTAAGCGCGCGACAAATACATTTATGTAAGGGACACTTTCTTGTAACAAATTTGACAACCAGTTTGTTCTTTTAATGCCCGGGACTGTTGGGCAACCGCGACGAAACAATTCCACATAAATTAATTCCGTGACCCAATTAATACAGGTCTTGGATCCTGCAAGGTCTTTTGTAATTGACATCTGCAGCAACGAGATAAGATGTGTGTGTTGTGTGTGTGTGTGTGTGTGTGCAAGCGCGCGCGAGCTTGTGTGTGAACGTGAGAGAGAGAGAGAGAGAGAAAGAGAGAGAAAGAGAGAGAGAAAGACAGAGTGTTAGTGAGAGAGAAAGAGAGAGAGAGAGTATGAGAAACAAATAGATACAGTGTTTGTGCGTGTTTGAGTGAGTGTGTGTGTGCGTGTGCGTGCGTGCGTGTGCATTTTGAGTGAGTGTGTGTGTGCAAGCGCGCGCGAGCTTATGTGTGCACGTGAGAGAGAGAGAGAGAGAGAGAGAGAGAGAGAGAGAGAGAGAGAGAGAGAGAAAGAGAGGAGGGAGGGAGAAAGTTGTATGTGTTTGAGTGAGTGTGTGCGCGCGTGTGCGTGCGTGCGTGTGCGTGCGTGCGTGTGTATTTTGAGTGTGTGTGTGTGTGAGAGAGAGAGAGAGAAAGAGAGAGAAAGAGCGAGAGAGTATGAGAAACAAATAGATACAGTGTTTGTGTGTGTTTGAGTGAGTGTGTGTGCGTGTGCGTGGGTGTGTGTGCATTTTGAGTGTGTGTGTGTGTGAGAGAGAGAGAGAGAGAGAGAGAGAGAGAGAGAGAGAGAGAGAAAGGTACAAGGAAGTATGTGTGTGTGTGTGTGTGAGAGAGAGAGAGAGAGAGAGAGAGAGAGAGACACACACACACACACACACACACACACACACAGGGTAGAAACACATAGGGAGAAGGGTACAAGGAAGTATGTATGTGTGTGAGTGTGTGTGTGTGTGTGTGAGAGAGAGAGAGAGAGAGAGAGAGAGAGAGAGAGAGAGAGAGTATGAGAAACAAATAGATGCTGTGTTTGTGTGTGTCTGCGCGCGCGCGCGCGTGCGTGCGTGTGTGTGTTTTAGCACACGTGATTATTTTCGATTTAAACTGGAACTGAAATTTTTGTACATAATTTTTAAATCCTCGATTTTGAAAAATATGTTTTATTTACCGGGTTCGCTTGAAGATTACCAAAAAATTACCAAAATTTTCTTGGTAATTAATAATTTTTGTAATTATTTTAAATCAGCACAGAAATAAATTTAGCTATGAAAAATAATATGAATCAAAATGTAATGCTACAAAGGTAGCTTTAGAATGTGAAAAATCTGATTTGAACTGTTCGAAGAAGTGTTAGAAGGACATTGGTGCGACAATATTACCGTGTTAGGTTTTCAGTAATTTTGAAAAATCATTGCGTGCTTTGACCAAGGGTGACTGTTCAAAACATTAATTGAGCCGCCTCGGTGGCCTAGTGGATAGCGTACTAGGATTTCACCAAGAGGACGCGGGGTCGATTCACGGAAAAGGCTTGGCATTTTCATACGCTATAAATCATCCCACCATCTGCATTAGCCCAAGTGTGCACAATATTCAGAGGTTAAAACACCAAAAAAAAAAAAAAAAAAAAAAAAAAAAAAAAAAAATTAAAAATCAATTGATCGGTACAAACAAATGTATTATACATTAGTTTGATTGATATATTTGTTCGAAACTTTAGGATTATGTATTTAACCTTACGTTAGTAAGAGGGATCGGCGTTAACGGCAAGATATTCTTGAACCTGCTACCTCGAGGTGAGCAATTTCAGCTAACCGACGCTTTAACCACAGATACGTCGGTTCGTAAGTCGGTTTGCGAGAAATTTCTACGAACGGAATAAAGGACAACGGAGACTTTAACGCTCAGATTTGCAACAGAGTTCTGAGCAGGTTGCATAGTTGGCTAGGTATAAAATTCGACGGAACAAACTTGTTTTAGTGGACTAAGCGCTATCTATTAAGTAGGTCGTCAATTAGCACCTGTATTTTTAATATCGCTAGGCACTAATAAAAGTTTATCAATACCAAAACGGTATTTAAAATACCTGCCTGACTATTCATCTTCAGACGGTGAGCTCTTTGATGCCATTCTACGTCCATGAAATAAGTCCATAATAACTTGCAATCAACATATATATATATATATATATATATATATATATATATATATATAAAAATAAAAATAAATATATATAAAATATAAAATAAATATATATATATATATATATATATATATATATATATATATTATTTTAAAGCGAAAAGGAAATTGAGGCTATTATCGCCTTCCTAAATGTAAATGTGAGTGTAAAGTGTTAAAGTAGTAAGTGTAGTGTTGTAAGTGTAAGTGTGTGTTAGACTCGGGTACCGCGAGGGATATCTAAATCCTCTCAATAGGTGGAGCTAGTCTGCACCCCTGCTAAATTTTTCAGAAATTTTCTAAATTTTCCAGAAAATTTCTAAATTTTTCAGAAATTTTCTAAATTTTTCAGAAATTTTCTAAATTTTCCAGAAAATTTCTAAATTTTCAGAAATTTTCTAAAATTTTCAGAAATTTTCAAATTTTTTTAGAAATTTTCTACAATTTTCAGAAATTTAGAAAATTTTGGAAAATTCTGAACTACGTGTTTCATTTTTAGTGTTGTAGAGCGTTTTTATGCTGTTTAGAGAAAATCAGATCAAAAACATATGTTTTCCAATTCAAACTTGCATAAGCTATCTCGTTTAATATGAGTTAAATTTTGGGGAAATTCTGAACCAAGTGTTACATTTTTAGTGTTGTAGATTGTTCTCATGGTGTTTCAAGGAAATCCGATCCAAAAATATGTTTCCGATTGAAACTATTAAAGACTGTTTCTTTTAATGAGCATCGAATTTTGGGGGAAATCCTTTCTCAATGTGTCTACACTTTATAAAAGCTATACTATTGACCAAATTATACATAATATGGGCTGTTTTAGCTCGGCAATGATTTTATAAATTAAAAAAAAAATATATTTTTGTAAATATATAATTTCAAATTTGTTTGAAATTATCGTAAAATCATTGCTACGCTTTGTGTCACTTCAAATGATTCGAACAATACACAACGCACGGTCAATCCCTAAGGACTTCGCAATCTGTTTTGTACTATCTAAAAGTACTATCTCCAGCAAATGCTTTCCCTCACCGGCGAAGCGAAGCAAAAACGTCCATACTTCCATAAACAGCAATTCATTAATAATTCATTATGCGCGAGTACAGAAGGAAAATGGATGTGACGGGGAACTAATTATGGATACCATGAGGCATAAAGAGTGTGATTGCATCTTAAGGAAGCGTCAAAACGCATGGGCACGACAACAAATGGGTTCATTCATTACAGGTGCAGAGTCCTCAATTAGCGCCATCTTTCGGGTTATTTGTTAACATAGCGGTTAGGCATTAATCAGCTGGCCAAACAGATGATCGTGTTTGTAATATTACTTTAAGCCGGAGTGACACGAGTAGTTACGGAAACTCACGAGCGGTTTTAAATAGTGATGGCCTAAACTATTATTTCTCCTTAGGTTATTTCGTTCCGGTTAACGGATAGTTAGGTGATTTTAGTAATAAGTGATTGATTTCTGCGATGCGTGAACCGGTTCGATGGCGATACAGGGTGTTCCTGATATATGGTGTCAAATATTTGAAGTTGATTTTTACATATATAATTATTTATAAACTTTTATCCCAAACCGTTTTGTTTTCAGTCGATCCGCCATTTTGTATTTTTACAAATAACGTAATAGTTTTGAACGTTGAAAGTTCAAATTTAGCATAGATCACGGGCTTTTTTTCTGCTTTTTCGAAAACGTGCAAAAAATTGTGATTATAGTTGTATCATTTTTAAAATGGCTGCCGTTTAAAATTTTAAAAACATAATTTTATTTTTTATTTGAAGAGCGACATTTTTTTGTCCCCTATTAGCACGTTTTAGGGTTGGTACGATTTTGCGTGATGCGAGCGCACAAATTTATATTCACATAATATTAAATTTTGCGCGTCGCAAGTCCCGTATTAAAGTATAATTTAAAATTGCCTGTGTTAAAGCCCAGGATCGAACAGGGAAACGCGCGTGTAAAGCGCTCTCGATAACCACTACACTACGTAAACTGCGAAGAAGTTCGACGGGAAACGCGCGTGTAAAGCGCTCTCGATAACCACTACACTACGTAAACTGCGAAGAAGTTCGACCGATGTAAATATATGAAATCAATCGTTAATTTAATTTTGATAAATATGTATTAGTAAAAGATCAGTTGTTTTCTATTAATTCGTAACGATCAACTGTTAGACTGTAAGTTTCAGGTTATGTTGTTAAAAACTAGCAATGTTGGTTTGTCGTTTTTTCAAACAAATTTTAGTAATTAAAACAAAAAGGAAGAGAAAACGTGTTACATGTTTTTTATTTTTGGTTCAATAACAGAAATTTTTTTTAGTAATGGTTTTTGAGATTGTCGAAATAAAAACTTGTAAACCGTCGCCATTTTGAAAATAATACAAATACAGTAATTATTTTACCTACATTTAAAAAAACTATACGTACGTAAAATCTGAATTAAATATCCCAATTATTTCCTATTGTCGTTTTCTGTAAAAATCCAAAACACTATATTGTCTGAAACCGAACCGTTGTAAAACAAATGTTTAAAAGTATTTTTAAAAAATTTAATTTTCACGTAAGAAATTCAATCCGGAAGTTTTGACGACCTATTTCAGAAACACCGTTTATTAGTAAGCCTAAATATTACGGATTCCGATACAGTGTAAATACCGCCATTTTGAAACTGTCGAATTGAAATTGCTGGATAACTAACTTGTCCACGTTTTTTTACCGATACGTAGTTACTCGTCAAGTTGTAACCAATAGGTACTTTTTTGCGCGCGCTCACGCACGCACGCACGCAACTTATGTGTAAATATTCGGTTTTATACTGTGTAAAAAGATATGAAATAAATAAACTTATGAGAAGTATAAAAATTTTAGATCGACCCTCGAAATGTGTTCTAGTGGTTGTTACTGCCGTAAGCTTTATCTTTACGATCCCTCGTTTTCAGCTATGGACGTTAAGAGAAAGAAAAGGAAATTAAAAGTAAAGTTTCTTAAAAGAGAAACGCTAAAACAGTCGGGTATTGTTGTATAAGCTTTATTAATGTGCTAACCGCCGCATTAGATTTCAACTCGTTTACAACGGATTGAAGCCGCCTCGGGGGCCTAGTTGATAGCGTACTGGGCTTTCACCCCGAGGACCCGGGTTCGATTCCCGGCCAGGGCTTGGCATTTTCATACGCTATAAATCATCCCATCGTCTGCATCAACCCAAGTGTGCACAATAGTCGGACGTTAAACACGAAAAAAAACGGATCTAAATTTCTGTTGGCCTGCTCATTGGGGCTACGCCCCCGGCACGGCGTTATTAGCATCTTAACTTTATCGAAACTTTCCCGATTTCCGTTTCGGTTCCAGCGCGGTCGTAAATCTTGGAAATCAATAAATCCGACACATCAGTGATTGATTGCCGTAATTACCGGCGTAATTAAAACATTGTTTAAAAAGAGCGCGTCGCTTCCCGCGGCCTCTTGGGTACGCACTGCCGGGACGTACGCCCGCTGCCCGGACTGGAAACACCCAGCGGAATGAGCCCGTCATAATTTAGCGGCAACTTGTTCCACCGAGATCAATTATGTTAATGCCAAAGCGGGCCGCTAATTTGGATAGAAGATTAAGCATGGAGCCAATCTAAACCTGGATCGACGCATCGCTTCCACCGGGCAGATGTTCGGCGGGCACCTGCATCCTTCGCGCTCCTTCGTTTTTAGACTTCGAGAAAAAGAAATCGCTACCTAGTACAGAACCGGGCAGGACATTTCGTATTGTGCAAAAACCTTTAGCGAAAAGCTGTCATAGCTCATGATAAATCGTGAGTGGACACGTTTAGAACACGTTTTATTGAGTTACAAGAATTTGTCGTCTATTTCTCTTCTGGAAATGTTACTATTTGAGTACGTTTTCCAACTTTTTTTAACGAATATCCATTAGAAAAATGAGCTATTGAAGCGATATGAGGGATATGAGCAACGATTTTGACCTATAGATCAACTTCGCTCAAAAAACGATTATTGTAATAGCTTGGACACTCGTTAACGAACAAAATTCGTTCAACAGTTTCAAAATGGCTGCTATTTTAAATCTGAAAACTAATTTTTTTGTATTAAATGTTTTTGAAAATCCGATTTCGTTATAGTAATCAGCGATAAGAACTGCACAAATAAGCATTTAAATTTTCAAATTTTTTTGTAGAATTGAACATTTTTTGACGGCGTTCAGGGTTCATTTTCGTATTTTCAATGTGATTTGATATTTAAAAATGCTAATATATGCAGATTTTAACGCTGATAACGATAAAGAAATCTGTATTTGAATTAGACGTAATAAGGAAGAATACTTTTAGAAATCGGCGTCTATAAAAGTTTCAGATTGTCAAAGCTAAGAAAAGTGAAAGGATGTACAGCTGTTTTTTTTTTAAATCAGCTGTTTTTAAGATCAGCATAAACATTTGCTATATCTGCTACGGGTTTAAGATTACTGCAGAATTTCCATTGGAAAATGAGCTATAAAGTGGCCGCCTTGAAATGAGCACGTGTTCGACGACTCTTTGAACAGTGACGTAGAGAAAAGAAGATTCTGAGTGGTCAGAAACCGCGCTCATTTTCCAATTGAAGTTCTCCAACATTCTTAAAGCCGTAGCAGATACGGCTAACATTTATATTAATCTGAAAAACAGCTGATTTAAAAAAAAAAACAGCCGTACATACTTCCACCTTTTCTAGCTTTGACAATCTGAAACTTGACGCGTTTCTCGTTAATTCTATTCTCAAACAATTTTACTTTATAGAAACGAATTTTCAAAAGTATTCTTCCTTATTTTACCTCTAATTGAAATACCGATACCACCATCATTATCAGCGTTAAAATCTGCATATATTAGCATTTAAAAATTTCAAATTACATCGAAAATACGAAAATGAACACGAAACGCCGTCAAAAAAATATTTAAAATTCTTATTTGTGCAGTTCTTATTGCTGATTACTATGGTGAAATAGAATTTTCATTTACACGTTCGCAATTTGTCTGAATATTCAAACTTATAGCTTGGGTATATTCGTACCAATGCGTCGAAATTGCGGTCATTTCAAATCTGAAAAATATTATTATTTTTTTTATTTTACACCTCTTTTGAATAGCCAGCGTCACCGTTATAATCAGCGTTGAATCCTGCAGAAATCTGCATTTTTTTTGATTTCTCATAATTTACCAAAATTATGAAAATGAATCCGACAGCTTTCAGGGTTCATATTTTGAATGTGTATTTATTATATTCGTGTTATTCGTAAGCGTAATTCGACTACTTAAAAATTAAAACAATCAATGCAGGAGTACCTCAGGGACGTGTTCCTGGTCCTGTACTGTACCTTCTGTACACTAGAGACATACCAGTTACTGGGAACTCCACAGTAGCAACGTTTGCAGATGACAGCAATTTTAACAGTTGGGGAAAAATTTTAGAAGTCACAGAAAAATTACAGAATGCCACCAACGCAGTAAGTCAATGGACAAAAAAATGGAGAGTAAAGCTTAATGAAGCAAAAACTGTACACATTAATTTTACGAACAGAAAATACGAACCATTACCAATAATATTAAACGAAAGGAGTATAACATATGCAAACAGTGCTAAATATCTAGGAATGACACTCGATGCAAAGCTCCGATGGAATGTGCATGTAAAAAAGAAAAAAGGGGAGCTACAGCTCAAATTCAATAAAATGTTTTGGCTTATTGGAAGAAATTCAGAACTTTCGATAGCCAACAAGATACTGCTATACAAGCAAGTTCTAAGACCAATATGGACCTATGGTGCACCACTCTGGGGATGTACAAGAAAAAGCAATAGTAAAATTATTCAAGTTTTTCAAAATAAAGTATTGAGAACGATTGTCAACGCCCCTTGGTATGTGAGAAATGAAAACATACATAGGGACCTAGGTGTTGAATCTGTTCAGGAAGTCATTAAAAAGCTCTCGGTTAAGCATTATTGCAGGTTAGAACAGCATAATAATACAGAGATTGCCCAACTACTATGCCGCAGTGACAGCATCACAAGAAGGCTGAAGAGGACCAAGCCAATTGACCTCTCCAGGCCGTAAACACATTGGGACCAGCCGTCGGATTCGTAAGCGTAAAACGAACAATGCTAAACGAAAACGTGTTTTGTATAGTCTGTATAAATATGCGGACGCTCGGTAATCTATTCCGGCCGCAGTTTCGATTCGATTATCGCCAATCGTTGACAACTTTTGATTTGTTGTATCCGCTCGGCGATAAAGTAGCCGAAAGTCCGCGTCCTAGTAGATCAGTATCGCCTATTCCAAAAACGGAAAATCACCCGCTTAAGTATCCCACTCTCGCTATTAAATGAAGATTTACGTTCGTTACTCGCAGCGTTTCACATGGGTCGTATTTCAAGCGAACGTTTACAACGGAAAAGCGAAACGCTAAGCACCCGGTCCGCTATACTGATAACACTGTTAACCGGGTAATCGTAATTTGGGGTTGTTCCAGGCCGTTTGATTTACTACTTAGGCAAACTGAATATGATCGCTTTTTCTGTCTCGAATTAACGAGTTTAGCCGCTGTAAAAGGCAACCGGTTAAACGCGACCGATCATTGGTTCATTGTAATTAACGGAGTCCAGTTACGTGCATAAATCACTTCTTTTGTCAGTATTTAAAAGTCATGATTAGCTTTTACTTTCATAAAACTATTTGCCATTTGAACGTATATAGAAGGTACGAGGCGGTGAAGGCATCGGATAGCGCTGAGATTGCGCAACTCAAGGTGGTAGGTTCGAGTTGAGATTCGATTATCGGTCATCAGATATGTGAACACGTTGCTTGAAGAAAAGAAATCTTGAACGGAAATCATTTGCCGACCGTAACTTCAGGAAATATATAAACAAATACCATAATCATAATATAAAACAGCTGTTTAAAATAAACAGCTGATCGTTACCATTCTTTTCTCATTGAAACATTAGTCCTTTATGGCCACTAATACTTGAAAATTGTCTGTCCATCGCTTCACGTCAAAAATCGTGCACTTTTCCGCAAATTTAACCGGTAACCGCAATGCTTACGAAAAATGTTACTGGAACTTTATTGGAAATTTTATGCTCTTTCTCCACGAAGCGGTGAACTTATGATAGGTCTTGCCGTGCAGCCAGTACAACAGGAAATAACCAGCGACTACACTCTCAAAATTAAACAGGAGCTAGCCATCTTGAAAAGGAAATGAATTGGAAAATATGTTACACGAGTCGTTTTGGCTTTATACAAGGTAGCTTCTTACGAAATTTCATAAAAACCGGCCAGTCCGCTTGATAAAAACTGCGTAACAAACACGCAAATAAAATGCCGAACGTTCGAGTTGAAACAAAGACCTCGCTTTGCTCAGTCAACTGGGCTTGCCAATTAGGCTTAAGTAAGGAAACATTATAGTTTTCTTCTCAAACAAACATTCAACCATCTCGCTATGACTTAACAATCTCTGAAAATATCGACGTAATATTTGTCTCAACTGTAAACAGATGGGGAAATTGAACTGCATGTTTTGTCTATCCCACTACACTCAAATCCCAAGACGATTTGAGATTGCGCAGTATTATCTTTTCTCTCTTTTCAATAGAGAAACTGTTATTTTGCTATTAAAATTGTTATTCTGTGATGGAATTCACGTTATTCTTATTGTTCATTCGGATAGTTGCTATAATTTGTGAATGCTGAAACAATACGCGACGTTTCGAGAATATGGATCAGTTTTATTTTATCCAGATAATTCAGTCAGAATTACTACTGTTGATAAAGACACAACTCAGCTGCTAACATAATGTGTCATTCCTGCTGAAACACACGCGCAAATTGAACTGCATGTTTTGTCTATCCCACTACACTCAAATCTAAAGATGATTTGAGATTGCGCAGTATTATATTCTCTCTCTTTTCAATAGAGAAACTGTTATTTTGCTATTAAAATTGTTATTCTGTGATGTAATTCACGTTATTGTTATTGTTCATTCGGATAGTTGCTATAATTTGTGTGTGCTGAAACAATACGCGACGTTTCGAGAATATGCATCAGTTTTATTTTATCCAGGTAATTCAGTCACAATTACTACTGTTGATAAAGACACAACTCAGCTGCTAACATAACGTGTCATTCCTGCTGAAACACACGAGAAAATTGAACTGCATGTTTTGTCTATCCCACTACACACAAATCCAAAGATGATTTGAGATTGCGCATTATTATCTTCTCTCTCTTTTCAATAGAGAAATTGTTATCCTGCTTTTAAAATTGTTATTATATGATGGGATTCACGTTATTATTATTGTTCATAATTCGGATACCGAATTATGGTTAATTCGGTATGTTGCTATAATGTTTGTACTGAAACAATACGTGTCGTTTCAAAAATATGGATCAATTTTATTTTATCCAGATAATGGCAGTCAAAATTACTACTGTTGATAAAGACACAACTCAACCGTTCACATAATGTTCCTGCTGAAACACACGAGAAAATTGAACTGTATGTTTTGTCTATCCCACTACACTCAAATCCAGAAGGAAACCTGCATTTAAAATTGTTAATTAACGATGGAATACACGCTATTATTACTGCTTATTCGGACAGATGCTGTTTTGTTCGTGCGATTGTTTTA
>CM040183.1:88896882-88899382 GCA_022606455.1 Callitettix versicolor | reverse complement strand
TGTTTACAACATTTAAAAGTAGGCCTGAGACCGTTGTATTCGGTTAATGGGGATCTTGTGTCTCTATTATTGGCAACGGCTGATTTATCGCCATTTAAAATGGCGGTGTAAAGTAAAGGTACACAAAATAAATTCGTATCTACACACACATACACACACACACACACACGCATTCAAATACATACACACACACATATAAACAAACAAAAAGCACACACACACACACACACGCACACACACGCGCGCGCGCGTACACACATTCAAACAAAAAAAAAACACACACACATACACATACAAACAAACAAACAAATACATTCATACACATACAAACAAAAACACATATACATAAACACACACACACACACACACACACACACACACACACACACACACACACACACACATTCAAACAAAACACACACACACACATTCAAACAAAACACACACACACACATACAAACAAGAAACACATATACATAAACACACACACACACACACACACACACACACACACACACACACACACACACACATTCAAACAAAACACACACACACACATTCAAACAAAACTTACACACACACACACACACACACACACACACACAAACAAAAAATACACATACATAAACACTTATACATAAACACACACACACACACACACACACACATTCAAACAAAACACACACGCGCGCGCACACGCACACACACACAAAATACACACACACACACACACACGCGCACACACACACACACACACACACACACACATTCAAACAAAACACACAGACACACACACACACACACACACACACACACACACACACACACACACACAATACACACACACACACACACACACACACACACACACACACACACACACACACACACACACACACACACACACACACACAAGGCCTTCAACTATGTGCTTCATATGGAAGAACTAATTAACAATGAGTAATTAACAGAGAACTATACAAATGACTTTTGAGGGCGTAACTTATTTACCCAGTAAATGAGGATCAAACAAATATGGCGGGTGAATTCGTTTCTTTGCAACCGGTGTTATTAACAGCTGATCATTATTTATTAGTGAATATCCATTGGAAAAAGATCCATTGAGCGTCTGTCCATAGTAAGACCCAGACTCGGTACCACGAAACGAGAGAGTGTTATGTGCTATTAATGTCCATGTACTTGAAATTTAAAAGGCTAGTTAGGACGGTGAAATCGCCATTTTGAAACTGTTGCTTTAGGAGGGTGAAATCGTACTTTCAAATAAGTGTAAAATAACAAAAGTATGATTTATAATGACCGCCATTTTGAAACTGTTGGATTAGGACGGTGAAATCGTACTCTGAAATTAGTGTAAAATAACAAAAGTACCGCCATTTTGAAACTGTTGGATTAGGATGGTTAAATCGGACTTTCAAATAAGTGTAAAATAACAAAATTATGACTTTTTTGACCGCCGTTTTGAAACTGTTGCTTTAGGAGGGCGAAATCGTTCTCTCAAAAACGTGTAAAATAACAAAAGTATGATTTTTAATGTCCGCCATTTTGAAACTGTTGCTTTAGAACGGTGAGATCGTTCTCTCAAAAACGTGTAAAGTAACAAAATTATGATTTGTAATGCCGCCATTTTGAAACTGTTGATTTAGGACGGTAAAATTGTACTTT
Source organism: Callitettix versicolor (assembly GCA_022606455.1). Taxonomy (NCBI): domain Eukaryota; kingdom Metazoa; phylum Arthropoda; class Insecta; order Hemiptera; family Cercopidae; genus Callitettix; species Callitettix versicolor. The sequence continues at coordinate 88,897,699 of CM040183.1, read as the reverse complement.
CAAAAACGTTAAAACAACAAAAGAATGATTTTTAATGACCGCCATTTTGAAACTGTTGGACGGATTTTACTGGGTAACGAACTTGTTCGAGCTAATGCAATGAACGATTTTCATCCCCGCAGGGGGTGCAGACTAGCTACACCTATCGAGAAAATTTAGACGTCCTTCGCGGTACCCGAGTCTAACAAACACTTACACTTACAACACCACACTTACGACTTTAACACTTTACTCACACTTACATTTAGGGAGGCGATAATAGCCTCAATGTGCTTTCCGCCTTAAAATAATAATAATAAAAAAAGATTTTCGTTATAAAGTATGTACCGAACGTGCACATATAACAATTTTAACGATCACCTGGGAAATTGATCCTTGGTCTGGGCATTATCAAAATGGCCGCCCCAACATTTCATTTTTATAATGGAAATTTGTAATAATTTGACTTTTAGTAAACCTACCAGAAATCCAACTTAAGTACAAATGTATTACTTAATACAACCTGCGGTAGGCTATAGGCGGACAAGTATGCAAATGTCCTTATAAAAGACATTAGGCTCGAATTTAACATATTTGTTAGCTAGGAAGGTTTTAATGAATTATTCCGTCGACGTCATTTGGCAGAAGTAAGTTTGGAACGTTTAAATGACCCCCCCCCACTCAACCCCCCAACGACAATAACTCTGAACATAGCGGTGACAGACAAACGCGCATTGATTTATCGTCACGTTCTAAAACCATCGGCGAAGTGAATTCCTCAAATACTGTCTCCCACTCCGGGAATGCTGGTGCAGACTCGACAGTCCCGAAACTACAC
>CM040183.1:88889382-88891882 GCA_022606455.1 Callitettix versicolor | reverse complement strand
GTGCGGTGCGGTGCGGTGCGTGCGTACACGTTTGTGTGTCCGAGTGTGGTGCGTGCATACGTGCGCGCGTGCGTGTGCGTGCATGTGTGTGTAGAGGGGTGAATGTGTTGCATGCGTGCATGCGTGTGAGTATGTGATTGTGTATGTGTATGTGTGTGTGTGTGTGTGTGTGTGTGTGTGTGTGTGTGTGTGTGTGTGTGTGTGCGTGCGTGCGTGCGTGTGTGTTTGGTGCTTGCATACGTGCAAGCGCGTGCGTGTATGCGTGCATGCGTGTGGGGGTGAATGTGGTGTGTGCGTGCTTGCGTGAGCGCGCGTGTGTGATTTGCGCTGTGGTGCGTGCGTGCGCGTGCGTGTGTGTGTGTGTGTGTGTGTGTGTGTGTGTGTGTGTGTGTGTGTGTGTGTGTGTGCGTGCGTACGTGCGCGCGCGTGCGTATGTGGTGCGCGCGTAGGTGTTAGGGTGTGTTTGTGTGCGCGCTTTGCGCTGCGGTGCGTGCGTGCGTGCGTGTGTGTGTATGTGTGTGTGTATGCGCGCGCGTGTGTGTGTGTGCGTGCATGTGTGTTTGTGTGGGTGTGTGTGTAGTGCGGGCATGCGTGCGTACGTACGCGCGCGCGCGTGTACGTCTCAAAATGGTGTGGACTCAAAAAAGGCTTATTTCCGCGTTTTTACTACCACACGGATTGGCATATTTCAGCGAACCTTAACTTTTATTAAATACAACTATTTGTAGGTTTCAAGCTAAATTGAACTGCCGTAACTTATTGAAAACAAAATGGCAACCACTGAAAATGACTGATTTAATTTAAAAGGAGCTGTAGGCGCCTATACATTTTTTAGTTTTAATTTTTTTTTGCAATTCATGCATTTGAAAAGTTAAAATCGATGATAATGAAATTTTTGTGTAAAGGAATGTTTTTTAGCGTTAAAATACAAATGTTTCGGCTGTACACTGCGAAACGACGATAGCAGAATTCATCGGAAATTTTTACGTTTGTTAAATATTTGTTAATTTTCGACTACCTCATTATTTCATACGTCTATTTACTAGTAATATAGCCAGTCGTAAAAATTACATATAAATAATTTTCGTCGCGAAAATTACATTTTACCAACGTAACAAAACTAAATACAAACTTTATTTCATACTGTAAACATTTACAAACACAATAAATACTGTATATTAAAAAACAATATGTACTAAAAACAATAATAATCACTATTAATTAAGTATCTCAAAGTTATTAGGAGTTTTAACCTATTGTGAACGTAATTCTTGAAAATTCCACTTTGCTAATGAGATAAAACTAAATACACGAACACAACAATGTGCAAGTACAACAAAGTACTCATGACTCAGATATCGTTAAATTTAGTTTTAGTCGCAGGGGTACAGACTAGCTGCACCTATTGAGAGGATTTAGACGTCTCTCGCCGTACCTGAGTCTAACACACACTTACACTTACAACACTCCAACGTAATTGAATGGGAAAAATCTTACACATAAGAAATTTCAAAACAATCGAACAACTAGTTTGATTAAAATTGCGTACAATCGTCATCGTTAAATCGGATTCCGCCAACTTGAAACGGAAGTAAATGGGGGAAAATATTATACATACCTCATTTGGGTTTTATATAAGATATGTTCGTACCAACATTTTAAAACGGTCGGTCAGTGTGTTTGGCCACAATACGTAACTCTTTATCGTTAAATCAGAGGCCGCCATCTTGAAACGGAAGTAAATGGGGGAAAATATTATACATACCTCATTTTGGTTTTGTATAGGATATGTTCGTACCAACATTTTAAAACGGTCGGTCAGTGCGTTTGGCCAAAATACGTAACTCTTTATCGTTAAATCAGTGGCCGCCATCTTGAAACGGAAGTAAATGGGGAAAAATATTATACATACCTCATTTTGGTTTTGTATAAGATATGTTCGTACCAACATTTTAAAACGGTCGGTGAGTGCGTTTGGCCAAAATACGTAACTCTTTATCGTTAAATCAGAGGCCGCCATCTTGAAACGGAAGTAAATGGGGAAAATATTATACATACCTCATTTTGGTTTTGTATACGATATGTTCGTACCAACATTTTAAAACGGTCGGTCAGTGCGTTTGGCCAAAATACGTAACTCTTTATCGTTAAATCAGAGGCCGCCATCTTGAAACGGAAGTAAATGGGGAAAAATATTATACATACCTCATTTTGGTTTTGTATAAGATATGTTCGTACCAACATTTTAAAACGGTCGGTGAGTGCGTTTGGCCAAAATACGTATACGTAAATCAGAGGCCGCCATCTTGAAACGAAAGTAGGCCTAAATGGGGGAAAATATAGGTCATTTGGGCTTTATATAACATATCTTCTTGCCAAATTTGAAAACAATCGTTCAATGCGTTTGGCCAAAATAAGAACACTCTTTACCGTTAAATCACAGGACGCCATCTTGAAATAAAAGTGATAAGGCAAAAAATTTATACATAACTCATTTGAA